>CAVNZK010000299.1:1800000-2273521 GCA_963693345.1 Pieris melete | reverse complement strand
CTAACCTAACCTAACCTAACCTAACCTAACCTAACCTAACCTAACCTAACCTAACCTAACCTTTTTTTTTTTTTTTTATGAAGGAGGTTAAAATGCACAAATGCAGGCCCGCGGGCGTATGCAGTCGCTACCGCGGGGACTGTGGGGATGGCGTTCTCAAAGTCCCTCTGCTAATCAGAGGGGAGAAGCCGGACCCACTAAAAATTCCTCCTGAACCCTCCATACCGCCTGCGGTACCAGACTACACCCATTCTGAATGAATGCCGTCCGGCACCGCATTGAGCTCCCCGGGGGTCGCATAGGCATTCAACCCAGAAAGCTCAGGCGGGTATGTCCGCATAAGGGCCTGGCGACGACGCAGTGGGACGCAGTTGGACCCACGCAACTATGCGTATATTGGGCCCACCCTGCGCCTGCCCACCCTTCACCTAGCCGTCGCCAAGCACAACCCCTCCGGTCGATTCAACGCACCTCCCGCTGACGATCGACAGCCGGAAAACCGGCAAACCGGCCCCACGAAACCGAAAAACCGGCAAACCGGAAAACCGGTAAAACCGGAAAACCGGCCCCACGAAACCAGAAAACCGGTAAACCGGAAAACCGGAAAACCGGTAAACCGGCCCCACGAAACCGAAAAACCGGTAAACCGGAAAACCGGAAAACCGGTAAAACCGGAAAACCGGCCCCACGAAACCAGAAAACCGGTAAACCGGAAAACCGGAAAACCGGTAAACTGGCCCCATGAAACCTGGAAAACCGGTAAACCGGAAAACCGGTAAACCGGCCCCACGAAACCGAAAAACCGGTAAACCGGAAAACCGGTAAAACCGGAAAACCGGCCCCACGAAACCAGAAAACCGGTAAACCGGAAAACCGGAAAACCGGTAAACTGACCCCATGAAACCTGGAAAACCGGTAAACCGGAAAACCGGCAAACCGGCCCCACGAAACCGGAAGAACCGGCAAACCGGAAGAACCGATCGCCATACCTCATGGCTACCTAGTATTGCTGCAACAACACTCGGCAGCGAGAGGTCCGTCCAAACGACCGACACCAGGTCGAGACAGTGTTGCCTCAACCAAGTGGCACATTCGGCCAGGGTGTGCAGTCACCACCCCTGAATCGCGGCACAGCGTCTCCAGATCTCCCCCAACAGGCTGGTGCAGCTATGATGGTTGTGCCACACCAACCTCCATGGGAGCGTTCCCCACAGCTGTCCCAGTCCTTTGGGCTCCCAGGCCCTTCGTCACCTTCGGAGGGTTGCAGGCCCTTCCCGCCATCTTGTGGTCTGCTGGCTTCCCAGCCGTTGAGCAGACCGCGCAATGCAGCTCTTTCGAGCTGCATTCATTGGCCTTGTGGCCAGCAACCCCACATCGATAGCACACCTCCGCCAAGTCCATCGTTGAGTCACAGGTGGCTCGCACGTGACCCAACTTCTGGCACTTGTAGCACCTCAAAGGGCGGTCCTCTTGGATTTCAACCCGACAGGAGCTCCACCCAATGAGGAGCTTTCCTTGGCACACTTTCTGGGCGGCGGCGACCGGACACATGAGGAACATCTCCCCCAAGCCCCGTATCCCACGCCTCAAAATCTTACCCGGCTTGATCGCTTCAGCCGGGCACCCTCCCATGGCAGCCACCGCCTCCGTCACATCCCTCTCAGTGACGCTGTCGTCAAGGTCCCGGATAAGGAGGTCCGCACATTTTACGGGCCTCCCCACCAAGGCCTCCCCCGACAGCACCACACGAAGCCTGTCCGCCAGGGCATCAGCCTTCTCCTCTCTGTCAACCCCCGGCACCTCCAGCATCCGAGCTCCCGTTGCCGTTAGCCGGATGCTGATAGTTGCAATACCAATCTCAGCCAGGTTTATACCATTTCTTGCCTTGAGTAGCACATCGGCATACGTCACCCCCCGCTCCACCGCCTCCCTCCGCAATGTGATGACCACTGCGGAAGTTTTCGGCGGAGTGAGCGAAGGCTGCACCCTGACAGACCTCTCTATAGCTGCCACTCGCCCAGCCGAGGGCCCTGCGCCGCGACTCACTCCATGGTCCTCTGACCGGCCAACACGGCCACTTCCCCCACTCACAGGGGGAAGGACCGGCACAGCGGGAGAACCACCCTTCTTTCCCTTTCCCTTCTTTTTGCTGACGGTCGCCCAGCTTCCGTCACTAGGACCCCCAGAGACCCGGGGCCCCGAAAGACCTGGGGCCTCCGGGACTCTGCTCCCCTCAAAATCTTCGGGGCCCCGGGTCCCCACCACATTCGGAGCCACCGTGCCCCGACCCCCCAACGAACCCTCACGGGTGCTTGAGCCCAGGGGCCCTGCGAAATTCGGGGCCACCGGCCCCCCCCTCTCCACAAAACGCTCAGGGGCTCCCGAACCACGGGCCGATGCCGCCAGCGGAGGACGCAGCACAGGCTCAGGGAGGAGCCTGTCCCCAATCCCCGCAAGCTTGGCATCTAGCATGCCCCCAACAGCCCGCATCACATCCCCCATCAGGTTCTCCCTTACCCCGTCCAAAAGCCCCTCCATCATTTGACGGAGGGCATCTGGAGTGGAGGGACCCTCCACCGACACGGGGTGTCCCTTTGTCTGCGCTAAGTGCGCAGTGCTCTCATTGAACTCCCTCCTAAGGGCCGCAAGCTCCAGACCCAGGTCTTTTACCTGGGCCCTCAGGCGAACATTGTCCCTTTGGAGACGCCTCCCCTCATCCCCTCCCAGGCATCTCTCCGCGAGATCCTCCACGATCTCAGCCACCTCCTTGGCTGCAACCTTCAGGTCGCGGACAAACTCACCCTTGAGGTTGCCCGACTTCGTCGCAATTTCGAAAATGCGACGAACCCGCACAGCCGTCCGCTCCTTCATCTCAGCAATGCCAAGGAGGATGACATCGTCCAAATCCTCCTCCCCGGATGACCTCACTAACCTGATATCCACACTGGCGGGAGCCCCATAATCGGAGACATTCCCCGCACCTTCTAACCTCTCTGCAAGGCGAGAGCGAGCGTTCTGACGCCGCAACTCTCCCTCCGCCTCCTCCAACCCAACCACATGAGAAGCCGCCTTTTTCGGCTTACCCTTGGCCGGTGGGGAGCAACTTTCCTTGTTGTTGCCAACCGGGCTTTTTGTATGCGCCCGCTTCCTCTAACCGGAGCAATCCACGATATCCACATCGTCGTCACTATCCGAGGACGACGAAATCACCAACCCTTTAGCTCGCCTCATATCAAGGTGCTACTAGATCCTACCCCCAACTAACATTAGAGTCGACGACTCTATCCCCGACTCCACCTCCGCCCAGAACTCTACCCCTCTACCCAATAAATATATAAATAAATAAATAGATAAATAAATATAGACCTGGCAACACCACACAAATACAATATTAATTCCAAAATCTTAATTCTAAAATCTTAATTCTAAATAATTAAAACTAAAATTTAAAGTCTTAATCCGCTTCGGTGTGACGAAGTCCAATCTTCGGACGCCCACTCACTTCGGTGTGAGAGACGTCCAACGCGTCACGGAAAAACCCCAACCTTGGCACCAAACTTGTAAACAACAAGATGGCGGACCGACGCTTCACTAGTTTGCCCGACCTTGGCACCCTACTAGCAAACAAGATGGCGGCCGACAATTCACTTGCTGCAACTTATATTATATTGGCCAAATTAATGGGCCAAAGATAAATAATTGTAACACTCACGGTTGCACCGTAATCCCACAATAAAGACACATACAATTTATGTGTCGTCGCGACACATAAAAGGTAACACAAACACAAACTCCGGGTCAATTTCCCCTCACTTTAGCCTTGTAGTTATTAAGAATATAACTACGAAGTGCACACAAACATACAAAGAAGCAGTAATTGCTACTGAATCTTTTATGCCAACTCACAGGATTTTCCGCCACTAAAAACCCACCATTGGAATTTTCCAAACGCGGAGCGAACGAAAACACAGTTGTCGCTACGACAGCTCGACGCGTACTAAAAGAGATGTTGAATTACTGACCACTTGTAATTGCCATCCTCGGCCTAGAGCGTATTGCTACGTTCTAAACCTATACAGTCTCCTTTCTTAGGTAGCATACTCACTGCTTGCCTTAGAAATTCAACCGTGCCCTCCATGTACGGTTTAAGCACTCGCCCGGTACCCAAACAACCCCCCAAGGCCGAGAACAAATTTAAAAAATTTAAAACTGCACTCGAACCGGAATCGAACCCGGTTACCCTACCTAGCTGCCACTTAATAAGACGCTAGGCTATTGAGGCCTTAAAAAGGAAATGTCCAATTACTAACCACTTGTAAGTGCCACCCTCGGCCTAGAGCGTATTGCTACGTTCTAAGCCTACACAGTTCCTTTATTAGGTAGCATACTCAATGCTGCCTTAGAAAATTCAACCGTGCCCTCCATGTACTGTTTAAGCACTCGGCCCGGTACCGCACAACCTCCCAAAGGCGAGAATAAAGATAAATTTACACTCGGAGGGAATCGAACCCGGAACTCACACCCCACCACGGTCAATACAAAACCGTTGGGTATGAGGCCCTTAAAAGAGATGTTGAATTACTGACCACTTGTAATTGCCATCCTCGGCCTAGAGCGTATTGCTACGTTCTAAACCTACACAGTCTCCTTTCTTAGGTAGCATACTCACTGCTTGCCTTAGAAATTCAACCGTGCCCTCCATGTACGGTTTTAAGCACTCGCCCGGTACCGTACAACCCTCCCAAAGGCCGAGAACAAATTTAAATTAAATTAAAACTTGCCCTCGAACCGGGAATCGAACCCGGTACCCCTCACCTAGCTGCCACTTAATAAGACCGCTAGGCTATGAGGCCCTTAAAAGGAATGTCCAATTACTTAACCACTTGTAATTGCCACCCTCGGCCTAGAGCGTATTGCTACGTTCTAAACCTACACAGTCTCCTTTCTTAGGTAGCATACTCACTGCTTGCCTAAGAAATTCGACCGTGCCCTCCATGTACGGTTTAAGCACTCGCCCGGCACCGTACAGCCCTACCAAAGGCCGAGAATAAATATAAATTTACCCTCGGACCGGGAATCGAACCCGGAACCTCACACCCACCACGGTCACATACAAAGCCGTTTGGCTATGAGGCCCTTAAAAAGATGTTGAATTACTGACCACTTGTAATTGCCATCCTCGGCCTAGAGCGTATTGCTACGTTCTAAACCTACACAGTCTCCTTTCTGAGGTAGCATACTCACTGCTTGCCTTAGAAATTCAACCGTGCCCTCCATGTACGGTTTAAGCACTCGCCCGGTACCGCACAACCCTCCCAAAGGCCGAGAACAAATTTAAATTAAATTAAAACCTGCCCTCGAACCGGGAATCGAACCCGGTACCCCTCACCTAGCTGCCACTTAATAAGACCGCTAGGCTATGAGGCCCCTTTAAAGAAATGTTGAATTACTTAACCACTTGTAATTGCAATCCTCGGCCTAGAGCGTATTGTACGTTCTCAACCTACACAGTCTCCTTTCTTAGGCTCACGCATACTCACTGCTTGCCTTAGAATTCAAACCGTGCCCTCATGTACGGTTTAAGCACTCCGCCCGGTACCGCACAACCCTCCCCAAAGGCCGAGAAATAAAGATAAATTTACCCTCGAAACCGGGATCGAACCGGTACCCCTCACCCTAGCTGCCACTTAATAAGGACGCTAGCTATGAGGCCCTTAAAAGAGATGTTGAATTACGAACCAATTGTAATTGCCATCCTCGGCCCTAGAGCGTATGCTACGTTCTAAAACTACACAGTCTCCTTTCTGAGGTAGCCTACTCACTGCGTGCCTTAGAAAGTCAACCGTGCCCTCAATGTACGGTTTTAGGCACTCGCCCGGTACCGCACAACCCTCCCAAAGGCCGAGAACAAATTTAAATTAAATTAAAACTTGCCTCGAACCGGGAATCGAACCCGGTACCCCTCACCTAGCTGCCACTTAATAAGACCGCTAGGCTATGAGGCCCTTAAAAGATGTTGAATTACTGACCACTTGTAATTGCCATCCTCGGCCTAGAGCGTATTGCTACGTTCTAAACCTACACAGTCTCCTTTCTTAGGTACCATACTCACTGCTTGCCTTAGAAATTCAACCGTGCCCTCCATGTACGGTTTAAGCACTCGCCCGGTAACCGCACAACCCTCCCAAAGGACGAGGAATAAATTATATAAATTATACCTCGGACCGGGAATCGAACCCGGAACCTCACACCACACGTCACATACAAAGCGTTGGGCTATGAGGCCCTTAAAAAGGAACAAAAAAATGTTGAATTACTAACCACTTGTAATTGCCATCCTCGGGCCTAGAGCGTATGCATTAGTTCTAAACTACAACAGTCTTTCTTAGGTAGCATACTCACTGCTTGCCTTAGGAAAATTCAAACCGTGCCTCATGTACGGTTTAAGCACTCGCTCGGACCGCACACAACCCTCCCAAAAGGCCGACAACAAATTTAAATTAAATTAAAACTTGCCCTCGAACCGGGAATCGAACCCGGTACCCCTCACCTAGCTGCCACTTAACAAGACCGCTAGGCTATGAGGCCCTTAACCTAACCTAACCTAACCTAACCTAACCTAACCTAACCTAACCTAACCTAACCTAACCTAACCTAACCTAACCTAACCTAACCTAACCTCAGATCACAATGCCATCCAGTTTGAGATCACCTCACGGATCAAAATGGATGATGGACACGCGAGATCTACTAGAGTATACAATGTTCGGAAAGCAAATTGGACCCACTTTCGTGCGAAATTCAAACAGTTGCTTTCTGAACACCAACTCACATCACATAACATCAACACCCTAAACTCCACTACACTTCTAGAAAACACTATAGTACAATACACACAGTTAATCACAGACACTTGCGACACACACATCCCAAAAATTAAAGTACAGAGGAAACACACAACCCCCCCCTGGTGGACAGAAGAGCTAGTTCAAATGAAGAAAAGTGTCCTAAAAATGAGGAGGAAAATCAGATACTGCTCTGCTATCCGCCGACCTACTGTTATAGAGCGATACAGCAAGGCGAAGCAGGAATACCTGGAAGCAGTAAATAAGAATAAACTGGAAAGTTGGAAGAGTTTCTGCGAAAAGCAAGATGGAGAAAGCCTGTGGGATAGCATCTACAGGGTAATTAGGAAAACGAACGTAAAACAAATTGATCAACAACTTGTTAAGGACGGTGTGACACTCTCCTACCAGGACTCGGCGCAGTACCTGGCGGAAACCTTTTTCCCGGAAGATACGAGCGCACGAGAGACTCTCTGGCACACAGAAATGCGGATAAAAGCCGCAACAATAGAAGAATCGAGTCAAGATAACAACCATGACCCGCCTTTTACGCCCAAAGAACTAGCGGAGTGTGCCAGGAGTTTTAACCCAAAAAAAGCCCCTGGAGGTGATGGATTAACGTCAGACATCTGCGGCGAAGCAATTTTTGCGGACCCAGACGTTTTCCTGGCACTTGCGAATAGATGCCTCGACCTGGGTTACTTCCCCAGTATCTGGAAAAAGGCCACAGTAATTGTCCTCAAAAAACCAGGAAAAGATGACTATAATCAACCTAAATCATACCGACCAATCGGACTTTTACCAGTACTGGGCAAAATAATAGAAAAAATGATAGTAAAAAGACTCAACTGGCACCTGATCCCTCGTCTCTCCCTCAAGCAATATGCCACAGCGTGGTACCGAGGACGCCCTCTATACCCTTATGAGAAAAATCAAGTTAGGCCTAAATAATAAAAAATTAATAACACTAATATCACTGGACATAGAGGGCGCCTTCGATAACGCCTGGTGGCCGGCCATTTGTGTGAGACTTACTGAAGAGCGTTGTCCACCAAACCTGGCACTACTAGTACGCAACTATCTCGGCGACAGGGAGGTCCGCGTCGTCTACGGAGGAGCCGTAGCGGCCAGACCAACAAACAAAGGCTGCGTACAAGGATCCATCAGTGGACCCACCCTGTGGAATCTACTGTTGGACCCACTGCTACAAACATTAGAGAGAGCCGGAGTGTATGCGCAGGCCTTCGCGGACGACGTGGTCCTCCTGTTCGAGTCCAACACGGCGCTAGAAACAGAAAAATTAGCAAACGACGCACTCACGCAGATCTGCGAGTGGGGACACAAAAACAAATTAAGATTCGCCCCCGCAAAAACCAAAGCGATGCTCATAACAAATACACTTAAATATGACACACCACGACTCAACATGGGCGGCACACCAATACATATGTCGAACAGCGTTAAGATATTGGGCTTGACAATAGACCATAAGATCACCTTTAGCGATCATATTAATGCAGCTTGCAATAAAGCCATCGGCCTCTACAAACAGGTATCCAAGGCAGCTAGGGTGAGCTGGGGACTCAGTCCGGAAATTATTAAAATAATATATACGGCTGTAGTCGAGCCCATTGTCCTCTACGCGGCTAATGCATGGGCAGACGCGGCGAATAAGACATACATTATTAAAAAACTAGATACGGTACAGAGAAGCTTTGCCATCAAAATATGTAGAGCATACAGAACAACTCCACTCAGCTCCCTCAGAGTGCTGTCAGGTTTGCTCCCCCTAGACCTAAGAGCACACGAAAACAAAACCTTATATGAAATTAAAAAGGGGTACACGGCCTGCGAGCACCTGAAAGGAGCCGAGGTGGAAATAAAAACACCTTTCTGCAAAACTTCCCATCCGGCAACGGCAGCATTGGAATATGTCATCCTGTCCAATGAAGAACTTACAATAAACGGTAGTAGTCTACAAATATACACGGATGGTAGCAAGACGGAAGAAGGGGGGGGTGCTGCGATCTCCCTTTGGAAAGGAGACATTGAAATAAAGAGCCAAAAGCTGCATCTGGCACATTTTTGCACTGTGTACCAAGCAGAGCTGATGGCGTTAAAAAGAGCGGCGCAACTAGCGGTGCAGCGGAAGGAAACTGAGGTCGTCATTTACAGTGACTCAAGGTCTGCGTTGGATGCGGTTGTGGGGGGACGCTCTTTCGATCCCCTTGTCACCGAGATTCGCGAACTTCTTATCCAACACTCAGAAAAGAACATCAAACTTTTCTGGGTTAAAGCACACGCGGGGAGGAGGGGGAACGAAAGAGCGGACCAGCTGGCCAAAGAAGCCACAGGCGCAAAGCAGAAACCGGTCTACGACCGCTGCCCGATATCATACGTTAAAAAGTTAATACGCGAAAACACGGTGCAAAAATGGGTCACGAAACAGTCCAATGAAACAACCGGGGCGACTACTAGGATGTTCTTGCCCGACCCGGAGACCGCGTACAGAATTGTAAGATCCAAAGGATTTAATCCTATAATGACTCAAATATTAACAGGGCATGGAGCCTTCGCGGAATACCTCCACCGTTTTAAAATAAAACCAAGTCCCGCATGTGAATGCGACGAAAACGCGTTACAAACGGTGGAGCATCTCCTAACAGAGTGCCCCATATTCACCATACAAAGACACAATCTGGAGCAGACCGTAGGAATGCGGATAGCGCGTAATGTGCTGCCCGACATCCTTGCGGGGCACAGATTGGCCTTGGAAAATTTTTGTGAGCGGATTCTGGATCGGACGAGACGATTTAATGGCGCTCAAACTATTGACAAACAAAATAATAGTAAGGATACAACAAAAATCTAAAAACACTGTACCCAAAATATGTAATTAATACAAAATATAAAACTGTAATTAAACAGAAGTATTATCAAAAGTATACTCTGAAATAAACGTAAAATTATAATGTGCACAAACTATTAACATATACATAAATTAAAAATAAAAACATGAATATAAGTGTTAGAAAAAGTAAGAATTAAAATAAAGTAAACCAATAAACGCAAAGCTCTAAGTAAGTAATGTATAAATCACTAACGAATAGCTTCATGTGAAGTAAATCAAAAAACGCAATATAAGAGAATTAAAACTAATAAATAAAACAAAGTAAACTAATAAGTATAAATGTTAAGAAAAATAATGTTCAAAACTAACATGTAAGAGACAAAATGTAAAATAAAAAACATGTTCAAATAACTATTATGTAAACCATAGAATGAATGTAAATCTATGAATAAGTGAACTAGAATCTTAAGAAGTAAAATAAAGTAGACTAAGAAGTAAATGTTGAGTAAAATTATGTATAAGAGTAATACGCAAGAAACAAAATGTAAAATGAATAACATGTTAGAATAATTAATATGTAACCCATAGAACGAATATAAATCTACGAAAAAAGCAATTAGAAACTTAAGAATTAAAATAATGTAAACCAGTAATTATATGTTAAATAAAATAATGTATATAACTAATATGTAAGAAACAAAATGAAAAATGGAAAACATGTTAAAATAACTAATATGTAAACCTTAAAATGAATGTAAATCTATCAACAAGTGAATTGGAAATTTAAGAATTAAAATAGAATAAGCTAAGAAGTATAAATGTTGAGTAAGAACAATGTACAAGACTAATGCAATAAACTATTTGTAAAATAAAAAACATGTTAGACTAATTAATATGTAACCATAGAACGATTGTAAATCTATGAATAAGTGAATTAGAAATTTAAGAATTAAAATAAAGTAAACTAAGTAAAATAAATGTTAAGTTAACATAATGTATAAGACAACCATGTAAGAAACAGAATGTAAAATGAATAATATTTAAGAATAACAAATGTAAATGAATGTAATTTTTTGATGAATAAATAAAGCTAAAAAGGTCCTTGATAGGCAAATGTCGAGGGGTGGGTTCGCAGCTCCACGGCCCCGGAGCAGTCGCTGCCGGGGAGGTAGGCCAAGTAGGCAGGGGCAAAAAAAAAAAAAAAAAAAAAAAAAAAAAAAAAAAAAAAAAAAAAAAAAAAAAACCTAACCTAACCTAACCTAACCTAACCTAACCTAACCTAACCTAACCTAACCTAACCTAACCTAACCTAACCTAACCTAACCTAACCTAACCTAACCTAACCTAACCTAACCTAACCTAACCTAACCTAACCTAACATAACCTAACCTAACATAACCTAACCTAACCTAACCTAACCTAACCTAACCTAACCTAACCTAACCTAACCTAACCTAACCTAACCTAACCTAACCTAACCTAACCTAACCTAACCTAACCTAACCTAACCTAACCTAACCTAACCTAACCTAACCTAAACTAACCTAACCTAACCTAACCTAACCTAACCTAACCTACCCTAACCTAACCTAACCTAACCTAACCTACCCTAACCTAACCTAACCTAACCTAACCTAACCTAACCTAACCTAACCTAACCTAACCTAACCTAACCTAACCTAACCTAACCTAACCTAACCTAACCTAACCTAACCTAACCTAACCTAACCTAACCTAACCTAACCGAACCTAACCTAACCTAACCTAACCTAACCTAACCTAACCTAACCTAACCTAACCTAACCTAACCTAACCTAACCTAACCTAACCTAACCTAACCTAACCTAACCTAACCTAACCTAACCTAACCTAACCTAACCTAACCTAACCTAACTTAAAGTCGCAGTCGAACCGCCGTCGCGAAAGCATCGAAATCGTACAGCTCCGCAAACGAAAAATCCAATAAATGGTATTTTTATCGCGAAGTTCCAAGTGATATATATCATCTGATGCGTCTCGCGACGGCAAATCAGAATATGTAAAGTTCGTCTTACAAAAAGTGAATAAAAGTGACCGAAAAGTGCAAAAAACCAAAAAATTGTGACAAAAGTGAGTGCGACGCGCGTATTTGATCTGTGACCTGTGCCGTTCTTCGCATCGCTGAATGCGCCTTGCTAAGCCGCATCTTTTGACGCCAATCTTGGATTTTTACACCTAAAGGTTTTTTAGAAAATTAAATAAAATAAAAAAGGGGCGTGACCACTGGTCGGAGAATAAGAGCCGTCCCCCACAAGTGCTATACACCAAAAGACGCGGCTCAAAAAGACGAGTCGATTGACATATTTTTCAAAAATATATGCCTTGTGGAAAAAATTATATAACTAAAAAACTAAAAATAACCTAATAAAAACCAACTTAAAGCTCAAAAACTTAAAAACTAAATCGGTGACCCCCAATTTAAATAACGTCATTCGATAGAACTCACGAAGACGCGTCTGCTGAAGGGTCGCAAGGATTTTTCTCATCAAAAATAAAAAAGTTACAACATAAAAACCCAAAAACCACGTGGCACGTGGTCAGCGAAATCCGAATTTTCTGGAAAGGTGCGATACGTCGTTGGATAGCCCTCTGCGAGCTGAACTTGACGACGGTTCGAACCAGAAGATCGGACCAACCCGAGCGGAGCTGCAGCGACGGGAAGAAACCAGGAAGAAAACACAAATATCTCGGGAACGGTTGGTTTTTTCGCGTTTTTAAGGGCAGATCAATATATTAATATATTAATATATTGGTTTTGTCCGCCTGGTCCGCCCCTACCAGGATCTAAATTCAAAATTATTAAATTCCAAATTTTCAAAATTTATTAAATTTATTAAAAATTTCTAAAACTTTGAAATATTAAAATCTTTTGGCAGTTAATAACTCGAAAACGGTGCGTTTTTCGGCAATTTTGGCAGCGGACTTGTATACGTAGTATACGTATACTTAGCAAGTTTGGACGAATTAGGGGAATATAAATATATAAAAACCGCACCTAACCCACGGACACGTCCGCCTGACCACCCATCAAAATCACAACATACAGGTGCGACGGCTCAAACGACTCCACTCAAAGAGGGGAGTCATTTTATAGCTACCGCACCTAACTACACACACACACAAGTGACTTACACACACACACACACATACAAAACACCATAAACACTAAGTGTGACGGCTCAATTGACTCCACTCAAAAAGGGGAGTCACCTGACAACCACCACACTTATACACACACACACACATCCTATCGACTAGGGCGGACGGTCCAGCGCGCGTAGTTATTTATTTCTAAATTATACCAGCCCTTCCCGAGGACTTGAAACAAATAGCCTTGTTAACTGCCTTTTCCCTTTTGGGAAAAGACACTAGTTTTTATCTGTGACAACCGGCTAAAAATTAAAATAAGTTGACGGCTGCCACCCTATTGGGGACAGACCTTAGGTTAAGTTTAGAAATTTGACATTTTGACGGCTGCCACCCTATTGGGGACAGACCTTAGGATAAGTTTTAAACAATTTTTGACAAATTGACGGCTGCCACCCTTTTGGGGACAGACCCTAATATTAAGTTAATATTCTAATATAATGTAAATAATAATTTATTACTGTGAACTGACACGGCTACTGCCCTATTGGGAATAGACCTTAGGATAAGTAATAATATTAAGAAATTAATAATTGTACATAGAAATTATTTGGTATTGACACGGCTACTGCCCTATTGGGAGTAGACCTTAGGTTAAGTAATATTATTAAGAAATTAATAATTGTAAATATAAAAATATTATTATTGTAAATTGACGGTTACTTCCCTATTGGGAGTAGACCCTAGGATAAGTTTATTGTAATTTTAAAAATTGTAAATAAAAAATATATTATTGACACGTCTACTACCCTATTGGGAGTAGACCCTAGACTAAGTACTCTATTGAACTTAATTGATTTTATCTTATTTTATTTTAAAAAAGGGACAAATCCTAATAGGCGAAATGTTGGGTCTTCGCACTCCTCCGAGTAACCAGACATCGGCGCCTGCCATCAGGCGCAGCATTGACAAGTGGGAGGAGGCCTCTAGCCAGGGCCCAAAGGTGGCAAAAGAGGCTCCCCTGGCTGGGGCGGGTGGAGGAGGTAAGTCTCCTGCTCCCGCTCAAACCAGGGAAAAAGAAGCCAAAAACTGCTATTTAAAGGCAATGGCGCACCTGGCGGAGTCTCGCAATATAAAGACAGATATAAAAACAGGGGTACAGTCAGCTGTAAAGCGGCTGTACCAGATAGTCAAAGAGGCCGAAGAGGAGATACAGAAGAACCCACAACAACAAACACCGAAACAGAAAAATGACGCAAAAACAGATATACACGAAAAGCTAAACAAACAAATAGAAAGAATGGAAATGGAGAACAAGAAATTGGAAAAATTTAGAAAGGATATGGAGGATCTGGCAAAACAGAAAAATGAAAGCATCCTGACCGAGATTAGGAAAGAGTTGGAAGAAAAAGAAAAGAGAGAAATAGAAAGACATAACATCTGGGAAGGGAAAATGAGGTCGTATGCAGAAGCGACGAAGGAAAATCTCGGTCAGGGCCAAAACCGAAAAGAAGGCCCGGGAGGACAGAAACCTACGCTGCACTCTGTCGTTGTGGCGCCTAAGAGTGCGACAGACACGGCAGAGGACACGATGCAGAACATCCGGCATCTGTTAAATGCAAAAGAAGAAGGCTGGCAGGTAGCAAAAATAAGAAGAGCCAGGGACGGAAAGGTCGTAGTGGGATGCAGGACGGTTGAGGAAAGAAATAAAATCAAGGAAAAATTAGGGGAAAAAATGACGGTGAAGGACACATCAAATAAAAACCCCTTAATCAAAATTAACAATCTCCTGTCCTGCAACACGACAGAAGACATTACCCGGGCCATCAAAAACCAAAACAAAAATGTGACTGCACACCTGGAGGAACGGGACCTAGATATAACAGAAAAGTACAGGAGGAAGGCAAGGAACCCTCTGGAGAGCCACGTGGTCCTACAGGTCACGCCTAAACTCTGGCAAGCTCTAACATCGGCTGGCAGGATACACGTGGACCTGCAGAGGGTTTGGGTAGAGGACCAATCCCCTCTGGTCCAATGTACCATGTGTCTGGGGTACGGACATACCCGAAGACACTGTAAAAAGGAGACCGAGGTGTGCAGCCACTGTGGAGGAGCCCATATGAGGGTGGATTGCCAGATCCACAAGGATGGAAAGCCTCCCAGCTGCATAAACTGCAAAGAGACGAAGGGAAGAAACGCGGAGCACGGGGCCTTCAGCCAGAGCTGTCCAACCCGGCAGGGATGGGACAAGGCGGCGAGGCTAAGCTACGCGTATTGTTAAAAAAGCCGAGGGCACCAACAATATTACCGGCTTTCTCCTGGCACAAGCGAACCTTAGAAAAAAGAGAATCGCGATCAGGAGTTTATAAAAGAAGCGGGCGGTAGAAACGTGAAAATAGCACTACTCCAGGAACCGTACATAGGGGCCAGTAAACAGATGGCAGAAAGCCCTATGTACAGAGTAGTGCAGTGCGTACCCACTGGGGAGAAACCGGTGAAGGCGGCGATACTTGTTTTCGACGAACATATAGAAGTCTTTCAAGACAAGTCACTTATCACGGAAAACATAGTGGCTGCCGTCCTGAGAACGGACCAGTGGGAAATAGGGGTAATTTCAGTGTACTTCGAAGGCGATGAACCCATCGGACCATACCTCGAACAACTAGGAAGCGTCACGAAAAAACTTAAAACCAAGATGGTACTGATTGGAGGGGACGTGAACGCATGGAGTGAATGGTGGGGGAGCCGAAACGAAGACACACGAGGAAGGGAATTACGAGGGTTCCTTGACGAAGAGGGGCTGAGCATCTTAAATTGTGGCAACACACCCACCTTCGACACCGTGAGAGGAGGCCGTAGATACACGAGTGCAGTGGACATCACAGTATGCACAACGGCCCTCCTCAGTAAGGTAACGAGATGGTGGGTTGATACTTCCATCACTAGTTCTGACCACAATACAATTTTTATGACTACAGCCCTTCAAAAACCCCAAACGCACAACCTACCGAAGACAACCCGCAAATTCAATACGAAAAACGCAGACTGGGAGGAATTTAGAGACAAGATTAACATGGAATTGACACATCTAGGACTGGACATAGAAACAATAAAAGGACAGGACACAAAGGCCGGGGTCAATAACATAGTAAAGGATTACACGAAATTAATAATAAAAGCCGCTGAAAAACATATCCCCAAAGTAAAACAAAGGAAGAAAAGCTTCGATCCACCCTGGTGGAACAAGGAAATAGAGGCCCTAAAAAAGGATATGACAAGAAAAAAGAAAAGGATCTCATACGCAGCTCCCAGGAGGAGAGAGTGCGTAGTAAACGCCTACCTGGAGGCAAAAAAGACCTATGAAGAAGAGATCGAAAGGGCTCAAAAGGAAGGGTGGAAAAAACTCTGTACGAAGCAAGAAGGGGAAAGCTTATGGGACAGGATATATAAAATAATAAGAAAGGCGGAAGGGATCAGGGAAGACACCACGCTAATAGAGAAGGGCATTTCGTTGAACTCCGAAGAATCGGTGCAGCTGCTGGCACGGAAATTCTTCCCGCCTGATAATTGCGAGATGGATGATGACATCCATCGAAAAATGAGGAAAACGGTAGAGGAAATGACAAGCAGCTTGCAGGGAAGTAGCGCTGATGAAGTGCCAATCACAATGGCGGAGCTCATCAGCACTGCTAGAAGCTTCAACCCGAGGAAGGCCCCGGGGGCCGACGGACTCACTGCGGATATCTGCTGCGCAGCTATCACGGCGAACCCGGAGGTTCCCTTGGCCATCTTCAATAAATGCCTCGAAGTGGGATGCTTCCCTGATCTATGGAAGGAATGCACGATAGTGGTACTGAGGAAGCCAGGAAAGGAGGATTACGCGGCCGCCAAATCCTACCGCCCAATAGGTCTCCTGCCAGTCATGGGGAAGATCCTAGAAAAGGTGATCATCAACAGGATCAGACACAGCCTACTCCCCAGGATGAGCAGGAGGCAGTATGGATTCATGCCAGGGAAAAGCACGGAGGATGCCCTCTACGATATCTTGACAAAAGCGAGGAGCCACATAAATAACAAGGAAATAGTGCTGATGGTGTCGCTAGATATCGAGGGGGCTTTCGACAACGCATGGTGGCCAGCGATCAAGTACCAACTAGCAAAGAAGGACTGTCCCAAGCAACTAAGGCTAGTAGTGGAAGACTACTTTAAAGGCAGGAGGGTGGTGGTCCGCTACGCAAACAGAGAGCATGTGAGGCGACCTGAAAAGGGATGCATTCAGGGCTCGATTAGCGGCCCCACCTTCTGGAACATCTTGCTCGACCCACTACTGGTCGAACTAGAAGAGGATGGGACATACGCACAAGCTTTCGCAGACGATGTTGTGCTGATGTTCAGCGGAACGGACACGCACTCCATCGAAAACCGAGCGAACGTTGCCCTCGAGTATGTGAGGAAGTGGGGTATCGAGAACAAGCTCAACTTCGCGCCACAAAAAACCAAAGCAATGGTCCTGACGCGAAGATTGAAGTTCGATACCCCAAGAATAAGAATGAATGGACAGGACATAGCATTAGAGAAGGAAATTAAATTACTGGGGCTGACTATAGACGAAGGGCTAACGTTTAACAAGCATGTGCAAAATGTCACAAGAAAAGCGGCGGATATTCATAAAAAAGTAGCTAGAATGGCGAAGCTGGAATGGGGAATGACGGGAGACATGGTACACCAGGTATACCAAGCCGTCATAGAGCCGATAGTGACTTACGCGTCGGCAGCCTGGGCACCGACAGTTAAGAAACTGTGCACAAGGAAGAAACTGGAGACGGTGCAGAGGGCTTTCGCACAAAAAATAGCGAAGACGTACAGGACGGCATCGCTAAATTCCGCGACGCTATTGGCGGGGATACTGCCCCTCGACCTCAGGGTGGAAGAAGCCGCCGCGATGTTTGAGGCCAGAAGGGGGTCGTCTCCGTTCATACGCGAAGGAGACCGGATTGAGCGAGCCGTACCAGCGTTAGAACAACCCCATCCCGCGGAAAAACCGGATATTAGCTTCGCCATCACTAATGACCCTGGCCAAATAGAAAATGACAACAAAACGGCAATCTACACGGACGGGAGCAAGACGAAGAAAGGAGTAGGTGCCGCCTGGACCAAATGGGAGAGTGGAAGTGAAAAGAAATGGAAGAAGATAAAGATGGCCCCTTACTGCACCGTATACCAAGCAGAGCTGGCAGCTCTCGTTGGTGCAGTAAGGGAGGCGGTGACAGTGGGTACTGACGTGAACATCTGCAGCGACTCGCGGTCTTCGCTCGAGGCGATTGCGGGCGGGCGCTCTCGAAACCCCCGAGTAGTCGAGATCCGCAGACACTTGGTGGAGAGCCGAAAAAAGGGCCAAAATATAAGACTCCACTGGGTGAAAGCGCACGTCGGCACGGAGGGGAATGAGAGGGCGGACGAACTTGCGAGAGCCGCTGCGGAGACCTCGAAGGTCAGAGCAGCCCACGTAGAGTACCCACTGTCATACATTAGAAAAGAAGTGAGAAGAAAAACGATCGAGGAATGGGACCGGCGGTACAAGGAAGGGATAACAGGGGGAATAACAAAACTATTCCTAAAGAACGTAGCAGTTGCACAGAAGCAAATAAGAGAGAGAAGATTCAGTCCTGAGATGGCACAGGTCCTCACAGGCCATGGGCCTTTTGCCGAGTACCTGTGCCGTTTCAGGCTGAAGGAAAGTGGAAAATGTGAATGCGAGAGTGGGGTGGAACAATCCATCCCACACCTTTTGATAGAGTGCCCCATTTTTGCCTCCTCCAGGTGCGACCTGGAACAGATGACAGGCATGTCGCTTAGTCTTCAGGGACTAACTGACATGCTAGCCTGTAACAGATCGCATCTGGAGGATTTCTGCCTTAAAATAACTAAACGCACCGCAAAGTTCAATGGGAGTAAAGCCAGGGCGGGGACCGCGAGGCGGCCGGCGCCCACTTGCCAATGAGTATTATGAGAATACTCACGGAGAAGTCAAAGCCGCCCGCCTCGCGGGCCACGTCTCTGGATGGGAATGTGTAAATAAAATAAAGGAAACAATGTTAATAAGTAAAAGTAAGTTTCTAATAAGTAAAAAAGACTGTAATATTACCCGTGTAAAACCTAATAAAAATTAAAGTTGTTGTGTATTATTATGAGGAAGGATGATAGAAATGATGGAAGTGTAGCTTAGACAACGACCCTGTGCGATAAAGTAGCCGGGGAAGGTAGGCCTATTAGGTGCTTTAATAAAAAAAAAAAAAAAAAAAAAAAACCTAACCTAACCTAACCTAACCTAACCTAACCTTTTTTTTTTTTTTTTTATGAAGGAGGTAAAAATGCACAAATGCAGGCCCGCGGGCGTATGCAGTCGCTACCGCGGGGACTGTGGGGATGGTTATCTCTTATCCCTCTGCTAATCAGAGGGGAGAAACCCGACCCACTAAAAATTCCTCCTAGGCCCTCCATATCACCTGCAGTGCCAGACACATCCATTCTGAATGAATGACATCTGGCACCGCATTGAATTCCCCGGGGGTCGCACAAGGCATTCAACCCAGGGAATTCAGGCGAATATGTCCGCATAAGGGCTCAACGACGGTGCAGCTGAACGCTGTTGGGCGTACGCTCTTCGCGTCCAGCCCTCGCGCCCACGCCACGCCGCCGCCGAGCACAACCCCTCCGGCCATCGCCACACACCTCCCGCTGACGCTCAGCAGCCTCCTTCTGCAGCAAAACGCGCTCACAGAAGAAAGCTACCGCTCGCCATGCCTCTTGGCTACCAAGCATTGCTGCAACAACGCTCGGTAGCGAGAGGTCCGTCCCGATGACCGACACTAGGTCGTGGCGTTGCCTCGACCAAGTGGCACATTCAGCCAGGGTGTGCTCCGCCGTGTCCTCCGGGGCGCCACAATGGTGGCAGATGGGATGGATTTCCCGTCCCGCCACCCTGTGCAGAAACCGTCCGAAGCACCCATGCCCGGACAGCATCTGCGCCATCCGAAAGGACACAGCCCCACCCGGACGATTCACCCATTCCCGTAAAAATGGGCGAATCGCCTCCACTGTTCTTAAACCCGCCCTTGGCATAGCCAGATCATGCGCCCACCTATTAAAGGTGTCCTCCCTGGCTTGCCTCCTCGCTGGTCCGACCAATTCGGCCCATCGGCCACCTGCTCTCGTCTCACACTTGAGACGATACAAGCCACTTAGGGCCACCGCCTCGAACTCCCAGGGTGGAGTCCCCGCCAACAGGCATGCCGCCTCGAATGAGACAGTCCGATAACAGCGAGCTGCCCGAACCGCCATCACTCGCTGCGGCCTCCTGAGCAGGGCGCGGTTCTTCGCCCCCAGCCTATCGTCCCATATTGAGGCCCCATACAAGGAACCTAACCTAACCTAACCTAACCTAACCTAACCTAACCTAACCTAACCTAACCCAACCTAACCTAACCCAACCTAACCTAACCTAACCTAACCTAACCTAACCTAACCTAACCTAACCTAACCTAACCTAACCTAACCTAACCTAACCTAACCTAACCTAACCTAACCTAACCTAACGACAGTCGCAGTCGAACCGCCGTCGCGAAAGCATCGAAATCGTACAGCTCCGCAAACGAAAAATCCAATAAATGGTATTTTTATCGCGAACTTCCAAGTGATATATATCATCTGATGCGTCTCGCGACGGCCAATCAGAATATGTAAAGTTCGTCTTACAAAAAGTGAATAAAAGTGACCGAAAAGTGCAAAAAACCAAAAAATTGTGACAAAAGTGAGTGCGACGCGCGTATTTGATCTGTGACCTGTGCCGTTCTACGCATCCCTGAATGCGCCTTGCTAAGCCGCATCTTTTGACGCCAATCTTGGATTTTACACCTAAAGGTTTTTTAGAAAATTAAATAAAATAAAAAAGGGGCGTGACCACTGGTCGGAGAATAAGAGCCGTCCCCCACAAGTGCTATACACCAAAAGACGCGGCTCAAAAAGACGAGTCGATTGACATATTTTTCAAAAATATATGCCTTGTGGAAAAAATTATATAACTAAAAAACTAAAAATAACCTAATAAAAACCAACTTAAAGCTCAAAAACTTAAAAACTAAATCGGTGACCCCCAATTTAAATAACGTCATTCGATAGAATTCACGAAGACGCGTCTGCTGAAGGGTCGCAAGGATTTTTCTCATCAAAAATAAAAAAGTTACAACATAAAAACCCAAAAACCACGTGGCACGTGGTCAGCGAAATCCGAATTTTCTGGAAAGGTGCGATACGTCGTTGGATAGCCCTCTGCGAGCTGAACTTGACGACGGTTCGAACCAGAAGATCGGACCAACCCGAGCGGAGCTGCAGCGACGGGAAGAAACCAGGAAGAAAACACAAATATCTCGGGAACGGTTGGTTTTTTCGCGTTTTTAAGGGCAGATCAATATATTAATATATTAATATATTGGTTTTGTCCGCCTGGTCCGCCCCTACCAGGATCTAAATTGAAAATTTTTAAATTCCAAATTTTCAAAATTTATTAAATTTATTAAAAATTTCTAAAACTTTGAAATATTAAAATCTTTTGGCAGTTAATAACTCGAAAACGGTGCGTTTTTCGGCAATTTTGGCAGCGGACTTGTATACGTAGTATACGTATACTTAGCAAGTTTGGACGAATTAGGGGAATATAAATATATAAAAAACGCACCTAACCCACGGACACGTCCGCCTGACCACCCATCAAAATCACAACATACAGGTGCGACGGCTCAAACGACTCCATTCAAAGAGGGGAGTCATTTTATAGCTATCGCACCTAACTACACACACACACAAGTGACTTACACACACACACACACACACAAAACACCATAAACACTAAGTGTGACGGCTCATTTGACTCCACTCAAAGAGGGGAGTCACCTGACAACCACCACACTTATACACACACACACACATCCTATCGACTAGGGCGGACGGTCCAGCGCGCGTAGTTATTTATTTCTAAATTATACCAGCCCTTCCCGAGGACTTGAAACAAATAGCCTTGTTAACTGCCTTTTCCCTTTTGGGAAAAGACACTAGTTTTATCTGTGACAACCGGCTAAAAATTAGAATAAGTTGACGGCTGCCACCCTATTGGGGACAGACCTTAGGTTAAGTTTAGAAATTTGACATTTTGACGGCTGCCACCCTATTGGGGACAGACCTTAGGATAAGTTTTAAACAATTTTTGACAAATTGACGGCTGCCACCCTTTTGGGGACAGACCCTAATATTAAGTTAATATTCTAATATAAATGTAAATAATAATTTATTACTGTGAACTGACACGGCTACTGCCCTATTGGGAATAGACCTTAGGATAAGTAATAATATTAAGAAATTAATAATTGTACATAGAAATTATTTGGTATTGACACGGCTACTGCCCTATTGGGAGTAGACCTTAGGTTAAGTAATATTATTAAGAAATTAATAATTGTAAATATAAAAATATTATTATTGTAAATTGACGGTTACTTCCCTATTGGGAGTAGACCCTAGGATAAGTTTATTGTAATTTTAAAAAATTGTAAATAAAAAATATATTATTGACACGTCTACTACCCTATTGGGAGTAGACCCTAGACTAAGTACTCTATTGAACTTAATTGATTTTATCTTATTTTATTTTAAAAAAGGGACAAATCCTAATAGGCGAAATGTTGGGTCTTCGCACTCCTCCGAGTAACCAGACATCGGCGCCTGCCATCAGGCGCAGCATTGACAAGTGGGAGGAGGCCTCTAGCCAGGCCCCAAAGGTGGCAAAAGAGGCTCCCCTGGCTGGGGCGGGTGGAGGAGGGAAGTCTCCTGCTCCCGCTCAAACCAGGGAAAAAGAAGCCAAAAACTGCTATTTAAAGGCAATGGCGCACCTGGCGGAGTCTCGCAATATAAAGACAGATATAAAAACAGGGGTACAGTCAGCTGTAAAGCGGCTGTACCAGATAGTCAAAGAGGCCGAAGAGGAGATACAGAAGAACCCACAACAACAAACACCGAAACAGAAAAATGACGCAAAAACAGATATACACGAAAAGCTAAACAAACAAATAGAAAGAATGGAAATGGAGAACAAGAAATTGGAAAAATTTAGAAAGGATATGGAGGATCTGGCAAAACAGAAAAATGAAAGCATCCTGACCGAGATTAGGAAAGAGTTGGAAGAAAAAGAAAAGAGAGAAATAGAAAGACATAACATCTGGGAAGGGAAAATGAGGTCGTATGCAGAAGCGACGAAGGAAAATCTCGGTCAGGGCCAAAACCGAAAAGAAGGCCCGGGAGGACAGAAACCTACGCTGCACTCTGTCGTTGTGGCGCCTAAGAGTGCGACAGACACGGCAGAGGACACGATGCAGAACATCCGGCATCTGTTAAATGCAAAAGAAGAAGGCTGGCAGGTAGCAAAAATAAGAAGAGCCAGGGACGGAAAGGTCGTAGTGGGATGCAGGACGGTTGAGGAAAGAAATAAAATCAAGGAAAAATTAGGGGAAAAAATGACGGTGAAGGATACATCAAATAAAAACCCCTTAATCAAAATTAACAATCTCCTGTCCTGCAACACGACAGAAGACATTACCCGGGCCATCAAAAACCAAAACAAAAATGTGACTGCACACCTGGAGGAACGGGACCTAGATATAACAGAAAAGTACAGGAGGAAGGCAAGGAACCCTCTGGAGAGCCACGTGGTCCTGCAGGTCACGCCTAAACTCTGGCAAGCTCTAACATCGGCTGGCAGGATACACGTGGACCTGCAGAGGGTTTGGGTAGAGGACCAATCCCCTCTGGTCCAATGTACCATGTGTCTGGGGTACGGACATACCCGGAGACACTGTAAAAAGGAGACCGAGGTGTGCAGCCACTGTGGAGGAGCCCATATGAGGGTGGATTGCCAGATCCACAAGGATGGAAAGCCTCCCAGCTGCATAAACTGCAAAGAGACGAAGGGAAGAAACGCGGAGCACGGAGCCTTCAGCCAGAGCTGTCCAACCCGGCAGGGGTGGGACAAGGCGGCGAGGCTAAGCTACGCGTATTGTTAAAAAAGCCGAGGGCACCAACAATATTACCGGCTTTCTCCTGGCACAAGCGAACCTTAGAAAAAAGAGAATCGCGATCCAGGAGTTTATAAAAGAAGCGGGCGGTAGAAACGTGAAAATAGCACTACTCCAGGAACCGTACATAGGGGCCAGTAAACAGATGGCAGAAAGCCCTATGTACAGAGTAGTGCAGTGCGTACCCACTGGAGAGAAACCGGTGAAGGCGGCGATACTTGTTTTCGACGAACATATAGAAGTCTTTCAAGACAAGTCACTTATTACGGAAAACATAGTGGCTGCCGTCCTGAGAACGGACCAGTGGGAAATAGGGGTAGTTTCAGTGTACTTCGAAGGCGATGAACCCATCGAACCATACCTCGAACAACTAGGAAGCTTCACGAAAAAACTTAAAACCAAGATGGTATTGATTGGAGGGGACGTGAACGCATGGAGTGAATGGTGGGGGAGCCGAAACGAAGACACACGAGGAAAGGAATTACGAGGGTTCCTTGACGAAGAAGGGCTGAGCATCCTAAACTGTGGCAACACACCCACCTTCGACACCGTAAGAGGGGGCCGTAGATACACGAGTGCAGTAGATATCACAGTATGCACAACGGCCCTCCTCAGTAAGGTAACGAGATGGTGGGTTGATACTTCCATCACTAGCTCTGACCACAACACAATTTTTATGACTACAGCCCTTCAAAAACCCCAAACGCACAACCTACCGAAGACGACCCGCAAATACAATACCAAAAATGCAGACTGGGAGGAATTTAAGAACAAGGTAAGGACAGGACACATAAACCACGACATTACCAAAGAAAAGATACAAGGACAGGACACAAAGGCCGGGGTCAATAACATAGTAAGGGAATATATGAAACTAATAATAAAAGCCGCCGAGAAACATATCCCCAAAGTGAAACAAAGGAAGAAAAGCTTCGTTCCACCCTGGTGGAACAAGGAAATAGAGGCCCTAAAAAAGGATATGACAAGAAAAAAGAAAAGGATCTCATACGCAGCTCCCAGGAGGAGAGAGTGCGTAGTAAACGCCTACCTGGAGGCAAAAAAGACTTATGAAGAAGAGATCGAAAGGGCTCAAAGGGAAGGGTGGAAAAAACTCTGTACGAAGCAAGAAGGGGAAAGCTTATGGGACAGGATATATAAAATAATAAGAAAGGCGGAAGGGATCAGGGAAGACACCACGCTAATAGAGAAGGGCATTTCGTTGAACTCCGAAGAATCGGTGCAGCTGCTGGCACGGAAATTCTTCCCGCCTGACAATTGCGAGATGGATGATGACATCCATCAAAAAATGAGAGAAACGGTTGAGGAAATGACCAGCAGCTTGCAGGGAAGTAGTGCTGATGAAGTGCCAATCACAATGGCGGAGCTCATCAGAACTGCTAGAAGCTTCAACCCGAGGAAGGCCCCTGGAGCCGACGGACTCACTGCGGATATCTGCTGCGCAGCTATCACGGCGAACCCGGAGGTTCCCTTGGCCATCTTCAATAAATGCCTCGAAGTGGGATGCTTCCCTGATCTATGGAAGGAATGCACAATAGTGGTACTGAGGAAGCCAGGAAAGGAGGACTACGCGGCCGCCAAATCCTACCGTCCAATAGGCCTCTTGCCAGTCATGGGGAAGATACTAGAAAAGGTAATCATCAACAGGATCAGACACAGCCTACTCCCCAGGATGAGCAGGAGGCAGTATGGATTCATGCCAGGAAAAAGCACGGAGGATGCCCTCTACGATATCTTGACAAAAGCGAGGAGCCACATAAATAACAAGGAAATAGTGCTGATGGTGTCGCTAGATATTGAGGGGGCTTTCGACAACGCGTGGTGGCCAGCGATCAAGTACCAGCTAGCAAGGAAAGACTGTCCAAAGCAATTAAGGCTGGTAGTGGAAGACTACTTTAAAGGCAGGAGGGTGGTGGTCCGCTACGCAAACAGAGAGCATGTGAGGCGACCTGAAAAGGGATGCATTCAGGGCTCGATTAGTGGCCCCACCTTCTGGAACATCTTGCTCGACCCACTACTGGTCGAACTAGAAGAGGATGGGACATATGCACAAGCTTTCGCAGACGATGTTGTGCTGATGTTCAGCGGAACGGACACGCACTCCATCGAAAACCGAGCAAACGTTGCCCTCGAGTATGTGAGGAAGTGGGGTATCGCGAACAAGCTCAACTTCGCGCCACAAAAAACCAAGGCAATGGTCCTGACGCGAAGGTTGAAGTTCGATACCCCAAGAATAAGAATGAATGGACAGGACATCGGAATGGAGAAGGAGATAAAACTTCTAGGATTGACGATAGACGAGGGCTTAACGTTCAACAAGCATGTGCAAAATGTCACGAGAAAGGCGGCGGACATACACAAAAAAGTGGCAAGAATGGCGAAGCTGGAATGGGGAATGACGGGAGACATGGTACACCAGGTATACCAAGCCGTCATAGAGCCGATAGTAACATACGCGTCGGCAGCCTGGGCACCGACAGTTAAGAAACTGTGCACAAGGAAGAAACTGGAGACGGTGCAGAGGGCTTTCGCACAAAAAATAGCGAAGACGTACAGGACGGCATCGCTAAATTCCGCGACGCTATTGGCGGGGATACTGCCCCTCGACCTCAGGGTGGAAGAAGCCGCCGCGATGTTTGAGGCCAGAAGGGGGTCGTCTCCGTTCATACGCGAAGGAGACCGGATTGAGCGAGCCGTACCTGCTTTAGAACAACCCCATCCCGCGGAAAAACCGGAGATAAGCTTCGCCATCACAACTGACCCTGGCCTAATACTAAATGACAGCACTACGGCAATATATACAGACGGTAGTAAGACAGAGAAAGGAGTAGGGGCAGCATGGACGAAATGGGAAGGAGGAAGAGAGCGAAAATGGAAAAAGATAAAGATGGCCCCTTACTGCACCGTATATCAAGCAGAGCTGGCGGCTCTCGTCGGTGCAGTGAGGGAGGCGATGATAGCGGGTACTGACGTGAACATCTGCAGCGACTCGCGGTCTTCGCTCGAGGCGATTGCGGGCGGACGCTCTCGAAACCCCCGAGTAGTCGAGATCCGCAGACACCTGGTGGAGAGCCTTAAAAAAGGCCAGAATATTAAGCTCCACTGGGTGAAAGCGCACGTCGGCACGGAGGGGAATGAGAGGGCGGACGAACTCGCGAGAGCCGCTGCGGAGACCTCGAAAGTCAAAGCAGCTCACGTAGAGTACCCGCTCTCATACATCAGGAAAGAAGTGAGAAGAAAAACTATAGAAGAATGGGATCGAAGATATAAGGAAGGGATAACAGGGGGAATAACCAAATTGTTCCTGCCAAATATTACAAGGGCGCATAAACAAATCCGAGAGAAAAGATTCAGTCCCGGGATGGCACAGGTCCTCACAGGCCATGGGCCCTTTGCCGAGTACCTGTGCCGTTTCAGGCTGAAAGAAAAACCTGACTGCGAATGTGAGAGTGGGGTGGAACAATCCATCCCACACCTACTTCTGGAGTGCCCCATTTTTGCCTCCTCCAGGTGCGACCTGGAACAGATGACGGGCATGTCGCTTAGTCTTCAAGGACTGCCCGACATGCTAGTCTGTAACAGATCGCACCTGGAGGATTTTTGCCAAAAAATTACCAAAAGAACAGCTAAGTTCAATGAGAGTAAGGCCGGGGCGGGGACCGCGAGGCGGCCGGCGCCCACTTGCCAATGAGTATTATAAGAATACTCACGGAAAAGTAAAAGCCGCCGCGTCGCGGGCCCCGTCTCTGGATAGGAATGTGTTGAAAAGAATTAATGTAAGGATTTAGATATAAGTAGGTAAATAAAAGAATGACTGATAGAAATGTAAAGATAAATAGATAGAGTAAAGAAAAAGATAAAAATAGGATAATAAAAAATGTAACTGAAACTGTGATACTGAAATGTGTAAACCCTAATAAAAAATAAAGCTGTGTGTCAATTATTTTGAGGAAGGATGATAGAAAGGATGGAAGTTTAGCTTAGACAACGACCCTGTGCGATAAAGTAGCCGGGGAAGGTAGGCCTATTAGGTGCTTTAAAAAAAAAAAAAAAAAAAAAAAAAAACCTAACCTAACCTAACCTAAAGTCGTCGAAGACGTATTATACAAGCATAGACTTCTTATGTTGTGTTTGCCATTTAACGTCATCGCGTTTTACTTAACACCTAGCGCCATCTAGTATACTTGATAAAAACTAAACCTGCATACTGCCGGACCGCTCTCTCTTTTCCTATGAAAAAAAAAAAAAAAAACCCAGTAGGACTTATTATGCATTATTAAATTATTCAAAAAATAATATATATATATATATATATACAGTAGAACCTCGTTAAGTCGAACCTCGATAAGTCAAAAACCTCCAAATCTCGAAAAAATGTTTTGTTCCCTTCCCTTAAAACACCAAAACCTCCATTACTTGAAATCTTGACCCTCTGTTAATCGAAATAATCACCGAGTCCCTCCAAGCCATTTTGGTACATATTTTCTCTCTATAACTCGAAAAATTAAATTTGACCTCTGTATCTCGAACATAGGAACGTTTTATTTTACAACCTTTACAACTTGATCATTTGGAATTTATTATCTCTATTGTTCGAACAAAAATAAGTTACCGACTTTAAGAACTTGCCGACAATGTGAGTACACTATTGTTTCTTAGAAAACATTTTAGGAGTATACAATAATAAATTTATGACTCATGGAAACACGTGTTTGCTTGCTTTGTGTCAGGTGTTCAATTTTGATTCCCTTTATAAGAATAAACCTCAAACTCTTTATGTCGAATCAAAATCCGCCTAAGTTGAAATCCTCCATAAGTTGAAAACTCTATAACTCGAATTTTTTGGCGTCTCCCTTGATGTTCGACTTATAGAGGCTCTACTGTATATAATTATTATTATTATAATTTTTTAGTTCAGTAATTTTATTTATATTTATTACAATTTACGCAGATATACAGTATTTAAAAATGAAAAAAAAATTAAATTTTGATTACACATTTAACCGTCGAAGACGTAATATAAATTCCTATTCTTCTTAAGTCGTATTGTCCATTTAACAATATCGCGTTTTATTGTACATATAGCGCCATCTATTATTCTAGATCAATCTACACATTACAGGGTGTGAATCTTTTAAAATTCATCAAAAATATCTATTAATATCTTGGTGTTCTTCAATGTATATAATAATAGTTTTACAACTTGTGTAACTTAAAGATATATAATATATATACAGTCGACTCACTATAATTTGAAACTCAAGTGACCAGAGATGAATTTCAAATTATCAAGAGTTTTAAATAACAAGTGTTTGAATAACCACGAGGGGGAGGGGCGGCTGAAGGAAATAAAAATTTGATCAAAATTAATTGTTGCTTATTATCTCTATATTCTTATACAATAAACTCTAATAACAATTTTAAATGGTCCATACTCCACAGCTTGAATCACACGCTTTTTTTCACTTATGGAAAGACATTTGTTCTTTCTTGGATTCATTTTAATATAGCACAAATGGAATATTAACGTGACTCGACTCATTAACGTTTCAAAGAAGACTGGAATGCGAACTCCATCATCATCTCATATGTACCTCATTTATGTAAACAATTGATATCTCTGTGCATGTATGTAAACTAACTCCAGGTATGTGCATGATAAACGCTTCAAATTATAGAGAGTAGGGAAGACCGGATTTCAAATTATCGCATGTTGGCAAGCAAGATAATACTTTTTCAACTTCAAATTACCGAAGGGACCAATTATCATTGTTTTTATTCAATTTATCGAGTATTTTGCAAGGGACCGGAATTTTTTTTCAAATTATCGAGAGAATCATATTAACGAGTGTCAAATTATCGAGAGTCGACTGTACTTTCAAACGTTGAAATACGGTTTGTTATCGCCGCTTTTTTTTTTCATATTAATTCCTTATCATAAATGAAGGCTGAGTAGTCTATGCGTCAGAATATCGTGGGCGAATGAATAAAAAAAAACCACCATAATTTAGATAAATTATAACAATAGAAAAATTGATATTGTGAGATCACAATATCACATCGGCGAAAAAGCGCTAAATCTTATGGAATCATACCTGAGCGAGAGAATTCAAAAGGTAAATGTAAATGGAGCTATATCACAGGGGATCTGTTACTATGAGAGTACCGCAAGGCTTCATACTTGGTCTATTCTTATTCCTCGTCTATATAAATGACCAACCATTTCTTGTAAAGGAGCGTCACGAGATAGTACTGTTTGCTGATGACACTTAGCTTTTATTTAAAGTGAAACGATGAAATCCATCACTTGAGAACGTAAACAGTGCAATCTCCAGTGTAGTTCACTGGTTTAATACAAATAATCTTAAGCTAAACGAAAAGAAGACAAAATGTGTTAAATTTGTAACTACAAATTCTTTCAAAGGCAATTGTATAAATTTTTTCAATAAAATCCCTGGTGAGATACAAGTCATCATAGTCGTAGAATAGTGACGGATCTGACAAATAGTATACTTTACAGGGCAGCCATTTCAAATAATCATATTGGTTTTTTTGTCATAACTTTTTTAATTCATATTCTGTAATTATGAAAATTGGCATACAAGCAAACAAAAGGGTTTGCTTTGAAACGTAATAAAAATAATAACATAAAATAACACAGTTTTCTAGAAAAATCACATGCGTCGTTTTACTTCGGAGTTAACACAGTATTATCCAACATTATTCTTCGGACATTATTCCTTGAAGAAAAGACGGAAGTTACTTTACCATCTTGTTCTATCAACTTACTGAGTAATATTTTGTCGGATATGTTATCTGTCACATTTTATTTTAATTGCGGGTAAGTAGTAGGTCTGTAAGTAACCAGATAAAGATTTCTAACACAAACACAGACTAATTGGTCGTACTGCTTTTACTCTACGTGATATGCATCACGCTTTAATTAAGAAATGTTTATCAATAGTTTTCATTTATTACTATTATAGACTAAGCAGACGCTATAGTGTTAACTCTATGTGGATGGGATACGAATCAAATTTTATTAAAAGATAAATTAAAGTTTTGGTAAATTAATAACTTAAAACTTAAACACTAATCATGTTTTATGAGCATAGCTTAAGTATCAAAATCATTCTCATATCTATCATAAGTATATAATTACAAAAGAAACTACATTTATTGAAATCAATAAATTCTTAAAAATCACAACTTCCGAGATCAAAACACTAAACAATAAAGCAAGTAAAAATATGAAGAAAAAGCAACCTTTTACACAATTATTCAGTCAGACTCATTGCCGTCATAACATTACGTCCATGTTAAACTTCTGAAAAAGTTATGGTATTTCACAGGTATTATTGATGAACTGCATAGACTAAAAAGGTCTTTATATTATCATTACTAATTGGAATCGGACCTTTATAAGCTTTGTATAAGGCTGGAGTTTTGTAATTTCTAGTATTCTTTCTAAGCACAAGGGTCATTAAGTTCATTCTTCAGATAAAGCATATTTGTATCGAATTTTATTGCTCTCAGTCCCCTCGACACAAACTTCTTATATGCCTGTCCAAGTAACTTTGTTGTTAGCTGTATTATTAACCCAATTCTTGTTTTTTACCTGATCTTTAAAATCAAACACTAATGAATGATTATTATCGGCTATAACTTCATACGAATCACCCGTTACTGTAGCCCAACGTACAAGTAATTTCCATTCATCTGGTGTATAAATTGTTTTGTGTCAGCAGCCTTTTCTATAACACTGTGGACAGAATCACCCTCGTTTTGGGTGTGTTTCAAGAAATCTATGTGTTATATTTATTCCAATATTCCTTTACAAACCTCTATTTTTGATGTATCTTTTGGAGAAAGAAACTTGTAAGTGAATTGACGATTAGGTATAAGTACTTTAAAACTCTTTGAAGGCCCTTTTCTTTTGCTGTTTACAGTGTAAAACTTATCAAATGCATCCTCTCTTTAGAACTAAGTATTTCTAAAATAAGAATCCCTAGATGGTTACAAACTAGTCCGGACAGCACAATAGAGCTACATGGATTTTGTGATGCATCAAACAAAGCATATGCCGCAGTTGTTTACTGTCGAATAAACAACAAGGTCTCATTGGTGGCAGCCAAAACAAAATTGGTACCCATCAAAGGAAAAATCTCAATCCCGAGAGGTGAATTATGTGGAGCAGTTTTATTAACAAAGTTACTTATTAAAGTAAAAACATGCTTTGGGAATAATAACATTAAGTGTTATGGTTGGACGGACTCTATGGTAACATTGGGGTGGATACAGGGACAACCTGAGAAATGGAAGCCGTTTGTAAGCAACAGAGTTAAGCAAATTTGTCAAGACATGCCGTCAAATACATGGCGCTATGTTAAATCAGAGGAAAACCCTGCAGATTGCGCCAGTCGGGGTGTTTCCGTTAAACAACTGGAAAGGCACTCTCTATGGTGGAGTGGTCCATCATGGCTGCCTTTATATAAGAATAACGAAGAAACTCCGTTATATTACGAAGGAAGAAGAGAAAAAGCAATATTTAGTTAATTTCGTACAAGGTATGGATAGCACAGTAAAAGGAATCATACAAAATTGCAGTAGTTTCTCACGTGCAATCAGAATAGTTGCCTGGATATTACGGCTTTTACCAAAAAATAAGGGAAGAAGGCAACGGCATCTTACATTAGCTGAAATCAAAGAAGCAAAATGGAAGATAATTCGTCACGTACAAGAAGACGAATTCTCCTATGAAATTGAGAACTTGAGAAGAAAGGAGAACATTAATAAAAGCAAACTGATTACATTGAATCCATATCTTGGAGAGGATGGCCTTCTTCGTGTGGGGAGAAGGTTACGGAATGCCTTTATTAGTAAAGACATGCAACATCCAATCATAATTTCGTATACTGGTAGGCTGACTGACTTAATAATAGACCAAGCACATAAGCTTACTTTTCATGGCGGCCCTCGCCTAACATTATCACTTATCAGACAGAAGTACTGGATTGTAGGCGGTAATAGAGCAGTGAAGAGGCAATTGAGGTTATGCGTAACATGTGTCAAAAATAACCCTCGAATGCAATATCAATTAATGGGCGACTTGCCCGAACCTCGGTGTAATCCGACACGACCGTTTAAGCATACGGGAGTTGATTTTACGGGATTTATCCTAATAAAGAGTAGCAAAGGACGAGGTATCAAGTGCACAAAGGGTTACATAGCCGTATTCATATGCATGGCTACAAAGGCGGTGCATTTAGAAGTAGTATCTGACTTAACTACTTCGGCTTTTCTAGCAGCATTAAAAAGAATGGCGGCCCGAAGAGGGGCTCCGGAACATATTTATAGTGATAATGGCACAAATTTTATTGGTGCAAATCGTATACTTGACGCCGAGTATAACGAATTAAAACAAGCATTCACAAGTGAACAATTCGCCACCACCATTACGGACTTGGAAATAAACTGGCATTTCAATGCACCTGCATGGCCTTCTGCTGGCGGATTATGGGAAGCAGCTGTAAAAAGTTTAAAGGCTCATACAAAGAAGGTAATCGGAGATCAAAAATTCAGGTATGAAGAGCTCGCAACACTCTTATCGCAGTTAGAAGCCTGTCTAAATACTAGGCCTTTATGTCCAATTTCAGAAGATCCAGAGGACATAAACTTTCTAACACCCGCTCATTTCTTAACTGGTGGGCCGACACTTTCATTGTTGCCCACCGAGAATGACTTACGAACAAGATGGTATTTAGTGGAGAAAACTTTCCAAGATATATGGAAGAGGTGGCAGTCGGAATACTTGCCCACCTTAACATCCCGTAGTAAATGGCAAAAACCACGAGAAAACTTAAAATTACAAGATTTGGTTGCCATTCACGACGCTAATTTACCTCCCGGAAAGTGGGCTATGGGCAGAGTTGTAGAGTTACATCCGGGCACTGACAATATCGTAAGGGTAGTCTCGCTAAAGACAAAGAACGGAATAATCAAACGTCCTATTGTCAAATTAAGTCCCTTACCAGTGCAGGACAATAGTAAAACAGCAGCCGAAAATAAGGAGCCACTCATAACAAAACCACGGCCCGTAATACGAAAGGGTCTTGGTAACGTCGTAATGATAATGCTTTCATTCATATACTTCATAACATACGTATCAGCCACGCAACCGATAAATTATAATATAAGTACATTCAACAATAATAAGGGGTTATACTTAGACAAAATAAGCAATATGCAGTTAATTCAAGAAAAATGGAAAATCGTTGTTTACTATGACATGAACCCCTATTGGGAAGGAGAAAAGGCATTCGAACAATATTTTAAAACTTTACAAGGCATGTGTTCTGTCCTCAATGAAAAAACACATTGCGAAATTACTATGAACCAATTACGTCACGGCTTCGAGGAACTCAAATACTACGATCAGGTGTTGCTTACACAGCACCCGGGCACGCGCTCGAAGCGGCGTCGGCGCGGCCTTATCAACGGTGTCGGTTACGCAGCACACGCTCTATTCGGAGTATTAGATGAGTCATTCGCTGAGCAATATCAAAGGGATATCACTTTAGTTAAAGAAAATGAGCAGCATTTGGCAAACCTGTGGAAAAATCAGACGTCTGTTCTGGAAGCGGAATACAATCTCATGAAGCGGTCAGAGGAAGAAAATTATAATTTACGAAAATTAATAAATCGACACGCAAACGAAGTGAAGAAGGCTATTAGTACTCAAGTTACTGAAATCAATAGTCTAGAGCGTATTACTCAGTTTACACTTGACAGCATCTCAGCAACAAACGTACTTGCTAATTTGAAAAATATGCAGGAATATCTGATTGACACCATCACAGATATTTACCATGGTCGATTTAATTTACACCTTATTACTTCGGAACAATTGCGCAAGGAGTTAAATATAATATCTAATCATATTTCAACAGATCTCTCTTTGCCCATCTCTAATGGTCAAACACAATTTGGCAATATATATAAATTCCTAAGGGTTAAAGCAAGGATGCTTCAGGAGCAGTTAATATTGGAAATCTCGGTTCCACTTGTCAGCCGAGATAATTTTGAAATATATAAGGTGATTTCTGTCCCTTATAAGAGTGACACACTGACGATGGTCAAAATTGTCCCTATTTCAGATCTCGTCGCAATAAACAAAGAAAAAAATTCATATATACAAATATCAGAAAATCAATTACTATCCAGTTGTGATTATTATTCCGATATGTATTATATGTAACTTACCTAGGCTTTTTTATCATATGAAGGCGGAAGATAGCTTATGTAAGACAGGAATAAAAAACCAATGTCAATTTGAGAAAATGCCATGCGATAACGAATGGATTGACCTGAATAGAAAGAATACATATTTATACTTTTGTTGTGACCGGTGTCCGGTACATATTATGTGTGGCGATCAAATTTCTGCAGAGCAATTAAATAAATAAAATAAAAATAAATAAAATAAAATAGCCTTTATTGCTGAACTTATTTTTACAGTAATTTTTTCTTACAAATACGTTTATAACTTTTAACAGTTTCTTTTCTTTTCATAAATCCGGTATCGGTAAACGGTCGTTTCTACATTTCAGCTTGTCTTTCGACATAGGCCTCCTCTAAAGATTTCCACTCTGTTCTATTTTTCGCTATGCGCGTCCATATTGGGCCCGCCACTTTTTTGATGTCGTCCTCCCATCTTCTAGTCTGTCTGCCTCTGTTTCTTTTACTATCTCGTGGTTGCCATTCTGTTATTATTCTCGTCCATTTCTCCTTCTTCTCTCTTATCATATGTCCAGCCCACCTCCACTTTAAGCACCTGTATGTTGTGTATGCATTCTTAAATTTTGTTTTGTTTTTGATACATTTTAGTTTAACTCGGTCTTTTCTTTTAATTCCTATTGTGCTTCTCTCCATTCCATTCTGACAAACTTTTATTTTCCTTGCTTGTTCTTCTGTCAATGCCCATGTTTGGCACCCATATAGTAAGCATGGTAAGATACACATATTGTATATTCTCCTCTTGTTCCTCATAGACATATCCTGGTTCTTCATGACTTCACTGAGTGACCAATATCTCTTCCAAGTATTAGTTATTCTTCTTTCTATTTCTTTTTGCATACATTCCTCAGTAGATATTAACTGTCCCAAATACACATACTCCTTTACATACTCTATTTCTTCATCATTTACTGTTATGGACTCTGTTTGTGAGGAGTTAGACATTACTTTTGTTTTCGTTAAGTTCATTGACAGGCCTGCCTTCTTACTTTCTTCCGCTAACTGTTGCAACATTTCCTTTAGGGTTTTCGGGTTTTCCGAAAATAAGATTAGGTCGTCTGCAAAGCGTAGGTGACTCAGATTTTCGCCATTTATATTTAGTCCTTTATTCGTCCAATCCAGATTTCTGAATATCATTTCCAGAACTGCTGCAAATATTTTTGGTGAAATTGGGTCTCCCTGGCGTACACCTCTCTCAACCGGAAATTCTTCGCCTATAGATTCTAGTTTTACTTGTGCGGTGCTTTTTGTGTATACGTTTTTCAGTATCCGTATGTATTTTGCATGTACGCCTTGATCTTTTAGTGCGTCCCAGATAAATCTATGTTCAAGTGTGTCGAATGCTTTGTTGAAATCCACGAACCCTATGTAGTAAATTTTGTTATATTCTTTAAATTTCTGGAGTATTTGTCTAAGGGCGTGTATGTGGTCTATTGTTGAAAAATGTCTACGGAATCCAGCTTGTTCTTTGGGTTGATTTTCTTCAAGTGTGTTTGTGATTCTAGATAATATTATTTTTGAAAACACTTTGTAAATATTGGACATTAAACTGATTGGTCTGTAATTTGCTATATCTCCTTTGTCACCTTTTTTATGTAGTAGTATAATTGTAGATTTTGTCCAATCCTCTGGAATGTTTTCCGTTTTGATAATTTCATTAAATATATCTGTAAGTCTTGGAGCGATTACTGGTAACGTTGCTTTTAGAAGTTCGTTTGTAACAAGATCAGATCCAGGGGCTTTATCGAGTTTTTGTGTATTTATTGCTTTTATGGTTTCTTCCTTCATTATTTCCGGTATATATTCTTCATTAGTTATTTCGTCGTTTTCTTTTATAGTGTCTTTCTCTTTTTGACTTCGGTATAAGTTTCGGTAGAATTCTGTAGCGATTTTTAATATTTCGAGTCTTTTACCTGTATTATTGCCATCTTTCTTTCTCATACTTGGTATCCAGTCCTTTTTGTAGTTTAACTCCTTCAATGCCTTTTTTATTCCTCCTGTCTTTTCTATGTAACTTTTCATTGTATTAGATCTTTTAGTTTTTCTTTCTTTCCTAAGTTGTTCACTGATCTTTTTGCTTACTTCTGTTACTCTTTGGCGGTTTCCTTTAATTTCCTTTTGTCGTAAAAGTTCTTTTCGTTCTTGTAATAATTGTTTGATTGTAAGTGAGACTTCTTTCTTGATACTTTTGTTTGTTTTTCTGGTTACTGTTTTTAGTTGATTTAGTAATAGGTTGTATTTTTCTTGTATCGATGGATATTCTTTCTCCTCTAATTCCGCGGCACCTAGAGATGTTTGAAGATTATTAAGTAATAGTTTAGGGTCACCTGAGTATTGTACCGCTAATTGTTTATTTTGAAATCGTCTTATTTTCTTGAACATTCCTGACATCGCAACTCGAACCATCCTATGGTCTGTGTGGAAGTTTAAATTGTTTATGATCGAAATGTTCTTGAAGGCTTTTCTATTATTAGACATAATAAAATCGATTTCATTCCTATATTGTCCATTGGGTGAGATCCATGTCCATTTTTTTGATGGTTTCCTTTTATAAAAACTGTTTAGAATACTTAATCTGTTTTCCAGTGCAAAGTTTACTAGTCTTGTTCCGTTTTTGCTTCTATTTCCATACCCATAGTTTCCTATGGTATTTTCTTCCCCACTATTTTGAATCCCAATTTGTCCATTAAAGTCTCCCATCACGATGACGTTTTTGTGTGCGTTATCAATAGCGTTTTGGAGATTTTCATAGAATTCCTCAATTGTTTTTACGTCCTCTTTTTTATCAGATTCAGTTGGTGAATATGCCTGTATAATAGACCATCTCTCTTCTTTATCTCCGTTCACGGGCAGTTTTATATTAAGGATTGCAATACGTTCCGAGAATCCACTAAGTTCTTCTATGTTGTTGACTAGATTTGCTTTCACCATGAATCCAACTCCATACAGCCCGGGCGTCTCCCCTTTATAATGTAGTACGTATTTACCATGGTTTTCTATACCTTCTCCAAATCTGCGCATTTCGCTAATACCTATAATATCCCACTTTAACTCTTCTATTGCCAGCTCTAGTTCTTGGAGTTTTTCAGGTGTTCTAAGAGATCGACAGTTAATAGTTGCTATGTGGATGTCATTTACTTTGTTTTTCATGTTAGTGTTATTTTTCATGTTAGTGTTATTTTTTTCCTTTAGAGGGTCGTGGTCATTTTTCCCCACGATGACCAGTCGGCTTGGGGAAGTATTTTGTTTTGTTATTTTATGTTGGTTCATGTTGAGCTGTTTATTTTTCCGTTTACCGACAGTTAATTGTTATTCTTTGTTAGTTGTTGTCTTAGCGGGAAAAGACGAAAGAGAATTAGCTCTAATCCTCATTACGTCGAAAGCATTTGGTCTATTGTTAATCGGCGGCATTAGAGTTTGTTGTTTCCTTGGTTGAGCATTGTTTTGTGGGGATGATGATGTTTCTCTTTTGCGCTTATCCTTATTTATGTTAGTATTTTTTTTTCTTTTACTACTAGTTTGTCAAATTTCAGGTACGCGATATTTCCCTTTTCTCTCTCCTCTTTTAGCTGCGCCTGCAACGTTTTCCTTTTCTCTATTACTTCCTTTGTGTAGTCTTCTGTAACATATACATTTTTGAAGTTTTTCTTCTTTCCCATAACTTCATTCTTCTTCCATTCGCTCGTAAAGGAAATCAGAATTGGTCTTGGTTTTCCAGAAGACTTTCCCTTTCCTAGACGATATATTTTGTTTATCTCATGTTCTTGTAATTGTATGTCAAGGTCAGTTTTGAAAATATGTATTGTATTTTGTATTAATTCTTGTGTAGACCTTTCGCCTTCATTTACTCCAAACATTATCAAATTGTTTTGCTTCTTTCCTCTTTTTAAACTTTCTACTTCCTTTTCGAGATTTTCTACTTTTATTTTTAAGTTTCTATTTTCTGTTATAATAGGTTGAAGTTTTTCGTCTAATCTCTCCATTATATTATTTGTTATCGAATCTTTCAATTCTATTGTTTGGTTCAAGATTTCATTCTTCATTTTATCAAACAATAGTTGAAACTGGTCCTCCATTCTTGTAAACTAAATCTGCGTGTTATGGAACGTAATTAGTGGTAGTTTTTATTTACTTGCTCTGGCAACACTAGTTAGCTGTTACTGTGACAAGTGTCAATGCCATTGATCTTTTGTATGCTCAATATGATTGGTGAATTTCTAACCTCTAATTATCACTTTTTGGAGATACTTTTGTTGAAATTCAAGAACTTACGTGATATTGTGTTAAATCGGTAGTTCCACTACACGGACGACACTTCGATTTGTGTTTTGTGACGTCGCAGTCTCAAGAACAGTGTACGAAATTATTTTTTAGCACTCAATATTACGGAGCTACACAATTACGATGCTTACAGTATGACAGCCGGAAACGGAAAAAATTGAGCAATTAAATACGACTGGCCTAATAAGCATAGGTCATGGTTGCATGTTACGAAACAAAAAAGGTGTCATTTATGCTCATAATGATTATCAGAATGTGCTCTAAACTGGACCAATGGTGTATTCGCCGTATATGGATTCAATCAATAATATGATAAATGTGTCTTTATCGTCGGATGTTATTGGAATTTCAAGAAATAACTACACCATTAGTAGCCTTGAGAAAATAGGCGCGGATCTGGAACATATGCGGAAGGAAGCTCCCTTAATTAGCAGTGTGACATTCCACGACGTACATCAGTAAACTCAAACTCAAACTCAAAATATCTTTATTCAAGTGGGTAACCAAGTACACTTTTGAATCGTCAAGTTAAATTAATCGTAAATTTACATTTACTACCAGTTCGCAAGTCAAGGGCGTAGAGCGGGTAAGAAGAACTGGCAAGAAACTTTCCGCCACTCTTTTTAATCGCCAGGTATTGTCATACAAATTCTTTGAACTGGAGCAATTCAATCCCAAGGATTAGGATCATTTAAGTAGTCCTCAAATTTATAAAAAGCTTTGTTGATTAGTTTCCGTTTAACGACAGCTTTGAATTTATTTAGTGATAATACTCTAATTTCGCTTGGGAGTTTGTTGTAAAAACGAATACAATTTCCATATAAGGAGTGGTTTATCTTTTGGAGCCTGGTTGGTCGTACACTCAAATTAGTTCTATTTCGCGTATTATACTGGTGAAAGTCACCATTTGTTTTAAAGTCGTTTATATTTTTTTGGACATACAACAAGGCTTCAAGAATATATTGACCAGATAGTGTCATAATATTTAATTCCTTAAACTTATTCCGTACCGACTCCCTCGGAGAAACACAACAAATACCCCGAACAGCCCGCTTCTGCAGCACAAATATGGATTGAACCTCTGCAGCAGCACCCCACAGTAAAATACCGTACGACATTACGCTGTGAAAGTAGCTATGATAAACAATTTTTGCCGTGTCCTTATCAGTAAACTGTCGGATTTTCTTTACTGCATATGCTGCAGAGCTGAGCCTATTCGAAAGAGTATCTATGTGCGGGCCCCATTGGAGTTTACTATCTATTGTTATGCCTAGAAAAACAGTTTTGTCAACAAAGTTTAGTTCACTGTCCTTAATTTTCAGGTTACCAATATCTCGCTTTACGCTAGTAGTTGTAAATCTAATACATTTTGTTTTATTCTCATTAAGCAGTAAGTTATTTACATTAAACCAGTTAACTATACGAGAGATAGAATTGTTTACATCGTCCAATAATACGTTATTCCTATTCACTTTAAATAGAAGTGAAGTGTCATCAGCAAACAATACCATCTCATGAACTTCGTTGACAAAGAATGGGAGGTCATTTATGTAAATCAGAAATAAGAAAGGCCCGAGAATCGATCCTTGGGGGACGCCCATTGATACCTGCGAACCCGGAGAGGTGACTCCAGTATATTGCCTTATACTCCATTCTGGGCATTTTAGTCGTGGTGGGAGCGATTCTACTATTTCGGAGGTGTCGTCGAACCGGTACGGCAGCACCCGTCCAGCAGATACCATCAGGCATAGCAATGATGCCAATACAGAAGACCACTGATGTGCAGCAGGAAACATCGATAGTGGCATTGGCGGAAGCAGTGGCAGCCAGTCTCGGAGTGGACTCCAAAGAGCCCACCCGGTACCGGACTCCGATAGGTCTAAGTGTTAATGATAAGTGCCGCGGAATGGTGTAAGAAGTGTAAGCATAAGACTTTAAGCATTTCCTAGAGACTGTAAAGCATAAGATAATGGATTCATCTTGTAAAGCACTACATATTCATCTTGCACTTTTGCCTGGGGGAGTATGTACGAGCCAAGGCTGTACATTTTGCTCGCTCAGGCTTCCTTAGTTTTATAAGCTTAATTATTTCCTATGTAAGTACGTGCCAGGGATCGTACATTCCAATCATCCACAAGCGTGATGTTTTTATAAGTACGTGCCAGGGCTCGTACATTCCAATCATCCACGAGCGTGATGTTTTTATTATGTAAGTACGTGCTCTGGCTGTACGGTTTGGTCACTTATAAGCATGACGATTTCCTAAATCGTTGGAGTTTCAACCCGGGAGCATAGCCAGACGTAGGCACTCTCTCTGTTTGTTAGATTGCACTTATTATATAGTGTCCGGGAGATGGATTGGCTGATGAAATTGCAATTGCAGCAATCAAACAAACACCTGGACTGGATTTAAATGTGTAATAAAATAAAATTCTTATTCGTGTCGTGCGCCGTGCGTCCGTAAATGTAACTGCCGGTCGGTCGCAGCCGCGGCGCCCGCGCCCCACTCCCGCCGGCGCAGATCATGTGCCGTGCGCGTGAACAGGCTCCCCGCCTTGGGAACCCTGGTTACCAAGAGACTCGTCCTCTGGGTTGACAGCTGGGAGCAGACAGACCCTGCCTAAGGCCCTCTGGATTACGCCACGTGAGGTCGTGAAATCGGCTACTCGAGTGATGCCGTCTGCCCCTGGATACAGTTTCTTAACTCGGCCCAAGCGCCATCGCATTGGGGGAAGGTTGTCGTCCTTGATGACAACAAGATCGCCCTCTTTGAGTGTTCTTCTCTGCTCTCGCCACTTAGTCCGCTGCTGCAGCTCACTTAAATATTCCCTATGAAACCGGTCCCAGAAATGCCGCTTAAGCTGTTCCAATTTTTGGTATCTGTTTGGATAATTTGTTAAAATAGGTGGTTCTGGTAAAGCTGTCAGCGGCCGGCCTATAAGGAAGTGCCCTGGAGTCAGAGGAGTAACATCGGAAGGGTCTGACGTTAGAGGAGTTAACGGGCGGGAGTTAAGAATTGCTTCAATCTGGGCGAATAGCGTCGTGAGCTCCTCGAACGTCAGATTCGCATTTCCTATTACACGTTTCATTAGTAACTTTGCTGAACGGATTCCAGCCTCGTTCAGCCCCCTCCAGTGAGGGGAATAAGCGGGCGAAAAATGAAATTTAATGCCCTCATCGTGGGCAGCCGCACTGACAGAACTTTGGCTTGCCTGCAACATTCTGCCTAGCTCATTATTTGCACCCACAAAGTTGGTGCCATTGTCACAATAAATATCATGAGGCTTGCCACGACGCGATATAAATCTACGCAAACACATTAAAAATGCTTCAGTACTCAGACTACTAACCACCTCCAAAGTTAATGCCTTAGTGCTTAAACACACAAAAAGACTAAGCCAACATTTGGATATCTTACATCCTCTGCCCTTACGGTCTACGATTGAGAAGGGCCCGCCAAAGTCTACGCCTGTCGCGAGGAAGGGATAAGTAAGAGTGACACGAGGAGGGGGTAAGTTACCCATCATAGGCTGTATTGAGTTACTCTGCATACGAACACACACGATACATTTCCTAAATGTACTGCGTGCAAGATTCCGTCCCCCGATGGGCCAATATTGATCTCGTATAATGCTAAGTAATAATTCAGGCCCACAATGTTTATGACGCACATGTTCTTTCTTAAACAACAGTTTCGTAAAGTTATGACGTGCACATAATAAAATGGGATGTTTTTTAGAATACTCACAGATTGAGTTTTGGATTCTGCCTCCAACCCTAATCAAATCATGCTCATCTAAATAAGGGTTTAGTGACAAAATCCTCGATCTATGATGTATATTTTTATTGTTTTTTAATGATTGCACCTCATTTGGAAAGGAATCTTGTTGGCAGGTTTTGATTAGGGTCTGAGTAGACCTATCTATTTCATCGTTACTCAGATCACCACTTAGCCGCGAATCCTTCTTTGTTTTACAATTGTGAATAAATCTTAAGATATATCCTACCACCCGGATCATTCGTTGAAATTTCGAGAACCTATCAAACTCAAATGAATGCTCAGCAGACACACTACATGAATATACTTTGAGCTCCGGAAGCTCAACATTTTCTATAGGAGCGCTTGGCCACTCCGTTTTAGGTTTCATTAAAAAGGGTGGGCCACTCCACCATATTTCTAAATCTTGAAGCTTGCTAGGGCTGACTCCTCGAGAAGCTATGTCTGCTGGATTAATTTCTGTAGAAATGTGATGCCAAGTAGATTTGTCAGTCAGTTCATGAATTTCATTTACTCGATTGTAAACAAATTGCTTTAGATTACTAGGGTTGGTATTTTTAATCCATCCAAGCACAATTGTAGAATCACTCCAGAAATATTTTTGATCAAACTTACGACTGAGTGACTGACAAACCTTTGAACTTAACTGAGCACCAAGCAGGGCCGCTGCCAATTCCAGCCGCGGTATGGTACTGGGCTTCAAGGGGGCAACCCTAGCCTTGGCGCATAATAACTTGACTGATACGTTGTCCTCTTGATCAGTACAACGTATAAATACACATGCTGCAAATGCACTCTGAGAACTATCTACAAAACAGTGTAATTCCACTGACACTGGAGTGTCCGACGATGGATGCAAAACGTGGCGTGGAATATTTATCGCTTTTATTCGATTTAAATTATTTACAAAGTCACTCCACTGTTTCGATACATCGGCGGACACCAAATCATCCCAGTCCAGTTTAGACTCCCACAACCTTTGTAACAGCATTTTAGGAACAATTGTACAAGCGCTTAGCAACCCTAGGGGGTCAAAAATCTTGCATGTTGCTGCCAGAATAGTTCTCTTTGTGAACGGCTGTTCAATCTGAAAGTCGACTGAAAAATACAGCTTATCCTGTGAGGGACACCAATTCAACCCCAGCACTGATGATTGATTCTGTAAGTTAGAGTACTGATCATTTGTCTGGGATAAATCCTTTTCAGTACATGTGGTTGAAATGGGTTCACTCGAAAATATACTCGGAATGTTAGTTCTAAATTTTCTAAGTGGGAGGCAAGCCTCAGCCAACTTGTCGACGACTGCATCACGTAAGTATTTGAGTTCTGTTTTGTTATCACAACCGGTTATAAGATCGTCACAGTAAAAATCGTTTTTTATAGTATTAGCTACTCGTTTGTCTGAACACTCTGTTGATAACTGAACTAAACATCTGGTGGTCAGATAAGGGGCTGATGCTGTCCCATACGTTACAGTATTGAGCTGCAATGTTCGCAAAGGCTGAGCTTCATTGTCTCGCCATAATATCAGCTGTAAGTGACGTTGCGATTCATCCAGTTTTACTTGGCGGAACATTTTCTCAATGTCCCCCGTTAATACATACTTGTGCTGGCGGAATCGCAACAAAATTGACATCAAATCATTTTGTACTACTGGGCCCACATACTGGATATCGTTTAACGATTTACCTGATGCTGTGCGAGCAGAGCCGTTAAAAACGACCCGAAGTTTTGTAGTCTCGCTTTTCTCTCGCAGCACCGCGTGATGAGGTAAATAATTTCCAATAGGCGGCTTCTCTATTTCTGTCAAATGACCTAATGTGGCATATTCATGTATAAAATCACTATACATTTCCTTTAACTTCGGCTGCTTTTGAAAACGCCTTTCCAAATTTAAAAAACATCTCTTAGCAAGTGAGTAAGAGTCTCCAAGAGCCTCAGGAGACTCGCGCAAAGGCATTTTTACTTGGAATCTACCAGACGGTAAGCGAATTGTATTTTCATTAAAAGAATCTTCACAGATTTGTTCATCTGTTGACAATGATCGTTTTGGCATTATAAAATTTTCCAAGTCCCAAAATTTAGAAAGTGAGTCTTTAATTTCCTGACTAAAATGACATACAGATTTCTTGTTACATTTCACAGATGGCATGGCCAGAGTCATGGGCCCTGAAACCAACCATCCAAACTTCGAATAAATTAACTTAGGTTTATTTTCACCTAATGATATCTGGCAACCTCCCTTAACAATATTCCACATTACATCGGACCCAATTAATATATCAACTTTGTTACTTTTATGGAAGTTTGGATCGGCGAGTGCAGTATTGTTGGGTATGTTTAAATCCTCGGGATCGATTTCTACACTAGGTAAGTTTTCTGAAATATTTGATATAATCATACAATGTACATCCGTAGTGTAGGAATTAATTCTTGACTTTAATTTTAATGTACAATATTCAGTGGCTGTAGATATTGAATTGTTCAGTCCACTTATACACCGTGACTTAGTACTATTAGTTTTAATTTTAAGTTTATTTTTCAGGTAATCTGTGACAAACGAACTCTGACTTCCACAGTCCAAAAGAACGCGTGCCAGGTAAGTACTGTTGTCACGCTCAACGACGACTTCAACCACTGCAGTGCCCAGGAGGACTTCGCTGTTACTCGAGTATGAGGTAAGTGTGGTCAGAACAGTGCTAGTGCTAGCCACAGTATTCAAATTTTGTTTTTCATGGTTAGTGTTTTGTTTTACCTCGTTAGTTTGTAAGTTCAAGTTACTTTCGTTTTGCAATACTTTATTGACACTATTATTATTATGACATAATAAACTATTATGCTTTTTGTTACAGGCTCTGCAGGAGCTGAGACGACAGTTGGAAGTGGAATGCCCTGGACGAAGACAATTGGAGCAGAGCTTGCGTTTGGAAACTTCTGCTTCCCTGGCTTCGATACTCAACTTCTTAAATTGATCACATTTATACACACGATGATTCTCATTACACATAAAACAAGATCCATTTGGCGTAGATGAGAAAAAAGTTTTAATATGTCTTGGTTCCTTACTACTAACAAACCTTTCATTTCTATTAACCTGAACTGCTCTAGAGCCGCCTTGGACGGTCTCTAAAATATCAGCACGTTGTCTTAAAAATTGGTAAAAATCTTCTAGTTCTATCGACCCACCCAGGTTCAATTTGTACTCTTCCCACTTAATGCTAGTTACACTATCTAGCTTTTGCACTATTATATAAATTACGAGACTATCCCACTTATCAGTGTGCTCACCAAGCGTATTTAAAGCCCTTAAATTCTTTGAAACATGATCTACAATGTACCTGAGTGATCTATGCGACTCTCTATTTAAAGATTCAAGGCTGAATAACGATTTGAGGTGGTTATTAATCAGTACGTTTTTGTTATTATATCTGTTACACAGTAGTTCCCATGCAACCAGATAATTTTCACTGGTAAACTCAATTGATTTTATTGTGACAGCGGCACCACCCTCTAGAGAGGACCTGAGGTAATGAAACTTGCTAATGTCAGGTATAGTATCATTCGCATTGATGAGCGAGTCGAAGGTGTCCCGAAATTCCAGCCATTTCAAGTAATTTCCATCAAAAATTGGTAATTTTATTGTTGGCAATCGAATCTGATTATTTAAATGGCTATTATTCTTGGTATTACTGCAATTACTTTCAAGAGAAAGTCTATGCTGGGCAGCCTCGTCGCGCTCATCGCGCTTTGACACTATTTCCTGGGCACTAGACATGACCGCGAAGAACTGGCTTTCAATATCGATTCTCTCGTGCAACCGTTTATCTAAATTACTTTCTAAATCTAATACTTCTATTTGAGATTGGACCCTCTCAAAGTCCGAAAATAATTCTTTTATTTTTGCCAGTCTTACATTAATATCACTTATATTTTTTGACGTAATACTATCGGTTTCAATTTGTTCAATAACCACGAGAAAATCTTTGAATACTGTTAATCGCGCTTTAATTGTGCCACGTTTACGCACTAACAAAGCCAGTTCATCCCGGTCCGACAGTTTACTTTGAGCCATGATTAATTTGCAAATGATATAAAAGATGTGGGCAAGAATGTGCAATCAAACCAAAATCCGTTGAGGCGAAGCGGGTAGACCCGGCGCTGCACAGCGGCCGGACCGCGAGTATAGGCCTTGCGCGGCAACAAGCGCGCAGCGGAGAATGATCGCGCCCAACCTGGAATGTTCGGCGACTCGGCTAAGCGATGTGCAATAGATGCGCGTATTTAAGCGCGTGAAGTGATAGGGCAATTTGTGAACTAAGAAAAGGCTATATTTGAAAATATGCAAATTTCATGCAAAGCGAATGAAAATAATAAGTGTTTAACAGTTACGGAACTCTAAATTCAAAGATTTATTATTTAACAATTGACGAAAATAAGATTTTATGTTTGGGTAATTATGTAGGATCGTTACTTTATGTAACACTATTTTGCTATACTATAATTCAAAGGAAAATAGTACTGTATACATATGTATATGTATATACAGTTGTGACCCCTAGTTTGGGCCGTTACATATCTATAACGTGCAAAGTTACTTAATGCAAACGTAAAGACAAAGGAAATAGTAAATATTGTACCCCTAGTTTGGGCAGTTAAATATCTATAACGCGCAAAAATACTTATTGCAAACGTAAAGACAAAGAAAATAGTAAATATTGTACCCCTAGTTTGGGCAGTTAAATGTAGAACTAAACGTTAGTTTTACTTTTTTAAACTTGTAGGTAGATTTCCGTAGTACCCGTTGAATGATTCTATACGTGTAACTCGAAATTTTAATCGACTATTTACTTGGAAAATAGACTTTAAAACAAGTAATTAACGCACTTTTTAGATTGACTCACGACACTATTTAACACTGATTGAAATCGATGCGAATCGGTGCTAGGGAAGTGATTAGGTAAGGAACGGGCTTACTTCCTGATGAATCTTCTTGATATAATCTTATGGTCTTCTGGACTTCACCGGCCCTTGGATGCAGACCGATGTCCTGTCACGGTCGCCAAAATTTGTCCGGGAGATGGATTGGCTGATGAAATTGCAATTGCAGCAATCAAACAAACACCTGGACTGGATTTAAATGTGTAATAAAATAAAATTCTTATTCGTGTCGTGCGCCGTGCGTCCGTAAATGTAACTGCCGGTCGGTCGCAGCCGCGGCGCCCGCGCCCCACTCCCGCCGGCGCAGATCATGTGCCGTGCGCGTGAACATATAGCAATTAACATAATAGTTATTAATCCGCTCATATTCTATTGTATAACGCGAGTGATAAATATAGAGTAAGTTCAATTTATTCTATTATTTCGAACCCCTGATGATCCAGGAACCGTACAGTAGGTATAATATAAATTCTTAATATCACAAGTCAACGTTTACCCCTAAGGTGATTAATAAAAATATTCGAAACTACAGGAATAATTCAATTTACTTCTTATTTATACAAGTAGAACATTATTCCGGTAGGATTATTATTTGATATGAAAATATATTAAATATATTAGGTCCTTACATATAAAATTGGCGTTTTGTATGGGAGGAACAAAAAGTCGAATATTTTTAAATACAATATATTTAATTAATCAAAGTAGGTATGAACCATTGTTTTCTATGCACTTTTGCCATCTCAAAGGTAGTTCATTGATCCATTTACTAAAAAAAGCAGTCGGACGGGAATCAATAAAATCTGTGAAGGCGATTTGGACTGCCCCATCAGAGTTAAATTTTTTCCCTTGCAAGAAGTTGTCCAAATTTCGAAAAAAATGGTAATCTGTTGGAGCAAGGTCCGGAGAGTACGGAGGATGTCTTAGACATTCCAATTGAAGCTCTTCTAATTTGGTAGCCGCCTGTTGTGCAGTGTGTGGTCTAGCGTTGTCGTGAAGTTGTTTAGCCGCTAGCTTTTCCATCATGGTTTGCAATTGCTGACAATAGAGATCAACCGTAATAGTCTGGCCAGATTTGAGAAAACTGCAATGAACAATACCGGCACTAGTCCACCAAACGATTGATAATGAAGTATTGAAGTGTACATTATGTTACCTATATGATTAAATGATTTTTTACTTTTTGATTAATAGTAATATTTAATTAAGAGTCGACCGAAAAGAAATCTCGTCTGTGGACATAAAATAATTTTTTTTTTTATGAGAAGTAGTATAATACAACCACATTGTTATGATTCTAAAGCTGCGTATAAATTAAGCGCGGCAGCCGCGCGAGCCAATGTTCGACCAGAGTTGACCTTCATTTGCCGCGGGAGCCAATATGAAGATATAAATTTAGTTGGACGTAACAGCCGCGCGCGGCAGGCGATCGATCACAAACAGACCGCGGCAGATGGTCAGACCAGTTCACTCTTGTAAACCTGCGAGTATGGACGCGCGTGGTCGGGCGGCTGCCGCTTTCATTGTGATTCACCATCTTATTTGTAAAAAAAATAAAAGAAAAATAAATATAATTATTTATTTAATTTTTCAAATGTAAACTGAACTTTATTGACTATAATGACTCCTTTTCCAGTCTTTGATTATTTAATTGTAATTAATTATTTGCATGCAATCAAAAACTATTTTAATAATGCCAGAGAAGTATAACTTCTTACGCGCGTACATAAGTACACGCACCCTTTTTTACGTATTCGCCGCGCGAGCCAAATCACCAAAACTATAACCGTCCCAACTGCGCGCGAGCCAACGACTGAAGTTCCTTTGATGCGGTCTCAAAAACCGACATCGAGCGGATCGACCCGCGGCACGTTCGAGCGCGGCAATGATCGAGTCGCCGCGCGCGGCGACCCCGTCTACATAGAGCGCGGCCGGCCAATGTTCGATGGTTTGCCGCGCTTAATGTATACGCAGCTTAAGAAATAGGTACATCATTTTTTAGTTTGTTATATTTAGCAAAAATACACATTTTATATTTTCTATTGATTTTGTAGTCTATTCTATGGACAGTTACTAATTAAAATATTTAGTTATTAGTTCAAATTAAGGTTTTGATCTCTGATAATATTTTTACCATGAATATTTCTTTATTTCTTCTTAATAAATGCTGATTTAAAAAAAAAAAAAATTTTTTTTTTTTTCATACAGCATTTGTTTATGACCCTTATAAGTGATTAAAATGTACAGCCATGGCACGTACATAGGAAATCGGCATGCTTATAACACTAAGAAAGCCTCAGTGAGCAAACGTACAGCATTGGCTCGTACATTTTATAAAATTTTATTCTTTGACGTAACGATTTTATTTTTGTTAACAGCGATGATAAGGAGGAAATACACAGAATAGAACATTGTAGAACTATAATTAGAAAAACATTTGAGGTGAGGGTCACATTTAATTCTTAAAATATAGGACTAACAATTAATAATTCCATTAGTTATATTCTCCGCCGGGTGCCCTTCCTCGTGGAGGGTTTCTTGAAGACTTCTTTTTTCTCGAAATCGTCATCATCTGAAAGAAAGTTGAAAATGGGTTAATTGTGAGTGTGAGTTGTTATTATTCGTTATATTCGTTCCAAATGCTTTACCGGACTCGTCGGATTCGCAGTCATCTTTCTTCTTCCGAGCGGCTCTCGGTTTCCTGGCCGACTTCCGGACGCCGAGCGGCGTCGCGGCCGCGTTCGGGGCTTCGTTCTCGTCGGGGCTGGGCGACTCGGTCCGCGCTTTTCTCGGCGCAGGTCTCCTTCGGGGCGTGGCTTTAGGGGCGGGGCGTTCGGTTTCGTCCGACTGTTTGTTCCCGTGTTCCTCGTCGTTATCCTTCACCGCGAAGCATTCCTCGATTTTGTCACCCAGTTCCGTCACTAAGGCCTGAAACGAAACGGGAATGATACGTTTAAAATAATATTTTATAAGAGCCAGCTAGAGACAGAGACACTACGGAAGCCGACCTTGATTTCGTTTTTGGCCAACTTGGAGGCGTTGTTCATTAGGGTGTTGAAGGAGTCCATGACTCCGACGCAGTGCAGTTTGTCTCTGTAGCAGTCGAGGTTCTCGATGAGCTTCTTGAGCGCCCTCTCGTTGTAGGTGAAGAGGGACAGACAGAAGGCGAGGTCCCTCCATTGGCGCTCGTCCGTCGCCAGTTTGAATCTTTGGCAGAGCTTCTCTATCAGCGCCTCCGTCTGACGATCCTTCTGAATGAGGGAGGTTATGTACCTGAAACGGAGACGGCGATTTAACACGAAGCCCGTCGCCCCGCCGTTGACGTCCGAAAGAAACTAAAGGGCGCCGACCTCATGATGACCCGGTACTTGTCTTCCGCGACGTTCAGCTCGGGATCGCCGAGCCTCGAAATGATGTCCGGCATCACGTTGTAGAGCGCGTTCCCCTTGAGCGAGAGCTGCTTGAAGAAGAGCCTGGTCATGTCGGCCACTCGCCGGTCGGGGTCGGCGCAGCAGAGCGCCATGTCCGCGATCTGCCCCTTCACGCGCACCATCTCGTGGAGCACGAGGAAGCACAGCATCTTCACGGCGCACCGGCGGACCTCCGGATCCCGGTCGCTCAGGCTGAAACGAGAGAGGTCGCCTCAGAACCTTCCGCCGCCTCGCCGTCCCCGTCGAAGTCGAGAACCGGAGCGACCCTCACATGCGGTAGACGTGCGGGGTCCACGGCTGCGTGAGGTTCGGGAACCGGAGGGTGAGGTCGGCGAAGGCGATCGTGAGGTTGTTCCGGACGGCGACGTCGCGGCACCGCTTCAGCATCGTCACCGTCAGCTGCAGGCCCTCCTCGCACACGGCGCTCGACACCAGCATGAACCTGCGACGGGGAATCGTGAGCGTCGAGCCTCGCGACGAGCGCGCGAGACGGCCGAAGCGCGGACCTGGTGTAGGCGAGAGCGGCCGCGACCTGCAACCGCTGCGGAGTCCCGGGCGCGGTCAGGGCGTGGCGCAGGAGCGGGGCGTAGCGGGCGAGGGCGGTGCCCGGCCCCACGACGTCTCTCTCGCAGACGGCCCTCACGTACTCGGCGTCGGCGTCGTCCGCCACGGCGCCCTCCAGCGCCTCCTCCTCGGTCATCGTGCCGTCGGCCTGCGAGCGCAACCGATCAGACAGAGTCTACGTCGAAGCGGGACGATAGGAGTCGGAACCGATACGAGACCGTCTGCCGGGCTCCGGAGCCGACGCTAGGAGTGCGCGCGCCCCTGGAAGACGCGCTGGCGTTGCTGGCATTCATGAGAGTCTGGCGCCGCAGGTCCTGCGCTCTGCCGCGCCGGGCGGGAGTCGCGGCTTTCTTTCTCTTCTCCTCCGCTTTCCGCTCCTCTCGAACCTGCGAAGCGGAAGTGTTTCCGTAGTTACGTTCCGTGAGGGCCGGAGAGGGCCGAAGAGGGGCGGATCACTCGCCTGGTTGCGTCGCCTCAGTTCGCTGTACACCGATATGTCGAGGTGTATGAGCTGCTGCAGCGCCACGTGACCCAACACGAAGACGAACCTCGTCAGCAACTCCGCGGGGACGTCGGTCGAGTCGTCCTCCGCGTCGGTCGTCTGCTCTTCGATACGCGCGTACATCTCCGCCAACAGATCGGAGGCGACGACGTCGGGAGTGTCGCACGCGGCGTAGACGAAGTCGAGAGAGTTCGCGGCGAACGACACGAAGTCTTCGAACGTCGTGAACGCTTCCAGGAGGCTGTCGCGGAGGGCCGCGAAGATCGGGTCGTCGGCGGAGAGTCTCCGGTCTCTCTTGGCCAGAGACGTCAGCAGCTGAGCGCTCAGATCCCGCGAGTCGTAGTCTCCGGCGAGGCCGTGAGACCGAACGAGCTCCAAGTTGGCGACCGCCACGGAAGGTTTGGCCTTGGCGATCATGACCAGCAAGGACAGGGCGGCGTACCCGTCCGAATCGGTGGTGCCGTCGATTTTTTTCAGAAACATTTCCCAGAACACCTGTAACGCGACATGACATTTTCACATACGAAACGCCGTAGAGGCGAAGCCCGACGAGAGCGAAAGGTCACCTGAATGACGGCGGGCGAGATGTCTCCCCTCGACACCCACTTCTCCACCAAGTGCTGCAGAGCCAGCGCCGAGTCTCGGTCGACGATCCAAAGCAGGGAAACCAGGTTCTTGGCGACGGTGAAGGCTCGGGCTCGTTCCGCTCTGCTCTCGCACTCCAGGTACATCTCCCGATAGGCGCGCTCCACGGCTTCCCGTTTGTCCTGAAGGCCTCATCGTTAGCGATTAGGGATCTCGATAGCGGTCGAGACTAAAGACACCGAAGAGACACCGACTTGATCCCGCGACCACACGAGGACGAGCATGTTGGAAATGCCGACTTTGGCCGACTCCACGCGGAAGTGATGAGCCGCCGTGAAGAAGTCGATGGCCTCGTTGACGTCTCCCGCTTGCTTCGAGGTCAGCAGGGCGTCGATGAGAGGAACGGCTTCGGCGATGAGTCGGCAGAAGCGCACGGACTCTTGAAGAAACGCGACGATGCTCTCCTTCTCTTCCGTGCGCTTCAGCAGCGCCATCTCGTTTTCGCACTCGGAAACCGAATGACTTTTCTCCGGCGTCACGTACATATTCCTCAACAGGCCCACGAAGTATTCCAGCTGCGACGAGCGGAGATAGTGTTATTAGTGGTAACCAGTGGTTAGCGATATTAGGGCGCATTGCGAGATCTCGACGTCTCACAGTGACGAACCTTACCTGGTCGCTCTTGGGCAGACTGCATCTCAGGAACTTGGCTTCGGGATGTTCTCTCTCGACGTGTTTCACTATTAAATACGCCTTATAATAGTTTTCTTCCCTTAGACTGGCTCGAATCGCTCGATACAAATTGTCCACGGTGGACTGGGACAACTCCGTTTCGTCTTGGGTCAATAGATTCATTTTTTCCTTAATCGTTTTCACGACATCTTTCTCCATTTCATCCCACTTTCTCACCAGTTCCGGATCCGGATCCGGATTGAGCTTCTTCTGAAGACTTTCGAGAGCTTCGGTCTCCGCGGCGAGCTGCTCCTCGAGCGAGTCCAACTTGAGTCGAGCCGAAAACGGATTACACTCCAGGAAAATCTACGAAACGTAAGCGATCGATAAGGAGCATCACGACGATGACACGATTAAGCACCGAAATGGAACGGGAGAGGTCACCTTGACGAGCTGAATGGCAGCTTTCCTGACGAGAGCCGCCTTATCTCGGAGCCTTCCGACGGATCGCTCCAGGACGACTTGTTGTCTGGTGACGGGCACGCAGCTCTCCTTTTGCAAACGAGACCAGTATTGGAGAACCTGAAGCATAAGCGAGTTAAGCGTCAAGCTCACTACAGTTTATATCACAAGTAGGATAATTTGTAATGAGACAAGTCAATCATTGAATACTCTTCATAAAATATTGCGCTTTCCTGCCGCCGGCGAGCTCGACAAGCGATATATGTAATTTTATATCTTCTAAATGAAAAACTAAACGGAAGCGACAAGAAACGTCCATCGCGTTTTTTAGCTTTTGCCCTTGAACCGGTTTCTACGATGTGTTTGAAGGGTAAATTCTAGATTTCGTTATTCAAACTAAAAGATGTTTGCAGGACGTTTAAAAATATACATAGTAGGTGACTTCGCCCGACAGACACATACGGTTATTGAACATCCGTAACGCTTTCTACACATTAGAATAACACAAATCAGGAAAAGAAGACAAAAGATGGTCTCACTGTTAAAAGCAGTTTCAAACGTTACTTTTGACGCATCGCATCGCATTCGCATTTTACATGATCGAAATCGACTTACAATTGAGAAATCTAAAAGGCCCGAGTAATTTTAGTCCTAGCGAAGTACTAGCACATTTACCTTATGTCGCACATATGCAGACTGGTCGTGCAGGTGTTCGAACAAGTCGTCGAGGAGGTCGTCCCTTTGTATTCTCCGTTCGTCGCTCAGGCCTTCTCCTTTCAACTCCATCACTAATATTTCACACATCATTCCCAGGATACTTATCCTTAATGTGTACGACTGGAATATATAAATATTTAGAAATCGTAAGAGTTATCGAAAAAACTCAACGTGACGGAAACCCTGGAAGGGAAATATCGGCGATTTCACCTCGTCGCTTTCCAAGTAGGGTTGAACGGTGGCCATGGCGCCGGTCATCTCTTTCGGAAGCTCCTTGGTGAGTTCCAACAGGAAGGATCCGCAGTTCTTGGCCGCTCCTTGTTCGGTGCCTGCGCTGTTTTCTTCCTCCGAGGATGCCAACGCTTCTGCTATTTCACGAACCTACATTAAAAGCACCTTTGAGAGCGATACCAGAAAAATTGCATACATCTATTTATCGAAATGATAACTTCTTATGGGACGGTAAACCGCTTTGTTGTTGACGCGTTACGACGCCAGCGTCTAGCTCGACTTTCTCAGTGTTTAGTGTGAATTAGACATAAATTGAAATAGCACAACAATACAGCACCTTATTTAAATATTGATGAAATAAGCATGATTGGTGCGGAACTCTTATCACAAGGTTAAAGCTAGAGGCTTTCAAACAAATTTTGCTGGTTTTATTAATAAATAACCTTCTTATATTAATATACATACAATTTAAGTGCTAACCTAAGTTTTTCTCAAGTTAAACAATTTCAATTCTAAATAGTCCAACTTAGATTAGTTAAAGTTATCAATCTTCTGTCAAGAGAAAATATACTAGAAGTTACATAATCCACCTATGGTAAAAGATGTGTTGGAAGTAGTCTTAGAGTTGATCCATTTCAAACTTACCTATGAATTATGAAATGCTGCTCTCCATTATCATGTTGTATAAATAGGAATATATAAACTAACCATTTGAGGAGCGAATGTTCCCAGGCCAAAGTCTTTGGTCAACTGAACCACACCTGCACACACCGGGGACACCGCATGTTCATACATTTGTAGTACCTGAACAAAAAAACATTTTTTGTATAAAAAAGATATCCTCCATTTTGTAATTTACATTATAATAACTTTAAAAAAAACCAATAAACTATAAATATAAAACAATTACCTGCACCAACTTAATAACACATGCTGTACCGTGGTTATATTTTTTAATTAAAGTTCCGAGTATTTGAAAAACTGTTTCTCTTAATGTTTTGTTTTTTATTGCCTGGTCTTCTATTATCACATAGCACGGCTCCACAACCATTCTGAAATGACGTGATAAAACCTTAGAATAAGGCTACAAGCCTTACATTATTTATTGTATATCTTTTAGGATCATTAAATGTTTTTTAATATACAAAAATAGACACCACGATCCAAGATCACCCTACATTAAATATATTACAAACTTACGAAACAAAATCTTGCTCGGCTAGAGGTGGGTCCCAAAGGCGTGATAATGGTTGTTGAAGAATTTGGTGCATTGAAACAAGGGCATTCATTTTGTCATGTTCTGTCCAACAACTGATTTCATCACTTTCTGTTGTTTTCTTGCCTTTCTTCCCCAGAGTTAACTTAGTTGAATTCTACAAGAACAAATATGTTTCTATTCAAAGGTATCAAGTACTGAATTAAAAAAGATGGAGTTTATTGCTAGCTTTTTGTCATTTATTAAACACCCTCGATTTGAAAATTGGCAGTAAATATAAATATTTTACCCTTCTCTTATTTTTATATTGATGTTCCTAGGTTATGGGTTGCTGTTATTTGTATAAATATATGAGATTTTGATTACCTGAAAACATCTCTTTATACCTTTATACTTTGATACTTACATCAGCTGCTACTTTGGTATCCTTTGTTTTCATAATTTGAGTGAATAAATAAATTGTCATTTTAACAATATTAAGGTTTTTATTACGGACTTCACTGTCAATATCTCTTTCTTGCAGTATAGGTTCTAAGTAGCTAGATAAATTTTTAACAGTTCTCAGAATATGATCATAGCCTGGAAATACATATTTAATAAGAAAATTATTTATTTTGTCTAACAAACTAAAAGAAATATGTATAATATATGTTTTGGTTTAAAGATTACCTTTATTTATGATATTCCACTCTAGTTTTGTACCATGAACCAATACCGAGAAGTATATATCAAAATATTCAAGAATATAATCAACACCCTCGGAATTGTAAGCTCGAGCAGCATCTACAAAAATTCGGTTAAATTATATAAAACATTTCATATAAAACAAGCATTTAACATAGAGCTTCTTATGTTACCTTGAAATTTCGATAAAAGTAGTCTTGGTGAAAGGACATCTTCAACATGATATTGTCCTGCATGACATTCTAATAACTCGTCCTTTTGCAAAGGTATACTAAACTTAAAGGTACTCATTTTTTCACGTGGGTTAAATACTACAATAAAACTATTAGACTATATATTTTTAAGATTTTCTAGTTAAACTTTGAACAAACTTTGTATGAATAAAATAGAGTGTGAACGTTTATTTTTAAATCATCTGAATTCTCAGTAGCCAGTACAAATCACAGATCATGTAGAAGTACATATAATACACATTTTACAGCTTTGGTAATGGCACAGAGCATACAAATCAAGACTCTCTGATGGTGAAACGCTGTAACGGGTCCCAATTTAAAAAAACATGGGTGTACTTATATGATGTATAAGATATAAAGCGTTAGAAGTTATACTTTTTAGCGTCACAAGATAAAAATATTTTCAAAATTTTTATCTTTCGCCTTATTCTGCGTTTGTAGAAAAAACGACAGTAACAATAGAAAAAAATTACTCTCATCATTTTTCCTTAACGCGCCTAAAGAAGTATAACATCAAATAAACTAAAATGTTGACTACAGGGGTGTCGGTTTTTTGCGACGGTGTGCGCGCGCATCGTAAAAATTTACTCTCATAATTTTTCCCTAACGCGCCAAAAGGAGAATAACTTCAAAAAGAAGTATTGGCAGTAGGGCTGTGAAGGTAAATGGATAATGGAGTAAAGTAAAAAGTAAACTGGACCAAACCGACAACAGATAACATTAGAAGGAAAAGGAGAAGGCAAGCCAAAGGCTTTCCCAAGATGGGATTTACACTATAAACTATTAATGAAACTTAATATTATTATATCTTAGTGTTTCTAATACTACTAGCTCATACAGAGTTAAACAATAAATATTATCCATTGTAAATTTTGAAGTGAATAAAAAGCTTATTATTATCACGTTTATTCTAAAATCTAGGAGTACTGTGCATTACAATCTTGTTCTTATTAGTTATTGATTAACTGAGCCTTTACCAGACCATAAAAACTTCAAAAAAATCCCTGGCCCGACCATATGCAAGATATGCAAAAGGCGTAGATAGAGTATAAAACTAAATGAGCTTCTAAAATAACAATAATAACTAAATAGAGAAGGCATTAACGTGAAATACTTAAGTGCGAGCGAAACAGAGTATCAGTTTTTCTGTCTCTATTTGCGTATCGGGTTTTATTTGTTTACCACCGAGCACTTGGTGGTAAACAAGTTTTCACCGCTTACTGATAAATCTGTGAAACCCAAGTCAAACCCATATTTTAAGACTTAACCCTTATAAGAGGTGTATTTAAAGTGTCAGTCATGGTGAATTGTTGCAAAATTGGCTGTAAAAGCTATAGTGAACGTAAAGAACCAAACATAACCTTTCATCGGTAAGTAGCTTATTTTGTCACGACTCAGTAACTTTGTTCAAGAATTATTCATTCGAATGTGTATTTTGGAGAATAATAAGCAATCTTCAATGAATTAAAACTGTGGAAACATACTACTAAAACGCCACGCGACGCAACGTGTCGACACCCGATGTCCATCGTGCACATTACCAACACGCGACACCACGATCCAATTCGTAGAAATTCCACACAGTATGCATTTTCAGTAAGAAACAAATTTAAGGAATATTTTGGTGGTGAAGGCAAAATTTAAAAACTTGCAACTCATACAAAAGTCTTTAAATATTATATTTTAATAAAACTTTCCGCTTGTATTCATTTGTTCGGCTATTTCTTCCCATGCATTACTTCTCACAGTATGGTCGCTGTATTGAGCTAACCTTTTGTCATATAGAACAGAATATTTTTTCACCAACTCAGTTAATTGTTGGTCGTTCATTTCGCCAAATAAAAAATCCAAAAATATGTATGTATTAAAATTGACATTTGTGCCAAAAACTCGAACGTTTGACGCTTGGCGTCAACAACACGACAACACGCTGATCCAAATCGATTGGATGTTACCGCGTGTGATCACATGGCGTGTTGTATATGTGCACCTAACCATATTAAATATATGGGATTGATAAATACTGACATGCGTCGGATGGCGTGGTGTAGCGTCGCGTTTTAGTAGTATGTTTCCGGCTTAAATACGACATATGTCAATCATTCGCTATCTCACATGCTGTACGCTGATGCCTGGTCTATACCATAGTCCGTCTACGGCAAAAGGCAACTTATAGTCTGATAATTGATACTTCCTTGATCCTTTACTTATAAGCACATCTACAATAACATAAAAAATACAATAAAAACAATTTAATGGAATGTGCTCATGACGTAACATTACGTCTATGAATATGCTATAAAAATTAAGAGTTGACCTAAAGGTTGCCTAAATGCCAGGTCATAAAATCCCAAAAAAAAAAATCCTTGATCCTTCACTCATTCTTGTTGCCTGTCAAGTGTCAATACTTGTATTTTCAATTTTGTAAATTACGTTGGTACTTGTTTGAGAATTATTGATACATATGACAAAATTTTATTAAAAAAAATCATATCCTAAATAATTTGTTAGAGCTTGGAATTTCGATTGCGTTTTAACAGTGAATTCTTATTTACCATCTGTCTCGTAAATTGCACAACATTTAGCCCTAAGGCGACAGTATACCTTGTAAGTTCTATGTATGTATAGTTGTAAATTTATCAAAGTATAATTTGTCAAACAGCCATTCAGGCTTATTTTCGCTCTCTCGAATGGAATTTTCAATTTAATATGCCTACACAATTGATTTCTAAACACATTTAAGTGTCTTTGACTATAGCCACATAATACAACGCTAAATATTGAACAAGGGCACTTTTTAGGATTAGCTGTAGTATAGATTCAGGCCACAATATGTTAAGAATCCACTAAAAATTTCATTTTAGATATTGTAAAGATTACGTAAATTTATTATTACGGAAATTCCAGGCAAAAAGATATTGTCAATATGTGAAAATATTATAATGAAACATTTAATCTTGATGTTAAATATTTTCTATATACAGATTAACATGCTGAGATTTCGTAATAAGATGGGAACAGAGCATAGCAAAGAATGGCGTTGTTTAATGTGTATACATGTTCGCACTGGAACTATGCTCCTTGGTTCATGGCATTTGGTAAGTAAAAGCAATTGTACACAATGTGTCTATAAAGACTTCTTAAGCATGTTAAATGTTGTCTTTTTGACAGGTACTGCATTTACTAGCTTTAGGATTTTTGGCTGCTGTGGTGAGGGACCCAGCATTAATACAAGATTTTGAACAGGAGCAGGAATCTTTTGTTGACTGGCGTGACGTAGGATCCCCTTTACCTACTGCATTACCCAACATTGAATCACCATCCAGCGCTTATTCTCAATATGCATTTAAGTCAAAGGAGCGTAGTTTCATTTACCGTAAGATATTTAAAAGATATTGTGACTTTGTCATCTAAACATATTTAATGTAAAAATTAATATCTACCGCCTTTTTAGACGATATAGATGTAGGTGCTCTCGTGACCGTGTGCACTCTGGCCATCACACTGATGCTGATCTATGGAGCTGCTCGGGGGAAACCTGCGCACATCCTGCCTTTCTTCTGTCTGCAGATTTTTGACTTTGTTATCACAGTGTAAGCATAGAAGAATCACTTTCACGATTTTAAACTCTGACCGACCGAGCGATGTCTGATCGCGTGCCTTCCTGCGACAGGTTGACGGGCATGGGGTACCTCTGCTACGTGCGCTCCGTCGACCAGCTCGTGCGCGAGGCCCGCCGCGTGCCCTGGCGCGCCCAACTGCTGTCCCTGCCCGTGCCGGCCTTGGCGTTCGTCATTCTGTGCTCGTTCCTCATCGCCATCTTCATCAAGGTGAGTGACCGTAGGTGACGTCACCCCTGAGGAGGACTCGTTCGTGGACTCGAAATAAAAGTTGGGAATTTGAATCAGGCGTACTTCATCAACATGGTGTGGCGCTGCTATAAGTACCTGACGATGCGCTCGCACGCCCTGAGCGGCCTGACCCCCTTCGTGATCTCCGGCGAGGGGTTGGCGAGCCCCTCGGGCCCCGCTCCCGCTCCGCTCTACTCGAGCCTGCTGCCCGACTACGACGAGGCCGTCAAGCAGACGCCGCCGCCCTCGTACCGCGCCGCCACGCTCATGGCGCAGGTCGACGCGCCTCGGGCCCTTCCGACCCCTCCGGCCTCCGACACCGTCGTGGTGCTGCCGCAGGCGGGGACGCACGCCCCGGTCTAAGCGCTCTCTCTCGGCTTACAAAAATAGAGCTATTTATTTGTATCTAAAGCGTTCTAAATGTGTCGTCCGTTATAGACGGTGTGTTCGGAGACAACATTCATATTAAGGGTATACATTAATATTATTCTAATTTTTCAACGCGTTCCCCTTATTTTCGTACAATTGTTTTAATATTACTTTCTGTTATTGTTTTTAAAGTTTAATATGTTTGTCCCCATTTATGTCTTTTTTCTGTACTTATTTTTCAAATAATAATTCAAAATGTTATTACTCGTTTTACTATTATTTTGGATCCGAGTGACACTTTGGTGTAGGATTTACTTAATATTTATAACTTAAAAAAGCCAAAACACTTTTTTATCTAATTTCCAACAATCCACCTAGTCATTTTAAAAAGAGATACCTTTATATATAACTATGATATTTATAAAAGATACGATATTAAATAAATTTAATTGCTTTATCATGAAAAGAATATTTTGAAAGCCGTTTATTAAAAGTATTTCAAAGCGTAGAAAAACATTTCCATATATATTCCTATCCAATTAATAATATTAACAATGTACCCAGCATTTGCATTTTGAGTACGATCGCGATAATATTTTATTCCGCCTTTGATATGAATTATTAAAAGGTAATCTCAAGTTGGTTTCCTCGAAAGGCTATAATAGAATTTTATTACATCAAGCTACGGACGGAAATTATTTTCCTTAACTTCGTCATAGGTATGTACCAACCTATTGTATCAATTGTATAATATTTTGTTAATCCTAGTCGCGAGTAGTTTCATAACGGCCTATGATCACGAGCCTCTCTAATCTAAATCAATAAACGCAAAATATATTTCTGTTGTTTACTTTGGGCAAATTCACTTCTTTTAATCGAAAGTTCGATTATGTTTGTTGTAATTGTAGAATAAATATTTATGCTAAGACAAATTATTAATGTGTGTACACTGTAAGTGATGGAATCAAATAAATCACTGTTAACAATGATTTTTTTATTGTTTCTTCTATAGTCTACTATATAAAAATAAGTCGGGTTTTCCTTCCTGACGCTATAACTCCAGAACGCACGAACCGATTTCCACGGTTATGCATTCGTTGGAAAGGTCTCGGGCTCCGTGAGGTTTATAGCAAAATTCAGGAAAAATTTCAACAGAAAAGCGGGATCACCAAACGAAATGTTACATAAAACCAAACCATCTGGTGGCGAAACGGAGTTCGCCGAGTTTGCTAGTTTTTTATAAATAATGGTATATATCTAATAAATCAATATATTTTGGTTATCAGAACTAACACGAAGGCTTGCAGAAATGCACAAAAAATTGTGTAGAGTACTCTAAAGTTTATTTGGCTCCGTAAACATGTACTAGAAGTGAAAAACAAGTTTAGTGTCTTAAATTCCTAACGACGACCACGACAGCGTTAACCGTCGAAACACATTCCCAAGTGATTTTATCTATATTCTGTATCCAGCTGTTGATGCATTTCTATGTAAAATTATGTATAAGAATATAAAAAGGTCAAAGTGACGAAAGTTCATAATTTACAAACAATAGTCGGACATGCGCGCCTGCCGTTCGCTGTCGCCTTTTCACGCGGCTCTATTTATATCGACGGCTCACCCTCCGCGTCGCTTTGCACTCACGCAAGCGCATTGTGCACCTGAAACGCAGAAAGTGAAAATCGCACATCACGGTCACGTTAGGGGCAGGGCGCAGTATTCCATTAGTGTAGTGGTTGCGCTAATTAGTGGCTCGCGGGACGAAACGGTCGCGCCATCAGCGGCTTACGAGAATGGCCGATGCCTCATCGGCAGCGGTCTCCATCACTGCGCTAAACCTTGACGCGTCAGCCGTTTCGCCGGCTAGAGATTCGAGGACGTGACATCCCTCGATCGACCGTGAGCTGCCGGCGCGATGGCTTCGACGATGCAACTCGAATTCACCCAGGCGATGACGGATTTTAAAACCATGTTCCCCGATATGGACGATGATGTGATCGAGGCGGTGCTTCGAGCCAACCAGGGTGCCGTCGACGCGACCATCGATCAGCTGCTGGCCATGAGTACCGATAACCAGAACGAGCGGTTGCGCCTCGAGATAGAGCGCGTGGAGAGCAGCTCTCCCTCTCGTCGCAGAGATCGGCGAACCAATCGACCGCTCGAGAACGGCGAAGACAACGACACTACAGCTCTTGTGTAAGTTTCGTTTTGCATTTGTTTACCGTTTTTGACACTGGAGCGAGGTGATCATTCCTACAATCGATTGTTCAATATGAGATCTTTTTAGTTTTTTAGAAGCGTGAACCGAGTAGCTAGCCTTGTAAGCTTGAGGTCGTTCGAACCCCCTCTTTTTTCTTAATACGTGCAGTATCTACTCATTTCCACTGAAACTGAGACGTTTTTTTTTTGAATTCATAATCCTTCATCATAGGTACATATAGGTACTATTTTGGCCCCATGCTCCTTTATTTAATGTAGGTAATTATTACCACAATCACTCCTGTAGCGACGCGTATATCCTAAATAAGTGCTTGCAGTGACGTAGAAGATGAATCTGTGCCACTGGCTGTGCGAAAGAAGTGGGTTCCACGAATGCTAGGGCCTTTACCGCCCATGTTCCTGCGAATTCCTCCAAACACCGACGCAAGAATAGATTTAAATCTGGAAATGGATGACGACCGCATCGCCACATTCTTGCAAAATGAGGAATTCATGGCTGAATTGCGTTGGAACCAAGAGTTCATCGCAGCGTTAGATAGCGATCAGGGGAATAAAACAAAATGCCATGATGACGACGCCGCATTTAAAGAAAGACTGAAGAATATGGGAAAGTGTAAGTGATAAACGATTATCATACAATTATTCACAAACGTCGATAGATCTTGTAGATATTTCCACCTAGACGCTCGCGCTACCCGGCGCCGGTCTCACCATTGTATTCCAAATACAACCTTTGCTAACTACAATGCGATGCAATTTAATTGTTTCGATTCGTACATTGCAAACCATTTTTTGATTCGACGGTAAGAATTTAATCAAATGTGAGCTTTTTATAATAAGTTACGTAAAACGTTTTTTTTTACAGTGTCAAGGAAGAAATTTGCGCAATTATCGCGAATGTTTAGCCGTGGAGGGTCACGACGAAGCGGAAGCGCCAGGGCTACGCCCCGTGGCCCGCCAGACAGTCTGTTATTACAAGAGGAGCACAGTGACGATGACGACAAATCGCACACTCAAAACGTTAAAATATAATCATTCCACGCTATGTCATATCGCGCTTCAAACAAGACTTACTAAACTAGACTAGGAGGGCCTTATTTCAGAGCTGCTCAAGCGTTCGCATTACAAGACTGGGGATAGATAGATAAGGTTGCATTTGTTATTGTTGCTTTGATGAGGACGGATATTTAACATTTGTGGAGATGCCGCCATACTTTATTTATATGAATTTACTGTCCTAGACTTGAGTTAGAGGTTAGGTCATTTGTTTGATTAGAACGTCGATTAATATCCTTAATAGACTCTGACTACACTTAGACCGATTACATTGCATTACCCTTCTACATTGCTGATTAGGTCTGTTACTTAGTTTGTCATTTGCCTCAAAATTTGTGTCATTTATTTGAGTATATGTAAATGTGAGGTGCGTTTAATTAATTCGTAAGATTTCGTGATGTTATAGAAGTTTTCCTCTTTAAAATTAATAATAAAAACATCTTTTTTTTATCGAAAATAGACTGCTTTTAAATGTTTAGTCACCAGGTTATTTTTATAATGTAAGTACACGCTGAACCTTGCATAAAGCCTAAATAGTTTCTAATAATCTCACAAATGGTAGAAAATAAGGTTAAAATAAATAACCTAACAAATTTACCATTCTCGGAATCATACATAGTGACAGTTCAGTCAGTATGTTTGATTCTTGACAACAATTAGGCTTCCTTATTAATGATGTTAATAAGGATAATTGATGCACCTGAACATGCTGCCCATCTGCATGATCTGGATCTGTATCCGTTAAATGGTTTAAGGTACTTGCCCGTAATCTTTGAAAATTACTTTGCAATTATAACACCGAATCAGATAAGGCTTAAATTAAAATGATTCATGCATGTCATTGTCCAATACTTACAGATAATAATACGTTACAAAAATGGTTTGGATTTGTAATAAGAAGCCTATCACGTAAAACCAGTTGTGTTATTAAAACTTGAATGACTTTTTAGCACTCTGTAGACTGAATACCATACTTGTATTCTCATGCTACTTATTATAATTGCGTTCCATCAATCCAAAAAAGGAGTTAATGAATATTGTACTATGGTTGATTTTCTTCTATCGTAGGTGGGAATGGCTGAATTATTCCGTGGCTTGCCGATTGCAAAAGCTTTCCATCTTGTCATGTCGTGAACTATAGGGCAAGACGCTGCGTCATATATTCCAAGAAATGAAGCGTGACAACGACGAGAACGCAGTAAACACTACAATGAAAGGCAATGAAGCGTAACGCGAAAGTGGCATTGCCTCTACAAAACTCCAACTGCCTGTACTTTTTCTTTCGCATCGCCCGCGTTTCATATAGTGTGATCATTAATGCTAAAACCACGCACACGAACCAACGAATCTAATAGAACTTTTTTATTTTTTATTTTAGGTAGGTTGTAATCTCGACAACCTTACCGGGGCTTGATGATTTTTCGTTGCATGGGAATTCGATCTTTACCTTTATTTAAATGATCAAGTTATTTTTGTTAATATTCTCCGGTACCCGCCCACTAATTTAGCAGATTTTGTTTTACGTCTTATTTGCAGTGAAGCTTGTGTTACAATATGAAACCGGTGCGGCGTCTGGCACGTGCATCCGACACGCATCACGAGCCAAAGTCATCCAGTGCGCCCTCGCTCTTCGCGGCATCTGTACGCATGGAGACAACTCTCGCGAAAGCCTTAACATAACATGAAAACAATCAACCTATTAGTGTTGTGACAATCGTTTTGCTTCTCAAGTAAACTTTTCGTGAGTAACTCTTTATGTTGTATGCACATTAGAACTTATATTAAAAACACATTTATTAAAAGCTTCAACGCATTGCAAATTTTAATTATTGTATATATTTTTTCACTTTGTTCTGCTCATTTTATCATCAATTAGTCTATTCAAAATATTATATTTGGAAACAAGATTATCCAAATATGAAAGATTATTATGGTCTGATTTTATACAATGTCCGAATGAGTGCTCTCTTTTAGATTGATTAATCTGGATCGTGGGTTTGATTCGTAAAATAAAGTCAAGTCATTTCAAAGTATCGGTTAAAACTATATTAACACCAATATAGTCTTTCGATCTATGATCGTATCATGACTAGGTCATGGAAAAATTAAATGTGAATTAAATAAACTTTCGCAAAAATACGACAATGTGTATCTTAAACACACCTTGAAACCAGAGTTAAGAATCTCTATCTATCTATCTTTATAACGCTTATTTCAACATGATTTATATAATGATTTGAACTAACGAACACTTGTAGGTATCTAAAAGAGAGTTCATTGATCTTAATGGAATATACCAATTAATTCACTTTATTTGCTAAGAAATGTATCGTTTTAAACAATACTTTTATTATTAAGGCGTAATATGAGATCATAAATGGCACCGTATCGGTTACATGGCCAAAGTGAAATTTAAATTGTCATAATGTCTCTGTAACAGACCGTTAAATACGAAATGCTTTTTACCGCGAACTAACATTGATGTAAAATTATTTATAATTAGTTGAAGTATGTTTTGAAAACTCAGAAGCGACGCGCGGTCGATTACCTAAAGGAGTACGGATTTTGTAACACAAGTTTAATAGAAAGTTATAAAATAATAAACTGTAAGCAGATGTAGGTATTTTTTTGTGTTCACCTCAAGGGCGTCGCCAGTCGATTGTCGCGGGCTGCAGAAGGGCAATAGAAGTAGGTAAAGGTATGAGTTGTGCAAAGCAAGTGAAAACTCACAGCTCCTCTTACCTGCCCTGGAGACGCTTCGAGAAGATCTTTATGTTTGCATTATTTTCCTAGTAATGGAAATGCCCGTGCGAGATCTCAAACTCATGAGCCAGTATAGTTGACGACGTCATAAACTTTAAGATATACGGCTGGAGCATGTCTTCTGAAGCTGGACACGCATTTAAACCTCTATTATTATGGTCACCGAAAGCATTTTACGCTTCTTTTGTTACAGACCTTAAAAGTCTCTTACACAGTTATTTACATCTACAAAAATAAATTTCCTTTATTATGGCCTAGGTGAATATTAATAAATAATATTAGAGCTTGTACCTAACGCTATTTATTAATTTAACTATATATAGTAACAGTAGTTCCTCTTCGTCACGACCTCTGAATGGCACAAAACAAAAACGGTGAATCGTATGATGATGGTAAATCTGCCTCAGGTTCAACAAATTGGATAATTTTTCGAATAGTATGTGACGCGGTAGCAGCGTGAGTTTGGAGTCTGCACAATCAAATCGGCCGAGTTTCACCCGGAGTATTCAAGCTGTTACTTTTATAACGCGCGGCCGCACATGACAACGCTCTGTTTCCCTAAGTCTCATTGTCACATATACCACGTAATGGAATTCTTTAACTTTCGCGCCACGCAAATATCACCTTAACACACCTTAAGGAGAGAGAGAAATCGATATTCAGTATAACAGTATTAAACAATAATAATAATGGCCCTTGAAACTAACTTTTACTATTTTTTGTTGCTCAAGTAATAGTCGGACATTAATATCCACAAGGACTATAATGTACTTGAAAAATATCAAAAGATAATTCTGATAATATACAAATACAATATCCAATGTAAAGATATAATGGCGTGCCAACCGCAGATTGCGATAAACTTAAAATACGCTTATAAGGAAGTTCCTTATTCGGGCGAAAGATTTGGCAGAGATCGTGACTTCAAGTTTATATTACGAATAAAAGTAGAGGACACACGATCGACGGAGAGTATAAGCTAACGGAAGAACACCATTGCACACTGCAACGGTTATAGTTCATGCTATTGTGCGAATAAACTACCGAATCTCTCTTCTCCAGAATAGATAATTTCCTAAGCTAATGGTAATAACACGGTTTTGCACTAAGCAACGAGGTGGAGGTGACGACCTAGTATCGGATAAGATAGTAAAAGTAACTATTCTTGATCTTTCTTAATAAAAAAGGAGATTTACCTTATATTTAGTTGACAAAATATGAAAACAATAGGCCCTCTGTTGGGATCGCGATCAATTTATCAGCAACCGCGATTCTACTTTCGTTGATTGTTCAAGTTTAGGCCTCTTCTCTTTGAGACGACCGCTTGTAAACGAAAATAAGATTTTAAATTGATTTTACAAATAAATTGAATTCCGAAAGATCTGACGTTATGAAAAAACGTGTTCCGAGTTATTACAATTAGCTGCTAACCGCTGCAACTAATTTACATAAATCAGTTGTAAAAACCATCTTCCTTTCGTAGAGCACACAAAAGCAGAATATTTAATCTCGTTAGACTAATATTTATTCATGTATTCCTTAACGTACGTTTCTCCATTATTGAACTAACCTGAGCCGAATCGACATTATTCGTCGACATTGTTTGGATTGTAGTTTAAAACATGTGATTTCTTAAAATATTGTTTGCCCCAACAAAATAATATAAATTAAAGTCTGTTTACATACTGGTAGACACAAAAAACGAGGCTACATTAAGAATATTGTTGGAACATGCGACATAATTCAATTCCTATAGTGCTACTTTTTCACTTTTTGCAATCCTGTCGTAAGTATTTTATTTTCTCACGTATGTGCATTCGCGACGTTAAAAAGAAGTTTACTGGAAACTGGTAGGTCGTTACCAGGCGCAACTGAGTTACTGACCATCGAACTGGCCCTTAGGGATGAGAATTAATACGTTCGTTGCCCTGTCTGTGTTGCGGACATTGGACAGTTCATGCCACGTCCGGTGCCTGCTTATTTACAACTAGACTTGAGAAGCAAATTATAATTATGAATACTTACTATTTTATAGCGTCATTATCTGTTTTACTCGATTTTTATAAATCTAAAGATGAGAGATTCCCTTTTTTAAAGTATTTTTAGATACTATTTTTACAACTACTTTGGTTATATTTGTAGCATGACATGAAGATAAATAATATGTGTTCTTTCATATAAATTTTCTCGACGGCATTTTTACACGCTTTATATTTTAAATATCAGGTATTGCAATAATGCAGGTTATTCCTTTAGCCGTTGTTATTTGTACGAGTAATAATTAAACAAAACCGTCACTATTCAATTTCTGCTAATAATATTAACGTTACAGGCCATACTACTATTTTGAAGTGTAGAAGATGAATGGAATAAGTAGACATAAATATGCATAGGTAATAACTGGGCGATGGCTGCTTAGAATCTGGGGTTATAATGCCTGGAAACCCCGGGCGAAAACCAAACCGGTTTATGAGGAGGTCAGAGCCGTTTCGATAGAAATAAATTTATATTATATATATAACAAGTGTATTTTTTATTTTCAGCGGCGACAATTGAAGCCAGATGTCTGTACTCCGAGAATTGGGTAGCTGAGGGCCGGCGTGGCCTTATGGAGGGACTGGCGCTACCTACACTGCTTGTTATAGCGGTGCTACAACTAGCCGTCACTGACTCAGCTCGGTTTGGTGACCGCCTCGCCCCTAGGAAACCCGCGCCTTACTCACCTCGCAATGCAAATCCAGGACAAACTTTTGCACAAAACGATGAAGCCACTTACGAACAGGACTTTGATAAGCACATCCTAGCTTTTGAATATGACGAGCCCAAACTGGAAACGGAAGCTCCCCATCGACGTCCCGCTCGGACGGAAGCGCATCGGTTGGAAATGAGTACAGAATACTTCGTAATACCGGAAAAGATGTCGACGCCATCTTCAACTTCAGTTCCCCAACGCCCAAAAGTTATTGCTACAGCACGGCCGAACAATATGACCATGCCGGCCATAAAGGTCGCAACTTTGACGGCTTTAAGACTCGAACCGTGGGCTGTTCCAATTTTAGCGTTAGCGAGCGTCATCATGATAATTATTTGCGGCTTCGAGGCTTTCGTTATTTGGGGGGCCAGTCGCAGAGCACCGAGCCACAGACATTTGCTCTTAGGACAGACGCTGCTCTTCGGGCTTTTTCTATGCGCTGGCACCGCAGCCTTGTATGTCGCATCGCCCACGACCTTCACTTGCGGGGCTGTTCGTTTTGCGACCGGAGTAGCATACGTGATCGTGTTCGTGACATTATTAGTGAAATGTGTATTTCTGTTAAGTCTAAACGGTGGCGTATACCTCCCCGCCGCTTATCAAGGACTTTTGTTATTTTTTGCGATCATGATACAGGTCGCCATCGGGGCGCAGTGGCTAGGCGGATCGCCACCGCGAGTGGCACCGAGTGGGACGAGGTGCCAGACGGCGTTGTCCGATCTGTTACTATCTTTGTGTTACGCTGCATTTCTAATAGCCGTGGTGTGCGGGGTTGCACTTCGATCGCGTGGCATACGGGACAACTATCGCGAAGCCACGCATATTGCAGCCGCGAGTGGCGCTACGGCTGCAGTGTGGGTGTGCTGGGTTGCGGCGGCTCTCGGGGCTCCCGATCAGCACAAAGACGCGTGCGTGGCGGCCGGACTACTGGCTACGTGCGCCGTAGTGTTCGCTCTGATGTTCGCTCCGAAAGGTCGCCGCTTGGCCGCCCTGGGCCGAGAGGGCCGCTGGGAAGCCGATCGCGAGGAAGGCCTCAGCTCCCTGGGCGCGGGTGGTTCCGGTTATTCGCCTTCGTTCTTTCACTTCAAGCCGGTTAAGTACGGCATGGTTTCGGCGGCGGCGCCGGCGATGGCTTCATCGATCTCGGATCGCAAGGAGCCCCCAGCTCAGCAAGCCGGTTAGTTAAGTATCGACGCTAACGCGCGCTACCGAAGTGAGGATTAGCGCTTTCGCACGACACCTAATGGCCATGCCGGGTTGTTCGCAGATCCGTTCGGCATCTTCGTGGCCTCGCACCATCACAGACGCACCGCGTGCGCCCCGCACTATCCCATGCACCTTCTAACGCACTATAACTACAATCAATACCCACCCTATCACTACATGTTACCACCAGGTAATACTGCAATTTATAACTCCTATTCAAATAATCGTGGTTGTGGTCGTGAGTAGTATGTTACACTTTTTGCATTAAATGTAAATAATAATTATTGAATTCAAGATGATTTCGTCTATCGGTCTATTCCTTTGCTGCCTAACGCGGATTTCCCTTTACAGGCGTGATGATGCGCGCAGAAGAGGCCAACGTGTACACGAGCGTGGAGCCGACCTTCAGCAGCAATCCCAACGTGTTCTTCCAACGCACGGACCCTTTGCACGTCGGCATGATGTACTGAATACTGAGCCCCGCGCAATCACGCGTTCCCGCGGGAACACTGACATTTGACGGAGAAATTTATGAGTGTTTGATCTATAGATCGATAGCATTGTGTGACATAAAGAAGCTGCTTCTTACTCAATTTCAGAGATTAGTATAATTTTATTGTTCAACAATCTTTTATACTTTAAAACTCATTTTTAATATGTGGTAGACATAGTTTTTTGCTTTACTTACTTCTAAAATACTACTTAATACTCAAATAGGATAATATAAAATAAATATTTGTGATGATGTATGGTACTTAGCCCACCCCCGACTGAAAAATTACAATTTTGAAGTAAATAATTGTGCTTTTATGAGTTTTGTAAATAAAACTGAACATTAATCAAAAATTGTTTAATTATCCTAACAAAATAAATTCATTCTTAAATAATCTAAACAGAAGAGTACTTTTAATCTTACTTAAATCTTATCAATTCACTCCGTTTCAAACACACTTCACACCAAGTTATTGAACAATTACTTTGTTCCTGTAGACAAGAGGGCGAGGAGGCCTGAGGCAGCAGTCAGCGACACTATGTAGTTACTGAAAGGAGCATGTTAAGGAAAAAGCAACCATAAATATGAACATATACCTTATCCTTTGTACCATTTGTACTTACTAATTTCTGAAACTCTTTGACAATTGATGCTATGCTGCGGCACCATTCTAATGGTATAAACCCGTGTGACGTGAAGTGAAATAGGCTAAATTTAGTTCCAAAATATTTGAAATATGCCAAAGTACAATATATATAAAACAGGCTAATAGTTTTATAGATCTTTCCTACAAATGTTTCTGTTACAATGATAATATATTGAGATAAAAGGATACACTGTAGGTGTGAATGAACGCAGTAAGTAAAAACTGCTCAAGATAACTATTGTCAGGAACAAGGCATTATTGTAGAAGATGGAGAAAGTTGTTGCTTCATAGTCAGCTACTTCATTTTTTTTCCATAAGATCCTGCAAATGATATCATAAATAACTTTTAAACATATTTTATTACAAATTTAGTATTAGTAATAAAATATGTTTTGAGCTTTTAGTAATTATTATGAATAATCACAGATTTGCTTTAATTTACTTAGGACTAACAGAGAGAAAAGACAAAAGAACTCTCCTTAAAATATATTGTAGTTTTGGATTGGATTATTAATTACTGTCTGGTTATTAAGTGTCCACTTTATAAAATTTTAAAAGACATTTCTACCTAATCATTGTAGATACAAGTACATAGTAATGTACATTAATTATAGGGAAAGAATCATTTCTATTTTCTTATCTTGTAAAAATAAAAGACTCAAAGAACAAGGGCATCACTATCAACTAGATACACTTTAAGTAAGATTAGTAAGGTTACTGACAGAAATTTTTAGATACCTCTCATCCTTTTCCTTTCGGCTCATCTTTTTGTCATCTGCTAACTTTCGAGACATTTCGCGGGCCACAGCGTCTTCTCTACGGACAGCGACACGGTGCTTCAGCTGGAACTTTGTATTGCGATAGGCCAGGGCCAACAACCACGTACTGATTGCTGTTACAAACACGAACCATGCTAGGGATGTGTTTACCTCTAAAGAGTGCACTCTCCAGAACAACCCTTGAAAAATACAATTGCTGTTTAAAAAAGATTTACTGAATGACACAATTGCCACATCAGTAGGACTTTCACTTACTGTAGACTTGCCATTACCAATTTTACATTTATGTACTCTTTCAAACAATAAATTACTAAAAGTTTTAATTAATAACTTACAAATCGGAATAGCAGATACAATGAAAGCGTTCCCATAAAATAAGGCTGATGACTTTGTCGAGACATTTCTGCTAAAGTCTTGCAACAAAAGTTCTTCTTCTTTTGTAAACGCTTTGTTAGATTTTCCTGACATTTTTTAAACTTTAACTTCTAAATTTATACAGATGTTTTAAAACGTTATACAGAAATTTCCTACAAAATGCGAATGGTTCAAATATCGAAAATAACTTCAGACGAAAAAGTTTAAACGTCAATGACGTTTAACTTACAAGTCACTTGACAGTCAACACATATTTTCAACGTGTCAGGCTTAGACAAAGTACTAATTATATTGATCCTAAAATCATAACGTTGAAAGTAATATATTCGTCACCATATTATATATATCTATATCACTATAAAGTTTGTTGATTTCTCATCTCAAAATTTGCTTTTCGCGTCCCTTTTTGCAGAACTTTGTCCTCCAAAAACAAGCGTAGAAATGATTTTCTTGTTTCTTTGTCTGTATTCTTTATTTTGTGCAGTAAGATATACGATAGAATTTTCTATATTACGATTGGATTGCTGAATATCAGACGAGGTCGGAAATATTTTAAGTTCTCGATTTATTGTTATAGATGACAGAATTAGTTGTTAAACTCTTTAAATCTATCAATTTCTGCAATATTTTTTTTTTATTCTGGAAAATTACCTACTGGTTATCGGGGTTGATAATAAAAAAAAATCTAATAGATAAATAGGTAATCAGTCTTCTGTGTCAGACATACACTGTTGACTTTTTGAGTCTAAACTCGAAAGTATGCAACTTTCCCCTACGTGTGTGTTAAATGCAGAACTGGACGTTCTGTTTGTGGTGCATAGACGGAATCGAACCTACAATATCAGAGATTAGAGTCACACGTTAGAGCCTTTAGGCTCCTAAAATTGCAGTGCTGATTAAAAAATTGAGAGTTCAACTTGTAAACTTGATTTTGATGAAAATTGATTTTCTGATAAATCGTGATCAGATATCGTAGCCACCAGGGTTTTTATTGTAATTTGTATACAAATTTACTTTTCTACTATCTACATTATTTACTTTAAAGCATCTTCATCATCGTCTCAACCACCAGACAAGACGGTTGATAGCTGACACGACCATAGACTATATAGTATGTTATATGTTAGGTTTATAGTCTTTATGAATTGTATGATAAATGATAATTGCTCCATCAGTCCTGTGTTTATACTTTAAGTTTATAGGGTATGAACAATAATACCTTTTAAATACCTACATTACAAATTACAATTTGCGAATTAAAAGCGATACTTTTTTTGCTACAATCATAACCCGCTAAAACATAAGTTGTTTTTTGTCAGTTGTTACTAGTTAGCAACGTTTAGAGATAACTCTACACTGCAAGTTTGAATGAGTTTCGTGGAAGGTAATGAAAATTAATTTTGATGTTTCATGTAAGTCTATTCATTATAGTATTAAGAATCATAATTTCAGCAATAATGGAAAAAATTCCAGACAGACTAGGATATTTAATATTAACAGAGGATGGTGCTGTACTAGAATCGGGTGGAGAACTAGAAAACGACGAACGAGTTGCAACCATTGTTACTGATCTAATCAGTTTATCCAACAGGTAATTGAGTTTTATTATTCAATCTTTGTACTTCATGTGCATTTGAAAACTATGTGCTAATTTATTTTAACTTTTCAGTGTAGATCCTGTGGCATTTGCTCCAAATGAAAATTTTAAAAAGATATCTATAACATATGAGGACCATTGGTTTATTATCTGTTTATCTAATAAAAAGATACATGTGGTAAAACGTAGCATACAGGCACCTGCCTCGGAAGGAATATCTGTTAATGTATAAAAACCTTTAAAACTAAAATCTAAAAATGGGTCGCAACCTTTTAATGAGCAGTTTAGAAAATGCTTCTTTTAACATTATTCTTCAAATCTTTTTTAGATGTATAACATTTATTATCAATGCCTGGGTAATTCGAAATGTTGGACATGATATTATTGGTATAATGAATGTTCGACTTTTGTTATTGGAAAGTACCATATTGTTCCTAAGTAGAGAACCCTTCTATAGAGCCTGCTTAGGAGAGAAGGATAACTGCACTTGGAATCAAATAATGAATCAGACATGGTTGTCAGTACCAACAAGCTGTATTCTTTCAACTGTTTTTGTATACATTTGGTTGCATATCCTGCCATTGGGTCACCCAGAGCTTGTGTCTCAGTATACATTTGGATGTTGGAGTGTTGCAATTTCATGCATTTTGGAGCTGTGCTCAGCTAATTTAATTCTTGTTGCACAACTTTATTGTTTTGTGAAGTTAAAGGTTATCCTAGACACATTACATATCTTTGTTAGAACAGTGCTGTTTCTTTCAATTATTATTTATGACAGGTCAATGGCACTAATAGCATTTTCGGTGGCACAGGTAGTCAGTATAGCAGTTGTTGTAATTGCATATTATTCTTTCTTTTATTGGTACATTAAAAATAAACCTTTGTATTCTAAAGGAGGCATTAAAGCTAAAATAGTTCCAAACAGAATTTTACATAAATTATATACTAATATGGATGACTTTAACTTTACATCAATAAGAGACTTCTTGCCAAAATTTTCAGGTTCATTTAATAACAGTTTTGATAAAAAGTTAAGTACTCTTACTGTTAGTTTTGCAAAGCAGGGTGTTGTGAAACAATTATTAACTGAAGGGGAGAAGTATGTTATGTCTGTGAGCCCTGTCATGTCATTTAGCGAGCAAGCTGTATATGATGTGGTTAATAATCTAGGTAGCTTAGCGGCTCGATTTATATTTCGACCAATTGAAGAAAGCAGTTATTTTTATTTTACTCAAATGCTTAACCGTGATTTACCACTCCATAAACAAGATCAATATAAAATTCAGGAATCTTGTACAGTACTATCTCAAGTTTGTAAGATGGTTAGTTCAATTGGACTAATTGTATTTGTGTATGGTCAGAGTTACTCGAGGACATTACTAGCACTGTATGGTGGAAAGGTGTTTGTTTCAAGCGGCTTGCCAGTGCAATTACTCAGGAGTCACTGTTTGGCAATTGTTTTAATGGCCATTAATGGTATGACAGAGTGTTACACTTTTGCTACTATGACTAGTGGTCAACTAAACAGTTACAACTATCTTATGGTTTTCTTTTCTATAACTTTTTTGCTTTTGTCATATATTTTTACATACTTATTTGGTCCAGTTGGATTTATTATATCAAATTGTATAAATATGTTTGTTCGTATACTGCATAGTATTCATTTTATTCGTGATAAATATAATGATACTAGTTACAAGCCATTGGAAGGTCTTTTTGTGGGTAAATTCTTTTTAACTATTTTAACGGTCACTGGTATTATATGCAAATTCTCTGAAGATAAGCTTTATGACACTAATCTAGTGGGACATTTGGTTGTTGGTATTGCATGTTTAATTTGTGTATTATTAGCATGGGGATATGAAAATAGAGAACTTGTTATCAAAACTTATAACAAATTTTTCATCAAAGAAAATAAGAAGCTTTCAAAAGACTAACATTCGTATTTGTAAATATTATTAGAAAAGTTGGTAAAATTTAGAATATTTATTATAAAATACTCAAATGTAATAAATATAGAACATTTTATTTAATAAACAATACAATATAATGTTTTTATAACTATTATTTGCAGTCATTACATGGGATAAAAGAAAATTCCTTTCATCTGCATTTCACATATTCTTTTAACTTCATCTGAAAGATATAAGTTAGGTTTGTAATAGAAATATTGAAATAAAGTACTTAATGTTCCAAAAAAATACCTGCTATCTCCTTCAGGTTGGCATTTTTTTGCATAACTACATAAAATTCTCTATCATTTGAAGATTTTCCTGTTATCCAATATTCATCAGGAGTTTTTATAATGATTTCACCATATTTCCCAAGGCTGCAAAGAAGTATTAAAACATATAACAATCTAGATTTGTGTAACTAATGATTGTGTTGTGTAGACAAGTTGCAGTGAAACTTACCTTCTGTGATCATTGTGTATTTCAGCAATTATATTCAAAACCTCTGGGCTGACTGCAGTCGATGGAGTTATACTGTTTGATGGCATCTAAAACCAAAAAATATAATATTGGTAATTAATTTATACGTTAAACCTAACTGGGTAATTACATACTTACAGATGTTTTTAAAGCTAAGTTGAGTTTATTAAAATATAAAAATTTGTGATCGGTTGGGGTGATTTGAGCATTTACTAAAGCATGCATAGTGCATTGTTCTCCTATTGATGAGGCAATTGTAGAAAGTTTTGGACCAATGAAAGTGTCAAGTGATCTGAATGTTGACAGATCCAGATTGGTGTTTTCTGTAAAAAAAAAGGTGGTACAACATAATTATGTGGCATAGCTGTAATATATTTGATTCTAAGACATTGTTCACATACCATCTACAGTAAAGCTAACAGTAGCACTCAGTGTTCTATAAATAACAAGATAATATGCCTTTGCTTCATTATCATCTTCTCGTATTAAGTAAACTTTAATAATCTTTTTTAAATCATCCTCACTATGTATGCCCTCAGGGGGACTGATGAAACGACCGTGTCTTTCAGCTGCAGTAACAGCACCTCCTTGAATTTCCTTTTCCACTTGTTTGGGTAGCAAATTATGTATTAGATATTGGTATAGTGTCAGCATGTCGTCTTTGCATAAGCCATTCCTGCAAAAGCCTTTAAATAAATTACCTGTTGATAAATAAATTAATTGTAAACATCAGCATAGCATATGCAAAACTTACCAGATAAGCTGATCATTGTACAAAAATGAAATACATTTGAAGTCTGGATAATTTACTTCAAGTAAATCAATAAAACAAATAACTTTAAAAAATGTATTTTTCTCTAAAGGTAAATAGTTAATGCCCTGTATGACATTGCTCAGATCATTTGTTACATTTCTGCTAGAGATATACTGAAATCATATTTAGAAACACATGAAATTATATTTTAATTATTGTTTCACAACTATTCTTGTATTAACACTTACTGGAGTAAAGAATTTTTCACAGATTGCATATGTATCTTCAGGTAGAATTTCTCTAAAAAATCCCATAAACATTCTAAACATTTTATATGATGTTATCATAAAATCATGCATTATTGCTGGTTCAACCTGAAACAAAACTTATTAAAAAACATTTTCACTGCATACTTTACAACAAAATTATATGTTTAGCACATAATTGCGCTAAACTTCCGCGCAAATAAGCGCTCTTATATGTGAAGAATTATTAAATACCTGTGACCTGTCTAGTGTCTACATTTGGTTTTTTGAAACTTTCAAATAAAAGTTAATGTTATCTTTAAGGTAACATCTGCTTTTGATATTGATTCAATATATGCAGACTTAGTTAAATAATGTTTTTTAATTTATCTTTGATTATTACTAGTACATATTTATATGTATAACACTTACAGCATCTTTGATATCTCCAGGTAATTTTGTTGCATAAGGTATGCAAATTACCTAAAAAATCAGTACAAAGTTAATTCATATTTATAAGTACATAATAACAATGCCTGTATTTCTTAATTGAAAGAGTATTAAGTAATAATTTAGAATAAAGAGTAATAAGTAGTGATTTAGAATTGAAAAATGTTTTCGTTTGTAATAAATGTTATCTCTATGTCTAAAACTTACTAGAACCATCCAAAAGTTTTTTTCAGGCTGGTAAAAAATATATCTCTTTGACTGAGTCTGCAATGCTTCACAAGGTGCTGATGAGAATGTTCTAAACAAATTTATAAAAAAATTAGGAAGGATGCATTTCAAAATAGAATAACTGGTTTAGTTTTAGCTTACGTCATAAATTTAACAACTGCTTCACATAAACCAACTTGGGTTTTTTGGATATCTGAATTTACTTGACCAGGATAAAAATATAGAATCCTTTTCAATTCCTAAAAAAAATATAATTTTAAACATAATTTTTTTATCATTAACGTAAAACATGATTACATGTTCTTACATCTCCTTCACGAGGGCCAAAATTCGAGTTAAAAATAAAGAAGGAATCTATTTTATTTATTATGTCAATCATTGTGATGATCAAATTTTAATATAGTTGTGGTGGTGACTACAAAAGCTTTTTTCAGCACAGGAATTTTATTTACAATCAAGGCAGCATCTAAAAAACTAACAATTTAAGGTTTTTTTTAAATTATCTTTCTTAGACTTTTAATTAAATTTATATAAATTTATTGAATAATTAAATTCAATAATTAGTGGAAGAATCTATTTTGTTTGAATTTCCAACCCTAAACCACAGTATTTGTAATTTTCTATATTTAAAGTCAAGACATTTGTCAGCTGAAATGTCAACTCAGCACTCGGCACGATGAAGTTACAGATGTAGATTTTATCACAGATCACGTTTGAATTATATTTTTTGATGATACACAAATAGTCGATTTTAAGTATTAACAGCTGTTTTATGAAGAAGTTCCTCAATTAAAGTACGATCTATAAATTTCTTTTGTTTCACGTCCTAATCATTGCTGGTATTTGGTATTTACTACACTAACTACAATGCGATCTCTCTTTCTCAATTTCTGAGATTGATCTAGAGATCTGGTAATGTTTACCAAAACAAACTAAGGGAAGCTCCCAAAAGAAAATAGTTTTTCTTGTTTCTGTAACATTTGTGCTCCGCTTCTATTAATTGTAGCGATAAGCCATTAACCGAAGATAGTTGCCGATAGCTTTATATTGGGGCGTTCCCACGGAGTGTTAATCACGACAGTCAACTACGCTAGTCAACTGTCGTTCGTGACACTCACGAAAGTGTGAATTGATGAAACGTTCACATGGTTGGGGGATTTCGTGCCGTTCACGCTTCGTGTTTCGACTTAGTCTTTTTAGTTTTTTTAACTCCTGACAGAAAGAGCTTCTTATATTTTTGAATTTTGATATAACTTCTTTTGGTCCAAATCCAGGAATATTTAATTCATGACTTATTCTCTTAGCTGCGGCGGCACGTAAATCTCTATCACGGTATTCCTCCAAACTTGGATCATATAACACCTTTTCCATAGAATATAACTACAAAAAACGCGTAGTTTCCCTGTCGTTAAACTTAATTCCACGTTGTTGTGACGACATCTTGGCTTCACGAACGGTATATCACGATTGAAAATCAAACACGTTTGATCTATCCACGCTTGTGTCGTGCGTCGTTCCTCACGAAAGCAAGTTTAACGCCTATGCGTTTACACAGAAGTGTATTTCACGAAAGCGTGGTTGACTGTCGTGATTAACGCCTCGTGGGAACGCCCCTTGTAGGTGGTTGTAAAGACTTAAAATTGGTTGGTTCAATAATAGTAAATTCGGTAATCAACCAACTCTGTAAGTACCTACAGCTATATAGTTTATCTATCACACACAAAAAAAAAATCTCTTTAATATCATTGTAGGTAGATTAAACCCTAAAAATTCATATGAATAAATCTACATTATTAATTCCTGGTATCATTTTAATAACAGTAACACTTACATGAATGCGCACTAAAGTAAGTAGCGTTTACATGTTTCAACTAAAGTACTATCCTAAAGCACTCTGATAAACACTAAGATAATGTAAATCGGCCCTTATGGCCAATTTACACGTATTAAGCTGCCTAAAAATTTACTAAATATTAACTTAATTTTAAGTGACTTAACCCGTGTAAACAGTGAATTTAGTAAGAAGTTGCAAGTTAAAATTTAGTTGCAACTAAACAAGGTAAAATAGAATTTTGTCTATTTTTCGGTTAAGTTGGTGGGCGTGGCTAATCACTTGACTCGTTTGGACAGGCAAAATTTAGTTAAATTTAAGTGAAAAGCATAAGCTGGCGGAGTGATTGCAAAACTATGCTTTTGCTTTTGGCGCTAGAAGCTCAAAAACATATCCAAAACTATTTGTCCGATATGCGTATACAACAATTAATGAACAGTAGTAGAACCCCTTCGCAAATGAATAATAGTAGCCGTTTTACTCCTTCGCCTTCTTCAAATACGTATTACGTTGAGTCCCCAGAACCTTCACAATCACGTATTGGACCATACAATACAGTAAATCCCCAATCAGGAAGAGAAAATCCTATAATATTTTGTTCTGTGGTCGTCCATCTTGAGCGAATAAATGAGTTTAACTAATTATTTACTATTTTTACGTGTAAACGGTTACTTAAAATTAAGTCGCTTGAAATTTAGTTAAAATTTAGTTAAAATTTAGTTAAGACTTGGCAACTGAATACGTGTATATCAGCCTTTAGGCTGATTTACACGGCGCCGACATTGGCGCTGCGACTGACTTTAACTGTTTACATGAAGTAAGTAGTAGTGGTGCGTTTCTCACGATGAGCACACGTGAGTGAAGTCAGTGGGAAAAATGAATTCGCGAAAACAACTGAAACGACGATTTAATTATTTGTTGAAAAATTTATCAATTTTGCTGTTGAATGAGTTAATAGAAATGGTAGAAAATGAGATAACTAAAAATAAACGACAATGGGTAAGAAAATGGATAGACGATAGAAACGAAACTGGTGGCTCTGCTTTGTTACTGAAGCAATTGCGATTTGAAGATCCTGCGGAGTACAAACTGGCTATGAAATTGCACCAATTTTAAATCAGTTTACACAGGGTTTTTTTCGGAACTGACTTGCCTCGAATTTGTAGTCAGTTACTGACCCTATGTAAATCAGCTCTTAATCTAATATTGCACCCGATCGAATCGGTTACCATAGTTACTATTGTTTATTGTGGTAACGTTTTACGAAAATAAAGTTAATATCGATGCTATTAATTGTTTTATCATATTTTGTTTTTTTATAATTTTTTGTAACGTTTTTAATTTATTTGAGAAAGTTTTTATAAACTTGTATCATGTCTGTGCGAAATCCACGCCTTCCTTTGCTGCCAGGATATGGCACTAACCCAATGGTAGGTATTTAGTTGATAGTTTATATATGTACATATTTTCATATAATGTTTTTAAATATTTGAGTATATTTAGATAGGAAAAACGAGATTCGGAGTTCGGCCAGTATTTACATCCATCGATAAAGTGAATATGTTGGTGGATAAAGCGGAAGGAGTGAATCGGGTGCCTTCTCTTTACTGTCGTAAGCAAGCGCCAGACTTACCAACCTGGATAATGTACGACAAAAATGTAAGTAATAAGTAATTTGGTTGGTCTAAATCTTCTATCTCTTCCGTTATTCATAGGAATTAATGATGTCTTCTTAGAAGTGAAACTTGGTATTGGTCAGTTCAAGGTTTTCTTTACAGATCTTAAGGTTTCAAGCCTTCTTCCAACAATCACTTCACGAAATGCGATCAGGATCACATATACTTAGAAAAGTAGAAATCTTTTTCTTCTTAGAAGACGGTACAATAAAAGTGATGGAACCAAAAACAGAAAACAGCGGACTCTCTCAAGGTAAAGTAAATTTGAAAACGTTTTGCCCGACAAGTTTTCAAATTAATTACGTGCAAGGCCACGCACACTCTGAATAAAATTTCGTGGCAAGTTAGGAGACTTCTGTGTACGACGGCTTCTGCCACTAGCAATGACTTTCAAAGACTCCACAATCTTTACATCTAATGCAAGCCGCAGTAAATATGGTACTGAAATCGCCGATGTCTTTAATACTTGTCGAATAATGTTTTAATGTCTGTATTATATTTTGTTCTTTTTCTCAGGCACCCTTATAAGCCGCCAACGAATTCGTCTTCCATTTAGCTACGATAACTACTATGATGTACTGGATTTGAACATCGGTCGCGAAGTGACGTTCTTCGGTAAAGTTTTTAAGGTCTGAGCGAATGAGGATTTTGAAATGTTATGGAATTTAGATTTAAATATTAATGGGACATGTTTGTTTTCTTTTAGCTTGTAAACTGTGACAATTTCACGAGGGTATTTTTAAATCGTTTGGGAATAAATGTTCCCGATCCCATACCTTGGCCAGATGCAATCAAGGTATAGTAAACGGTCGTTATTATTTCTGGACGTACAATATTAACTTAAACATCATAATAATAATTATTATAATATTATTTAAGAGAGGGACAGACAGAGGGAAGCCCCCGAAACATCGTCCATTTCGTCAGTTTCTGGATTTCGATAGACAAGTTTTAAGGTATCGTTTATTTCTAGAAATATTAACTGATAAACATTTATTTAATATTTCGATGATAAATCACAATTATGATAGATATATACTCATTCATACATGCTCGGTGTTTTAGGTTTCATGGTTATTGGGATGACAGAGATAGCGAGTTTGGTATTATGCATCTTTTGGAGATCCATTACTTTTTGGCGGATGACACGATTGAAATTAAGGAGGTCCTTCCTCCGAATTCTGGAATGGAAGCTGGACCTATGTTCTTAAAGAGAATGCGTCTTCCAAGAGTAAATTAGGCTTTTTTGATTACGTTTTATTCTTTATTGGTAAAAAGATACGTATGAAACTAAGCGAATGAATGGTAATGTTTCAGAAAATCCCTTCACATGTAGAAATGACAGGTGGTCCCAAGTGTCCCTCGTACAGTCCCGCAGATCTCAGCATCGGAGCTGTTATAAATCTTTACGGTCGCAAGGTGGTACTCACGGACTGCGACCCCTTCACTAAAGAGTATTACAGAGTCACGTATGGTTTCGGTCAGTAAATTAGTATCGTGTTGTTTGTTCATTATTTCAGCTGAATGCTTAAAGGAGCATCTTAACTGCATTTGCCCTTTAATGATTTATTACGTAACAGTTTTTAGACAATTTACGCCATAAAACCCATGTTCCATGTTAATTTTTTATCCATAGATTCTTTTAATCCTCTCCCGATACCAAAAGACGAAGGAACTGAGTGTGTCAGCACAAGTGTGGCAGAACGACAACTTCCCCCGTGGAACGGATACGGGAGCTACGACGACTCAGCTGAAAATTGCCGCACCGTGGAACCCAAACCACCTCATCGGGATTTTATTAAGTTCTTGAATAAAGACCGGTATTTACTTAAATCCTCAATTATAATAAGAATAATTGCTATTAATGAAAAAGATGTTTGTGATAGGTACGTTTACCTAATAATGAGATGCCTGAGAGCAAATATCTAATATTTAGTTAGCAGGGTAATTGTAAATTCCAATATTTAAAAAAAAACAATTGATTGTCTTTGCATGATTACAGTGTCGGGTTTGACTCCCACGTTCTACGTTTTGCCGCTCGCCTTATAAGCGATAACCCTGAGGATAAGCTCCGATATTTCATCATTAAATACTTCTTATGTGATGATACTATCGGAATTTTTGAGCTTGGCGAACGTAACTCTGGATTTAAGGTTGGCTTTTAGTTTATTTATAGTAATAACCGCTCACTTAAAGTTTAAATGTTAAACATAATGTAACGCAATAAATAAATCTGTGGAAATTGGTACAATTTTTATTTAAATAGTTTCTTGTTAAAAAATAAAGTAAAAACTTTACTCGGGAGAAACTCATATTGAATGAATGTTATGTAGGGAGGTAAATTCTTCCGTCGCGACAAAATGTACCTGCCTGACGTGGATTTCTTCGTTCCCAAAGAGCCTCCCGCCTACACCGATAAGGATATGTGGGTGGGAAATGAACTAATTATCAATAAACACTGCTTTCGTCTCATAGGAGCTGACGAATACGCTTTGCGGTATATGGAAGTGAATGAGAACGAGGTCGGTGTTATCTTCTTTTAGTAAAATTTTGTATTTTCACGAGGTCAACGATTTCATTTTACACTGCTGCACTTGTATTTAATCTTATCACTTATCTTCTCTATTCAGTATCCTATGGCTAACTTAGCCCTAATTATGGATAAAATTCGGCGTACTCTGGCAACTCAAGAAAATGGCTACAAAAATTTTGTAGCAAAATATATGGATGCCGCGGTACCCGACAACAGAGAGCTCATGTCTGTCAGGTGCTTCAAGTAAGTGCCCCATAATTCATATCTAGTCTGCGCTACGTAAATCGTGTGGTGGGTCTTATTGAAATTATTACTTAACACTATATTACACTAATATAATATTTAAATATGTACTGTTTAAAAGTTGAGACGTTTATTTGTTAGAGGAATTTCGTTTACAGACAAGCTCTCAAAGAAGTTATGTGTGAAAGAATGACGGAACACGAATTTATTACATTAATACGCCACTTCCGGGGAGATCCCGGTAAAGAGAAGAGCCCTCGGCGTGAAATGATCAGGTGAGTCCATAAATCTAAAACAAGTTCTGGACACGTGAATAACTTAGAGATGCTTTGGTTTTCAGAAAGGTCTCCCATTTTAAATAGATGGAATTTATGTTTATCGTTTAACCCTAGGTCCTTGGTGTTTTCGGACCTAACGCGTGGTCTCTGGGACGAAAGGGTCAAACTAAGAGAAGCTCTGCTGCACGCTGATGCAAACGGTTTGGGAGTATTATCAGTGCCACGGATGAGGCAACTCCTCCGAGCCAACCGGTTGCCGATCAATACTGATCTCATGGACTGCATGCTGCAAGTGTACGTTTTACATTGCATTTTGCATCCACATAGTTATTTGTGGCTTAGGTTTATGTATCGAGTCAATCTCATTTAAAAAAAAAACCTAGAAGCAATGAAAAAAGCATATTTTAAATGTTTTAGGCTGAATAAGGATTCCGACTGTAATATAGTGTATGAAGATTTGTTGTCATTCCTCGATTTCCAAACTCGTCCCGTGTACAACCTTACTGAGGGAGATTATCGAAAAGTTGTGAGACACGCTCCACCGCTTAAAGATACCGAAGTAAGAAGTATTTAAATTATATTTTTAGAAATATATAAATATAATAGAGCATTTAATTTAGCACCTAACATATTTAGTTTATCTAGAGCCAACAAATTAAAAATCTGTTTAGTTTGATAGTCGTTCCTGATTCCGGATTGGAATGCTTTAGAGTCTAGATTAGACCATTTTTTAAAGTTTCAGGAGTTTAATCAATAAGTATATGATTTCAGTGTAAGCTTTGGGCTGAAACAGAAACAATAATTCAGGAAGGTTTTGTTAATTGGAACGCTTTTCTTTGCCAACTAAACCTTGAGAACCTCGTCAAGGAACAAACTCAGTGATGTGATTTTTTTATTGTAGCAAATTTAATGTAATTTTTTCAATAAATTTGTTGTGTAAAAGCGTTTTTAATAACTTACTAAGAGAAAACTTAAGACTGTTTGAAGATGTGTGTATCTGCTTTAGATTATTTTCGATGTAATAAAAGAAAAGTGCTTTCCAGCGATGTATTTTTGGTCACAATAAATATTCAAATTTCTTGCCTTTCGTGCAAATAAAAACTATTTTATTTTAGTACATTAAGAACGAGGCTTCGTAATCTTGCAAAAGACACTTTATAATGCTGATGGCTGTAGGTAACATAACTTTTCGAGAATAAATAACTTATATCTATGTCATGCTTACAATAAATGACTTTTAAGGCTTATTTAAAACTATTCTTATGTTTAGAGATGATATTGTACAAGTTTTGATTCACATATTTTTATTAAAACAAGTATTATACGTATCGCAACATAGTTTATATTTGTGGTTAAAATATTTATTGTAAAATACACTTATGAAGCCGAAATATTTCGTTTAATTAAAAATCAAATAAAACTATCATACGAGTATACACCGAGACTTAATAATCGTTTAGGAAAATAAAATTTTGCCCTCTTTGGTGATGAATCAATACAGATTTTAGTTCTTAAATGTTTTCTTTTTTTAACAAATTATCGATTTTATTGACAAAATTCGTGTTAGTTCGGCTATTAGACCTTTTGTATCATTATTACGAGAGATTTCCATTTATTTTAAATAAACAAACTTTGCATTTAGGATCCAGCATACGCCCTCCCCGCACTACTCTTCAACTTCTATCTCTAATCCTATGGCGACGCGTTAAAGATACGATTCCTACTACGATCAAAGTACGAAAAAGTGCAAAGGAGAAATTCAGTTCAAACTTTCTTTTTATAAGCTTGAAACTGAAATTAATTTTGAACTACATATTTTATTCCTTTTCAAAAACGACTAGAAAGCAACAAGTGTACGAAATATAATAGAAATATAGTCTTTAACATGGCACAAAGTATTCACTTGTGTCGTAATAACTTATTAATAGTATTATAAAAATACGCAATAATAAATACTTAGTAAGTTTCTCAATATGCGTTAGAGCGTTTTGCCACTGGAATCTATTACTTTATTATTCCAATAATGATGTATCTAATAATTAAGACACTGGTTGAACATGTCCAGTCCATTAACTAATTCATATTCAATGTACATATTTACAAATTTATTTTAATAAGTGCGCAAATATTGTCAGGTTGGTAGTCGAGACTTAGAGCTAATCTCAACTCTGACTGTGAAGGTTAGAATATGATCCCGCTGTCACCACATGTCCTTGACACGTTCTGCTGCTGGTATTTGTGGTCTATATCTGAAAATCAGTTAATCAGTCTATTTATGTAATATTACTTATTTGTCTCCCAAAGGCGTAACTGCAGACACATACACTTTCGTGCTGCTTACTCCAAAACAACTATTTCTGGCATTGTCAATGGAACTCGAGACCTCTAACTATCAGCAGACAGTGCCACAGTGGCAAGCAATTAATTATAAAAAATCTCTATCAGCAGGAAACATGGTGGAACAGGAGCACACAATTGCATTATAAAGACTTACTTTTTCACTTACATATATAAGAATATAGACTCCTCAAATATAAATAGTATGTATTCGTTCCGACGACAACGACGAACTATTATGAGAGAAGGAAGTAGCGAAAAAACACACACCTGTGAGTTGGAATTGATTGTGTTGCTAAAGGTGACATTTTGATCCCCGAACTATTACCATTTATGCTAGAACCTATGCTTGAAGCTGAATCCACACTGAAAAACAAAGAAAAAAGAAGGTTTGTTATAATAAAGTTGAACCTTTAAATAATGCAAGGATTTTAGCGGATTCCCTCATTCGCAAAGATTAAACTTGATCGTATAAAATGTGAATTACCGGTCAATTTGCCGTCTGAAGAGAGGATACCTCCAGGGAGAGTTAGGTTTCCGTATCTCGTGGTGGAAGGCGGGGTTGTCTCGGCCTCGCTCCCGACCCTCGTTCACTATGGACATCGATACCTGTCGCTCTGTGTCGCGGGTCTTTGAGGACAGCCTCCTGTGTACGGAATGGACCGTAAATTTGATATATTCTTGTACGCTTAGTATAAGTAGATTATTTAAGACCTCTGAAAAGTAAATGATACCTTAATATTCTAGTAGGTAACGAAGCTTGGGCCTGAGGTCGCGCCCTCTGTCGGCTATCCACAATGAGAACATGACGATCATAAGGAGTGTCATAGTCAACTTCTAATATTGTGGAGAATCTGTGCGGCCAAACCAGATCTAATGCAGATATGAATAATCCTACAACTAGACAAATGCATCCTGAAAAGAAATACAATTAAGTTTATAGCAATGACTTACTGGCATCGTGTCTCATCATCGTGGCTACGCACGTATTCGATCGCATTAATTGTAAATAGGTATTACCTGCCATAAGGACTAGCCAAAAGCACCATCCCATAGAAAAGAATAGCATGGCACCATCCAACCTCACAATTAGAGGATCTTGGGGTAATGATGCCCAATAACCGCCTGCAGCAGCACAAAGAGTCACTCCGAGAACGGTCATAGCGTAAGCCCCATATCGTGGCACCACCACAAGCAGGAGATTCATCACCATCCATAACGCAAATGCCGTCCTGAAACACTCAAATACGTCAATTGTATAGTTACGCTTTAAAAACTGAATGCAGTCGGTAGCGTTGCAAGGGTTTCGAATATTTAAAACAAACATCATAAAACAAGCTTAACGTTGCTTTTTAAACAATGTAGACAAATTGCGGGACGCCCGCACATCTTCTAACTGCTAATTAAACGACGCCATGAACGCACGGTCGGCTAAGCAATTCACAAATGCGTGGACCAGTATAAGCTTACCCTGCAACGATACCAACAGCGACCAATACATACATGCACTTTCATACCAAAGGAGCGTTGTGGTGGTGTAGCCCGCAGCCCGGTACTTCGCCCCCCATTCGAACCCTTCGTGCTCCACGGCAAAATGTTCAGCCACCGAGAGCAAGGGGTATGGAAGACCACGAAGTAAGCCAGCTCGGTACCACTCTTGTATAGCACCGGCTTCTTCCCATTGAAACTGTTCGTTGTAGTCTACGCCGGGGTCCGCTTTTGTTAAGTTGCCCCACGGAAGGGCTGGAAATATGTATTGTTTTGGATCTATTATTATCCTCTTACAAATTCATTAAAAACTAAACTGTTAAAAACAACTAGTGATGTTTTAAAAGAAAAAAAACAACAATTAAAACTAATAGGCATAACTTGTGGCTTGTGAGTTTGAATTAGTAACTCTGCCTCTTCATCATTATTGTGTGTCTCTAAGTTTAAAGTCCATATTACCTGATAGGGTAACGTTGACATGTCCCAAACCCACGTGTATGGCCAGCCAACAGTCGATGCGCTCCGCGGAAAAGGCGCGGTAGGCAGCTCGCGCGATGCGCGTACCGGCCACATGCCACGAAGATCCGTGTTTACATACTGAAATATAGTTTTTTTCCCTAGAGATTAGTATTTGAACCCGCGGCATTTCCGTAAAGGTTCATAATAAACTCTTCATACTATTTTATGTCTCAAGGATGAAATAAAATGGCAAAGAAACATTTGCTACTTTAATTAACTTCATAATTAAGCTCCGGTTGGCTAGATGTTATCTGTATTCCTTTTGTTAAAAAAGATTACTTAATTAGTGCAATTCTGTGAAACCACACTTTATCACGCCAACTAAACTTTAAGGTTATCCTTTCATTATTAAGTCATAAGATCAATTTATATTATCAAATTAAAAGGTATTTTTTTATAGAACAGGGGCAAACGGGAGGAGGCTCACTTGATGTTAAGTGATACCGCCGCCAATGGACACTTTCAATGCCACGGGACTCGCGAATAAATGAAATGGACACAGAAATCTGGCTGGCCGTGCCCCATTCGGGGGTTACCGGACTTCATCCTATAACAAAATAAACAAACGTCATTCTTACCGAGTATAACAGTGCCGACGAACAAACTCAGTGTAACTATGACGAATGTTGAAAATCTCTGTAAATTTATAAAAATTAGATTAGAGAGACAAGAAAATAGTTAGAAATACCTATTAGTAAATAGGTTTTTATTTTAGATGCGACATTGTTATCAAAATTAATTTAATATGCATTTAAAGCTACGTAAAAAAATGTTGATGCTCATTTTAATCGGTCATTAGCATCATGAGCCTTGTTTTGATTCTCTATGCCTCGTGAAAGCAAATGCCGATAGTGTTAATTCATCTCTATCACCTGGATACCCTAATTTTAAAGCTATGTTGCAACCTAAAGAGCATTACCGCTCACCTCCTTCCTGACACCTGGAAATATAGCAAGAAACGCTATGTAGAGAGTCACCGCGCCAACGATGAGCGCCAAGGCTGGGACGTCTGCTGCGACTGCGGTGCGGTTATGGTAAGCATACAGAGTCGGACCGCCTTCCTCGCGGAAAGCGTCAAACCACCCCTTCATCGCTCACCCAGCCTGACAAAAGAACATTAGATAAGATTAAGGTGCAGCATCATATTATACTGTGCTACAATTTGTTTTAATGAGGCAAGGAGTTTTATTCATTTAAGTTCAGCTCACTGGAAAACATTTTACTACATGGAGCCTCTTCTTTTATCTGTTCTGAAATGGTGGCCGTTAAAATTTAATTACTGCCTTCGGCCGTTTGTGTATTGTACTTGACACACATAATACGTATAGTTAAACTTATGGCGCTTTTTATTTTAATTGTCTCATATACTACCAATAAACCTATACAACTAGTTTTACAACATAATCCAATTCATTTAAGAGTTTTTTTCTATCAACATAGTAAACATTTCTTTCTTCTGTACTTGAGTGGTTAAAGTCGTTATAAAATTAAGCATGACAACAGGAAATAGGAATAGCTATTCAAGGAATGAATGAATATTATTCATATGAATTAATGCCATCACTTTTATTATAAAGGGCTAAATAAATAAATATAGTGAAGACAGCAGGGTTGGGTTTATTGTGGTATGATGTGTCCAGCATTAGCGACGTTTAAGTGGAATTCCGATTGGGAAACAAGAGTTTATTGCCTTCAAAAAAGTGGATTTATTCAGATTATTTTGCTTTTCAGGTCCTCATTCGTTAAATCTTAATGTATAGCTGTCTTATACATTATTTATTAAAACTTCCAAATGTCTGCATCAAATTATTGGATATTATAATGTTACGTAATAAAAGTGTAGGTACAGGTAAAAGATTATATTGTTAACAAACATTTTTTAAAAAGCTCGCAGTGGAATGTGAAAAATCTTCAATATGTTAACAAAAACGAGCATAGACTATATATGAGTTGTGGCTATACAACATATACATCTAGTTAATAACCATAACACATACTCAAATGTCGATGTCCTAAATTATAGAAAGGTAAAGAAAATAAAATCGTTATCTATGCACAATGCTGAAAATGTAGTTGCATTTTCTCCATAACCTTATGTTTTCCTTACTAATAAAGTAAGGACGGCCTCTTTTTAAAAATTTATGCATTGTATGTATTAAAAAAAAGATCGATTAAGTAAGGATTTATAATCGTTTTTACATTTTCAATTTATCGTTGATTATTTCAATGGTTTGTTGGTTTGAACTATTACCAATTGTAATGTTAACACAATTCGTAAAAAAAGACCGTTGCCCTAACCCGGAAACATGTGGGGTCGTTGTGCCTGAAGTAAGGTCACATGTGCTGGCGACCTTCGGGGCTCAGCCGTAGGTGATAGCAAGGGCCAACAACAAGTCATGGCCAAACATGGATCTAAGAAAAACGCTTGTTGAGGAACGCGACTCAAGATTATCGGATTGATTTAATTCTTTGCACTATGAGGATTATAAAAGGATTACTTTTCGTAGAAATAAATTACCCAGTTATGTTTTTCTAATAAAAATATTTTAAATTAATTACATGGGCTAGCTTATGATATTATTGATATTAAAAAACCGAAATGTACAAATAAATCCTTGGTATACAAGCACCTGTTCAACAAAAAAGGGGTTTTTGTTTGGTTTAGGTATATTAACTTATTATTGTAATAAATTGAAGGCTACATGAGGCTTCACTATTATGTTTTTGTTCGACCATTAGGAGTCCTGTGATGGCCGGTCATACGCAAGGACGTTATCTTCTTATGATTGTCTTAAGGATGTTCTTGCACTCCTTCTATAGATTATCAACCTTCACACTATTGTTTATCGCTCTATCATCACGTAATACTTTATGATATTATAGGGACAATGTGTTTAATTTTTAACTTAAAGGCACATCATTAATTTCGGTACCTTGTTTGGGCACACGGATGACGATCGTGAGTGGGTTATAGCTTAAATCCTAAAATTAATATGAAAGGTATGTATATAATGCCGGCCATACACGCTACGGTCTACCGGAGAGGTCCACCTGTGCAGGTATGCCTGCGCAGGTAGACCTGAATGTGTGTGGGAATAGACCTGTGCAGGTTTTTGAACCTGCGCAGGCGACCGGCGCAAGATCGAAAATCGATTCTTTCTAGTGACACCGTACGGTGTACCTGTGCGTGTGTGCGTGTACTCCGGTCGCCTGCGCAGGTTGTTAAGATAGTAATCGGCAATGTATCTATACATTTATTACTTTTGTCTTAAGTTTGATTTAGAAACACTATTTCTCATAACTGTGTCTTCTTTTTTATTATAGGAGTAACCATTTCACGTAATTTAAGGTAGGTATGTTCTCTCGTCCATTCGAAGATAGTTTTTAAAATCTTCTGATTCAATTTTCAATTCATTTAATAAATTAACATGACTATATGTTTTCCTTTTCAATAACCAATGCTTACACCACTTTTTTCGTTTGTTTTTCGTATCATTTTTCTTCAAAATTAAAACAAGACCTAGCAACGCAAGCGTGTCATCGTCCACATTCGATGCCATCGCAAAGAGAACTGAAGACCGCTCCGATACACCGGAACGTCCCCATACACGCTACCATTGTTCGGTTGACCTGCGCAGGCATACCTGCACAGATTACCTCTCCGGTAGACCGTAGCGTGTATGGCCGGCATAACAGGAGCCCGTATTTACGCTTTCAAAACTTCAAGCTTCAATGTAGTGATTTATGTTCTTTATAAAATATAAATGTGTGGAAAAAATTATGTCAAACTCGCTAGATTAGCGTGTAATGTGGAATGTTTCGGTTATGTAAGAGTATTAACATTTTACTTCGGCCAAAAGTTACGAAGTCTTTGACAACCCGTTGACCCGCTGACCTTAATAACCTAAAAGATGTTCAGATAAACTAACTAGCCTTTTGTTTAAGTTGTAATGTGAGAATTCTTAACTTCTTTACATCCATCAAATTATGATAGATAGGTATGCATATCCGTTACTTTAATAAGAATTGAATACAATTTTAAACTTTTACTTAGCCAAGACAACCTACTTAGTAATAATAATAATAACAACAAACACAACTCTCTGACTTAACAAAATAAAGTAATAATGTACCAACACCATGTATCATCGCTTTATAAAATCGTCAAATTATATTATGTATATGATTACGGTCAAAACGATAACAATTACTGCGTAGGCCATTTCTGCTGTGTCAAAAGGCAATCGGCATAATTGCAATAGGTCTGATATTTGACATAGATGTTGTTATTTTATGACTAAAAGTTCGTTTTCAGAAATATCGCGCGTAGCACACAGCCTGAGCGCATTTTTTACAATGTCATGAAATTTTGCCGACCTTCGATACGAAGAATCCCGGATATTTTTTAAAGATTCTGTTAATAATTATTTTTGCTTGGTAGTTTTTTTGCAAGAGGAGAGATTAGATAATTTATGAAATTCCATTAATAAATGGAAATATTTCGCTTAACAATTTGCCGATTTTTTATTATATTATTAAACAATACATTTGAACGTATTTGGTAAGTAGGTACATAAATAAAAATATTTCTTTACTTATATCGTCTATATACTAAGGTATAATTATTTTAGTAATCATAGTAACAGCTTAAGTCTGGTCATTCTTGAGAATGTAAATATGTATTGTTTTTTATTAACGTGAATTTAAAAAGAAAATACTGAATGATAACAAATCTTATAAATGTCAAGGCATTTTCTTAAACGTAAGTAAATATTTCACTTGTCATTTGGATAATATGCCTGACTAAGTTCGAATAGGGACTCAGGCCATGAGTCCCTATTTGAACTTAGTCAGGCATACACAGGCCACATATAGAGGCCACTACAAAGTTCTGAACTTACTTGTTCTGTTTTACCGACGTTTACCAAAGTTAATGATTTTTAAGTTTCGCACGAATTCTGCATCAATGAAACATCATTACTTTATAGTTATTCATTTGTTAAATATTTGGCAATTTCTTATCTTGCGGAAAACACCCAAAAATCTACTTATTGTTTTACACAGATGTCGAATTTTCGTCGCTTCAAGTCACTTAGTTTTACGTTATTTTGACCGGATGAAACTTACACGACTCGAAGACTAAGTTTTAAAATAAAAGAACTTTAAACTATATAAACTGTTCTTGTCTTGTCCTCGCAACGCTGAATTTTCTTAACAGCTCTGCGGTTACCGCAACCTACAAAAGTGTACCTCGACACTGAGAGGGTATATTAAATTACAACTGCTATCAGCGTTCAAGATCAAGTTTTATTTTAAGAGTATTAAGACCAAAACAGAATTGCTTTCTGAATTTACGCTAATAAGAGAAAGATCGTAGAAGAGAACGAGATCTTTTAATCTTTATTTACTTAATTATAAATAAGTTGCGCCATAATCGGAGCTTCACGGCTTATGCCCTTTAATAATATTGACTTCAGTAGACATTCGTTGCGCAGTGAAGATACCTTATTTACTATTGAATAAGTCAACTATTTAAATCAACGTTCCAAGCAAATTATAAAACATTGAAGGATATTCATATTCACACTAATAATATTTAAATTATAGATTAGTTTGCGAGAGGTTGTTAGGTAGCTCTTATATAAGAGAAGTGTTCCGGGCCAGTCGGATCTTGACCTTGCTTACCAATGTTTGCCTTATCAATAAATATTTTGTAATACGATTCGCTGGAAAATCGAACTAAATATACATATACGTTATATTAATTGCACAATTCTAGAACTTTTGTACCTATAATATAGTTTGTAATCTCATTTACAAAATAGCAAGCAACCGAGCAATTGCAACATATTTACTAAACCTTTTAGTCGCGTGATTAGGCGCTAAATTAGATCACGAAACGTTATTTATCCGACTAAATCATTATTCTGATGTATCATTTATATATCAGCTAGTAATGATACTTTATAACATTAGCTACTTAAAAGTTCTGCAAAAACATTTCAAGTGAGCGCAGCTGACATTAGCTGCAGGCTGCACCCGACGACGAACACGTTCGCATTGAGCACTGCTTCGGTACAACCTTCTCAAATGACAGCTCGGCATAATAACAACGGGCAGTTGGTATTCAAGCCAAGGCCCTGTAATAATATATTAGATAGAAACGAGCGAAGTTTACGATTTAAGTTAGAGGTGAGTATTGATTCCACTCTAGTTATCATTATTCATATCTATTATGCCAGATATTGTTACACGTTAAATAAACTGAGTAACTAGGAGAGGGTTGTTTTTAGCCGTAAGTGGTTGTATTTAGAAGAAAATTAATAAAAACAAATTATTACGTAAGCGTATTTATTTTCCTTATACTTATTAATTTAAGTAATGATTTTGAGGAAATGTAATTCAGGAATTATGTGTTTTTATTTCTTTATTATTTCGAAGGCCTTTTCCGGCTGACCTCTCAGCACTAACAGGTTAAAGATGTTCAAATGTTTAATGAGACTTGTTTGAAAATCTCATTATATTTATTTCTTTTTGCACTTAATAAGTAGCTAATTGAGAATTAAATATTTGAGCTCGGGCGTAATAAATGTAAGTACTACTGTGTGCTCAACCTTGCACATTGCTAGCTTTATTTCACAAACAGAACGCAGTGTTATTGTTGTTCGAATTCAATCGTGCCGTATGCTTTTTACCCCACCGATACAAATAAAATCATGTGACGAGCCCAAAAAAATGTGCTGAACTTTTAAAACCAGTACAAATAATAACAGTAAGCTACATGATGTAAACTGTCTTCCTGCATAATTTCCGCGAATATTTTTAAGTGTATTGTACTTACGGTAGCGGTGTGTCACACAGTTACGAGGCCGTATTAAGGTCGAATGACAAATTCAGAACGGTTTCTGTTTACAAGCAAACATAATTATTTAATTAAACATTATAGCGGTTAATTAAAAAGGTGAAATGGGAAAAATTCAATCGCAGGTTTCATCTAATTGTTAATAATATTAGGTTCACGAACGCAGTTGAATTTGTTTGATCGACATGCGATAATACAACCCTGACAGACAATTATATTCACATAAAGAGAAGTGAATGTAGGCTACAGTATAATTGATATCACGCTGCGACTTTCGAGGCATTTGCATATCACGTCTGCCATCGATACAAGCGGGTGAGTACTCGTATGACCTTTGCTGACAATCGGCCCGGATCCGAAGCGACAATTAGTCGGCATTGTTACATTCCATTACGTCAAATGCATTCAATTTATATCCTTATTAGGCGATTGAGTATTAGTGTATATGTATGCCTATAAGATGATGGTGTAATCCTTTTAGTTACTAGATAAAATATAATATGAAGTGTTCATTTGTTTATTTATATATATATAAGAATAGGGGAAGATTCTAGTAGGCTATTTTCGGAAGTCATTGCCATATATTGCCGTATAACGATTACATTTACCTATCAAGTTGTTTATAAAAGAAAACCTAATTTGTTGTCTAATCGGAAACTATGTGCTATGTTAACAGTAATGAACTGACGTCGTCTGCTAAGTACTTAATAATAATTAGTTACACTACTGTTCGCTTCTGTTGTGAACCTAAAACCGTTTTTATTCATCCATATTAGATTTAACTTATTATAATGTTTATTACTAGGGACAACAACTATTTACGCATACCAAATGTTATACTATTAACTGGAAGTTAAAAGTAAAAAAAATCAAAAAGACTATTTAATGAGACATTGATTTTATTACCCTCTCAAATATGAACGACAAATAATAATGTTATTTCGAATACCGACCCAATGGCCAGGAACAGGTTCTTGATTCACATAGAATTCAGATTAGCAAGAATTTGTATTATTATTGTGATGCAATGAATAAAACTATAGAAATGACACACACACGAATAATACCTTTTTCACTTCCACAGATGGAATTGTGTATTGATTGAAGAGGAGTATTTTTGCACAAAACATCACAGTTTCCACTGTTATTTCTCACAAGAGTAGGTTCGGGTCACTTTGTCACTTATTCGATCGCTTAAGGGTGGGTTTTTCTCATATTGAAAATCGGTCGTGTTAAATCGTTAAAGTCTCGCGTTGAACTGAACAGTTCATTATTATATTGAGGGAAGGAGCGCTGTATTCAAGGTTCTGTCGGCCGTCGACTCACGCGCACGTAGCGAAGCTTATCTGGCGTCTCTTTGTCGTTCGCGATTTGCTTTTGAGCCGTTTTAGTAGATTTGGAGTACTTAATCGTCGCAATTATTCTATTTTTGGGTTTAAACACATTATCAATGTACCTTATTATTTAACTGTATCTTTAACATTAATCAAATCGTGTAAATAACAATATATTTACTTGCGCAGCCAGAATACGTTCTATCAAAGAACAACAACAGAATCCATGAACACAATACAAAGTATTGAATGAAAATGTGAGATGTTTTTAAACATGAAGCGCGTGTTAGCGTGCTCAGCTCCACGTATGATGGACGCGTGATGCACGCCCGTAATTCGTGACGTGACGAAACCGACGAAATTTTGGTTCTTTGTAATATGTCAATTCGCATTTATAAATGTTTAAAATAATTCAATTCATCACAAGTCGATAAAAAGTGTTAGAAGATAGTTAGTAGTTAGTTAGTAATTAGTTTAAAATAAATAATGAAATTATCGATAAAAGAATTGTAGAAATGTACCTACGATTTGCTTTGTATTAATTTAACAAGTTGAAAGAGCAAATGGCTTCTAGATGAACTTTGTTATTATTAACTAGGTATATAACTGGGCACATAATAAAATAAAAATAAAATATGTTTATTATGGAACATAAGATACATGTATCACTTATTCCACGTCATTAAATTTGAAGGCATCCCTACTCATCGGCAAAGAAGACAGAGGGTGTAGGCCGAGAGAAAAAGCCGGCGTAAAAAACTCTCGGTACTCTTTTAAAACAGCAAATCATCAAACAACACTTATTTAAAACAAATATCGCAATACGTATCTACTATAAAACATACATTATGGAAAACGTTGAAAAATGTTTTAGTTCTTATTAACTTGGTGCAGCCAAGTGAAATACTAAGCATAATCAACGTAATTTCATGATATGTATTGAAATTAGAACTTTGCATTTAGAGTAAAAAATTGGACATAATGAAGCGCGATGACCTAATAGGTACATAAAATGGGGATTCGTAAAAGCGGATACGACACAGTTTTTTGTCGCAACGTATTATGCTCTTATTACACACAATCAACTCAATATATTAGTAATCTCTGTGACGGATTGTAATGAATCAAAGAACCTAGATACCGCCGCATTAAGCTAAATATACGTTTAATACGTGTAATAGTAATAAGTGTAATATCATTTTACGAGTACAATATAAAGAGTGTTTTTGATAATTTATATTTTGATTATTGACTGCGATCTAAAATCACACCGACCACACACTATATGTGTGTGGACCTAAGATGCATGAATATATGTGTGTCTTAAATATGACAATTAAAATAGGCGTCTTTACCCACAAATAAATGAGATCCAAAAAAGGTTTATCAGTAAAATATTAAAAGGCCTTATAATAAAAGAAACGCTAAATGCAAATATTTAATTTCATCCGTCTCTAGGTGATTATAATTTGTTCTCGCGTTTAATTTAAATATGTTTCATATAGTATAATTAATGATAAACTACGATTTGTAATAAGTATCACAATTAACAATAGATTATTTTCAAACATATTTGTTATATATGTGGCACTATGTATACTCAATAAGAGGTCCTTGAAAAACAAAGAATATATATAATATGTATATGAGTGTATATTTTGTAACTTTTTGTAAATTTTTCAAGGAATAAATGAGGCTTAATTATTATTATTAATTATTATATGTGGCAAATACCTATTTACAAGCGGAACAAATAAAAACTATGAATTTTAATATAATTAAGAATAGAATTATAATAAAATAATGTAATGGTAGGGGAGCCCACGATGCTAAATGGGGATTTACTCGAGCGTCGTAGAGACCTATTGGGATGCAAAGCTTAGATAAAAAGAAGAAAAAAATGTTATCTGATAAATTCCTTTTCATCGGTGGGGGAAGCGGCTATAGATAGTTAAATATGTAAAAAAAAACTGTTGCATGGACATCCTCGAGCGCGTCAGATATTGATAGCATCTATGCCCTACGTATTTTTAATAATGTACGTATGTTAATCTGATCGTTTGCATGATGCGGGTGGTTGTATTTAAGGGTTGAAAATTAAAAAAAAAAAATTATCGAGCGCGTCAGATTTTCTAAGGGAGTGTTAAGTGCACCAAAAAAAAGCTCTCATTCACTAATCTGACGATTTCGATGGGACGCAAACCCACAGCCATTTTCTTAATTTGCAAAAAAAAATCGCAATTTTGAAATACTCAAGCGCGTCAGATTAAGATATATGTGGTTCATCTTTATGTTCTAAACGTACTGTCTCATAATCTGACGATTATCTAGAGGGATTCGCCTGATCTGACAAAAAAATAATAGAAAAACGGTTCACCTAAAGGGCCATCCCTGCAACTTCCCGCTAATTCCATTCCTGGGCGCTTAAAATTGATATTTTGAGCTCGCTGAGTTCAAAGAAATAACATTTCTATGCATTTGAGCTCTCCCAGCTCGAAAGTCTGATAGAAGTTTCATAGAACACTATTTTTGGAATTTTCAAACCGCAATAACTTTTGAATGGATCAAGCAATTTTCACGCGGTTGGCGGCATTCGACGCAGTTTTATCATTCTCATAAGTAATTTTGCAATTTTAATTGATCGAACCACAAATTTCGGAGTAATCCCGAAAAAACACTTTTTCGGGTTTCTTTCGTGTACGATATCTCTCGAACGAATCAACCGCTTTTGACCAGCTTGGTGGCGATCGACGTGGTTTTTCAAGCTCAAAGGCGGATTAGTTTTTGAAGTTGATCGATAAAGAAACCACTTTAAAAAAAAATATTTCTTATTTTTTTAAGATTTTTCAAAATTTCTCAAAATCTATCGGTCCGAATCGGTTCAAATTCACAGGAAATGTAATTTTGAGGGAAATATTTAGAACGCCGTTTAGTAGATTCCGATCGGTTTAAGGAAATGTAGGCATCACGCAGCTGCACGCATTTAACTTTATCGCCGAATTTTTGTTATTTCGGCTTGCGGAAATCGTCAGATTATATATTTTTCATTATTCTTGAATTATTTCCTTCAAAATAAAAAAAAAATTAGCTACGCTCGAGAATGTCGAGATGACGTTTTTTTTTTACAACTTTGTTGCCCTCCCCTTTTTTTCCGTCACTCTCAAATTGTCAGATTAGTGGAATATACACTTTTTAGGATGTAATTAACTCACCCTACCTTAATCTGACGCGCTCGGGAATTTCTGATGGTCAATTTTTTTTTTACTAAACTGATCCTGTCTGCTTCACGTGCGGCCTTATATATGGGCCTCATATTTTGTGGAGGTACTTAACCGGGTACAAGGTATCCCCCTATATATTAATCTGCCGCGCTTTAGTAAATCCCGAAATCCCCTCTTGGGCTCCCCTACCATAATGGACCACTGTCCATCCGGGTTGTGTTTGGTACCCACTGGTACCAAACACAACCGAAAAATAGACTGTTGATTTAAAATGATTTATATTTGTCTGTTTCAACAAAGATTATTGTTGTAACTGTTGATAAGAAAGAGTTTTATTTTTAGACAGATTACAGGAAGACTTCCGATGACCTAACTGAAAAGTCTAATACTTAATCCCACCGACCGAATAGTTTTTCAAACTAAAATGGAAGTTTTCATCACGTCATCAACAATACTCGAGTCACGTTCGTGAGCGAGGTTACTTGTGAAACATCCTCTGCAGTAATTATTCACCAAATAGCTTCTTAAAATAATTTTACTCAAATATGTAATTTACTCAAATTTTAACAAACTGGTTTTTGCCGTAAATGTTGAGTGAATAGTAAATATGTGAACATATAGTTTTGCATGTTCATTAGAACATATGTGCAATATTACGGAAACGAATACAATTTACGCGATTATTTTGATTATATCTAATGATAAATATAAACTAAAATGTTTCCGGGTTGGCGCAAATATAGTTCCACGGGATATCATTTTCATCATTCTTATATTGGGGCTATTGCCATTCCACTAAAGCTACTAATAATAATAAAACGAGTGGTCTCTTTGAATACGTGATGTTATAAAAGCGTAACGTATTAGAACGGTATCCTAGAGTTCACCTTGAAAGTCTTAGTACCGGCGACCTTTTGATGACCTCATCAAGTAACAGGAAACAGGATGCTTCCGTGCACCTGCGCTTTACCTAATGACATACATTAGTTAGATATTTATAACAAATCATTTGAAAAATTCTGTATTAATTATTCTATCAGCTCCAGATTCGGCATCATTGTGATTTCGATCAACGAGTGCTGAGAAGCGTTGATGCCATAATGAAAGAAATCAAAGCCAAATGCGGATCCTCGAGTTACGTATGATCAGCGTCTAAAATTGACTTCTGAGTGTTAAAAAGTTACTCTTTTTTATTCGAAATAATAGTGAACACTTAAGATATACAATTTTTTTAATTTTTTTTATTTAATTATAAGTAATCTTACAGCTAACATACATAATATTACAAAACAAACACTTAGACAGTACAGAAAGCCAAAACAGATTACATAGATAAACAATATTATGTACGAAAAATAAAACAAATAAGCACATCAATAGACAAAACTATATACAGAAAACTGAAATTTAATATTTAAAACAACAGATAATACTAAATATTTCGAATCACTACCTTAACAAAATTAGAGTCTTCCCGCCTCTTTAAATATTTTCTCACATGTTCTTTGGTGAGGTGGAAAATATCAATATCCTCATAATTAATGTCATAGTTATTTAAAACCCGAAACATTGGTGAATTATGCAGGTAATTCGAGTTCGTACGAGGCACATGGAACAATTTTGTGTGTCTTGTCGCATATGGAGAAGGAAGTTTAAAAGAAATTAACGACAGCAAATAGGGGCTATCGATCATTAAGAATAGCCTGTAAAAAATGTATATGTTTAGTGGTAAGTACAGACTATTTAAAATTTAATATTGTTCAGGTTTTCGTAAAAAATGAAATCATCGAAATATAGGTTGGCAGCAGCTTCTGAAAGTAGTTGAGATCTACTACTACTTACGGCATCCATGTAATATGGGAATCAACTAAGATGATCTGATTATTTTAAATTAATAAATATACATAAAGTGATTTGATTAAACCAAATTCTGTTAATAAAACGGTAAGTTAGTTGCAGCTAGTGAATGATAAATGAGGAGTAAAAGTTAAAATGTCGCAAGAGTTGTAAGCGATGGCACTTAATCATTGTAATGTAATAGTTGCGCAATAGAGATTAAAGATTTTCACGGATTGTTTGGAAATGATAAAGTAACCTGAATATTGCTTTGTCGCTCACTGTACTGTGACCTTTTCTGCCACGGGAGTTCTATTTGATTTATGAATATGAGTTCGGAAGGTTGTGGTTTGTTCAAGTGTTCAAGATCGACCAAAGTGTTTTAAACACTGAAATTTACACTAGGGGAACTGCTCTTCTACTTCTAAATATGTAGATTTAGTTTTTGGAAATTTTGCTTAATAAAACAAATTACGTATTAAATACTGAAGGCTGATTGGCGGTGCATATTTTTTTATAATTAAGTTGTTTTTAGTCATGAGTTTTTCATTGTAAAATGACAAATCAATGAAATATTAGACACGCAAGTTTTCGGTTGCGTAAGTGAGTTTCTCCCACGCTGAACTGACTTTTTCTACAACGTAACCATCACAAAAATATTACTTCGTAAAATTGATGAGCAAATGACGGGTAATTAGCATAGGTTTATGAATTAGGAAATTAAAAACGCACTTCGAGACAATGGTGCAGGCAGAATGTCGAACACATTCCGACTGCTACAATTCGTAAATATCGGATTTTTGAAAAAATAAATAATAATAATAAAGTTATGGAAATATCACATGACAAATTTGCATTTATTTTCAATATTAAACCAACCAACTAAGAATTAAGAATAATCGTTACCTTGTAAATATACAATTATTTCGTTAATGAGAGAACAAGTTTAAAGTTGACAATAATTATGAGGTAATACATATAAAAATACACTTACACAGCCTCATAATACTTCCGCGCTTGGCCTTTATTCGAAAAATGTATGTGTGTCGCTAACGTAACTCAACGAGCCTTTATTTCGCACCCGGGAGTTTCAACCGGATGTAAAGGGTTAATCCGGCAGAGCAGGTATTATGACTTTGAAAATGTCTTTACATTTCGATGGTCAACAAGATATTTTGCTCATAAATAGGTATAATGAGATTTCAACTTACTGTGTAATCTTTTTAAAATGCAATATTAAAAGACACGAAACACATATTGCTCAAAGGCAAAAAGTAAATAAGAAATTTACAATGGCCATATACTTCGCGATGACGCGTGTCACGGAGCCGCTTTCTTGCCAAATTTCCATATTGCATAAGTAGCATTGTGTGTTGTTCTTATATCTATTACTAAGCGCATCGAAAATATAATATACTTAGCTATAAATTTTACTTGTTTTTTTTCAAATAATAAAATTATTAATGAATACTCCAATAGCTAATAAAATAATATTTTATAGTGAAAAGTCATAAATATAATAAATAATTAAAATATCGTATTATCTATAATCTATATATATAAAAATGAAACCCGTTTTCCGTTGTCACGACATAACATGAAAACGGCTTGACCGACTTGTCTGATTCTTTTTTTATAATATTCCTTGAAGTACGAGGATGGTTCTTACGGAGAGAAATATTAAAAAAATTGAGTGAAAAAGTCTTAAAACAACACTTTTCTATATTCCCATACATAATATTCGTAATAATACTTAAAAGTTAATTTGAACTTTAATACCATATCATAAAGTTCAAGTGTTAGTGGAGGGGTTCCGGGAAGGTAAATTTTTATTTTTTGACATATTTGTTGTATTATCAACTTTCTTTTTTTTATCTTAGCTAGACCGGTATCCCGAATAGCAGAATAAGTATTTAAAAAAATTAAAGAATCGACTGTTAGGCGGAACGATGTTCGCCAGGCCAGCTAGTTGAATAATAATAATACATCGCTACTAGTAGTCATATATTTAAAAACAATGATAAAATATGTATTTATAATATCGCAATTACTAATTGTGAATATATCCGATTAAATAACAATTTTTAAAATCTAGGATAAATTAAATACAAGTTGCTAAGCATCAAGATAACACTAAATAATTATTTGCATAACCATTAAAATAAATAGAAAACAAGGTAGAGACAGGAAATCTGGTCGCAAAATACTTTTAAAATAAAATGAATTTTGTGAATAAGAATCGGACGACCTTAGATGCACAATTTGTGCTTCGTGATCAAATTGCAGGTAATTTATGATGGCGTGGCAGGAAGTCGTTTCTCATAGCACGATGCTTCCTACGAGCACCTCAACGGTGTTTGGGCATTGGGGTTAACTGTTCAAGGTACTGCGAGGTCAATACTTTTTACCTATAGCATAATTTCACTAGAATTTTTAAACGCTTGACCATAGAGCTTTGTGCGTTGGTTAACAGAAATCAAATGTTAAACAATTTTTGTTTTCATTTTTGCGCGACGGTATTTCTAACTAAAAGATGATCTTCCAAAATATCTTGTAAATTGTCCCTACCCGTTTTATATATATGTACATATTAACTCTTTCAAATTCTATCGATACGAGGACTCGATTTTTGAAATGAAGTAAATTAAAAATAAAACGAGAACATTCGTCGAATCTGTTTAATCGAATTATCATACACCTTGATTTCGACGTAAAATCAGCATTAACATTTTCGGTCACGACCATTCGCGGTGACTACGCAAAAATAAAACAAAGGTGCGTCAATAATTATGGCCTTGTTGGTCATTGGCCAATAATCTTTGCTCTGTAGAAAGCTAACTTTCGGCAATTCTACAAGTGTTATACTGTACCTCGGCACACAGCCGTATCAAACTAATAATATAGGCCCGCCCACCCCGAGACCTATTGTTCAAATGGAAACGATGTCCTGGTTTCTTTAATTTAATTGACTAGGTATGTAGTTAGTAGTGTCTTTGTGTCTTTCGCCTCTCCTGGACTTTGACCCGAAATCATGTGGTCTGCTGTTCAACCCGTTAACGGTGTGTCACAAAGGATTTTGATCAAGGATATCCCGGTGCCAGAGACATGTTTTAAACTCTTTTTCTATTAATTAGTCTTAAAACGGATGTACTGTATATTAAAAAAGCTTAAAAAACTTTCACTGTCAGGGCTTTATGTTTACGTCATAGGTTTAATATCAGTTGTCATTGTCTCGGCATAAGCAAAGTCTGTCACGTATGTTAAGGTAATATAAGTTTGTCGACACGAGATTAATTTACAAGCCTAATTAATTACATTTATATACACGATATTCAAATACTTACCGATTTGCCAAAAGAATTTTCTTGTATTTTCCCTTTTCATCTCAAAAGTGGTGGAATTACGTCGTTTCGATGAGGGTTACACAACATTTGTATTGAGGCAGTCGCAGAGAAATAGTTAGACACACAATCAACATATTATCACTCGGTTAACACTGAAAGTTGATTATATCATCCTCACGTCATCAACTGCTAAACCTGAAACAATATATTAAAAGAAAAATGAGGTTCCCTGGCCATAATTTATTATTTTAATTTATTAATTATTATGATAATTCCGAATAAGTTATTGAAAAGCAGCGCTGGCATTTGTTAGGACTGGCTAGACTAGCTTTGTCCTGGTGCGATATTGAGTGTCGCAATTTAGAGCTTTTCGCAATCGAACCTTTGGACTATAACTAGAAACCAGGCGTTCTTGAGCTTAACTTTATCGCTTAGTAATTGTAAGTTATTTCTGTGCTTTAATTCAATACAGTTTATACAAAATTATACATTTTTGTTGTATTAGCGTTATTTCTTTAAACATATTATTTGTCAGAATATAATTACAAAATTAATAATAAACCCTACTTTACTAAGCGAGGGCTCCAGTGCAGCGACACTAGTAGATCATCTTTACGATATGGTATTACTGCACATAATATGAAGTTAAAATTTGAAGCAAACTCATGTTTTTAGCGGAGGAACTGATTCATTTTTTATTTACAACTTAGACGAACAAAAATTATTTTATTGGATTTGGCATTTGTAATATTTTAAAGCAAACCACGATAAACTAATTCAATTCAAAAGCGAATTCATTAAAAATAATTTACATAATATAAATAATGCACCAATTAACTTTCTTTAAAGCAAATTAATATTAAATATAAGTACAGTTGTGTTATTTTAAATTAATAACATTTTTAAGCATTGGAAATTATTTTATTTAGATTTAAAGAATGAACCTCTTTGATATCATATTATAATATATTTAAGTACCTATTGATAAAATACTATGATTATTATTATATAATTGATGTATATGCACCAATTTATAAATTGTAGCATTCGTTTATATGTACTTGTTTAATGAAAAATTAAACGTTAATAGCGTGCATATTATTTAGAAATTTAAAATAATTCGCCTAAAACTAACAACAGTAACAAACAGTACTTAAATTTAACAGTAACACAAATATTGTGTGTTTTTAGTCTAAAACCATAGTATAGAATTTAAGGAAAATGAACCATGGATGGTCGGTGTGCGCTGATTATTCACGAAATAGCCTTAAACGTAAAATTGATTAAATATGTCGTAGTCACCTATAATTTTTAATGGTTAAGCAAATTACGCGAATTTTGTCACAAAAATATAATGCGTACAGAGCTGAAACCTGCAAAGCTTCAAAAATTCACAGTAATCGTAATAGAAGCTGTGATAAAGATTGCGCAAACGGCATCAAAAGTACGGCTGAAAATATACGCTACCATCAGAAGCGCAGTAAAATTATTAAACCAAATATTTGACTTAGCCGATTAAAGACTTTGTTTGTCTATTGTACAAGTAATGTATTGAGTTATGAATATAGGAAAAGAAAAAAATAAACGAGGTGACATCTTGACCATGTTGACGTTGTAATTTGCGCAAGAGCGGTCAAACATCGATCATCCGGCCTTGCCCGAAATACTTCATGCGCCCACTTCGACAATTTCCAATATTTTCTACTTAAAAACAAGTGCTGTTTAATATTATACCCTATACGTGTCATTTAGCAAATGTATAAATGTGACACAACGTCCTTTAACTCGTTGAGGTTATAAGGAATCAAAAACAAATATTGGTTAAATTATCTATTTGGGGCTCAAGCGGCGTTGCCAGACGTCCCGATTTTTAAATCAAAATGAAATGTCCCGCGCGGGACAGGCTAAGTCCCGCTTTTCGGGAATAACTCGATGGCAATAAGAAGTGTGTACTACCACCACCGCCCAACATTGGTACCAACTATTTCAACAGTATCCAAAAAAAATAAGTATCCTACCATCAAACTGCTTATTGCTGACTATTTTCGCTGTCTATTGTCACGCAAATGTGATTTGAACTCAATTAAAAACATAAACATTTAAAAACTTTGTTTTTTTTTTAACTATGTCCCGCTTTCGACAAATAAATCCCGCTTTTTTCACTTTAAAAGTGCCAAAATCCCGACTTGACTAAAAAGAAATCTGGCAACGCTGGGCTCAAGACTACAAATAATGTAGTTTCCTACAGTTCATAACTATAAAAACTAGATTATTAGATGGTTTAGAATGTATATCCGACAGTCTAAAATCATAAATGATACGTATCTAAGAGCTTCATATGTTGTTTCTACGTAAATGCATGTTAGACGAAGATGGTTTCTCAGTAGGCTTAAAGCTCAGTTTCACAGCGCAGTTACAATGAAGGTAATGTCTTAAAGCAAGATTTAAAGATTATCCATTATTTTTATTGTTCTCGTGATCTAGGGTCGTTGGCGGTGTCACATGGTTGGGCAAAGACAATGGTGCTTACGTCACAATACATAGATTCTATTAGCTGTGGTCGAGGTAACAATGTATTGTAGACGTGTGAAATGGTAACGCATTGTGTACGAAACTTTGAATATTTCTGATCAAAAACAAGAAACGGCACGAATATGTCAACACCAGAGCGAATCATGTGGGTTTACGTTCCAATATGAATACGTCATTCGCTAGTACTATTATTTTATATTTTACCGACCTCTTTAATTATGTCTAGTTTAAAACAACTCTAAAATTATGTAACAGAGATAATAATGTGTCACCAAACACATATTTTATTCAAGTGCCAAGACTGTAGCGGCAGTGGCATCATAAGTATTGTAATACTGCCTCGTTTATACAGACACTGGCTTTGGATGGAACGAAACGAAGTAATGGTTATTGGTTTACATATAATTTAATTAACCAGATTAATTTTGATTGCTTCAACAATTGAGATTTATGCAGGGCGTAGACAATAATTAAACGGTACTCTAGGTGTATCTACCGGGAGAATTCAAGTAACAACATCTTATTATTCATATTATTATTCCATTATCTTATGTAAAACAGTAATTTTCTTAAATGTACATTTTCGAAATGCTTTGAGGAAGCTTGACTGTTACCGCAAATATGAAAAGCGTACGTTCACGTGACACGTAACATAATTACTTGTTCAAATAGTCATAAAAGCTGTTGAGTAATTTAACAACGAAAAGAACATCTAGTTAAACGTTCTGGAGATATAGATACACTAATTTCAGAAATAAACTTTTTTGTATAGGAACGAAAATCTTTTAAATTAGGCATTCCTTTGGCAAATGAAGCTCATTGAAAGTCGTGAAGATCAACTTTTTAAATAATATGTATGTGATATGTCCGCTATGCGTCGTCTATTAATTGACGCGCAGATTAGGTACTGCTCAAGTTCACTCAAAACGTGTTTAGAATATACATAGTAATAATAATTTGCATCCGTATAATTCAAATGAGAAGTGCTGTAAATTGTTTTAATTGAGGGCAAGGATTTCGGCTCGTGAATGCAAACCGTTGTAAGTTGTAACATTGAGATTATTCACCTTTACGCTGGAAACTCCACTTAGGTTTGATTTTGGCAACGAGATTACATATCGACGAGGAGGGCACCGAGTACACATTAACACTAGGAAACAAGCAACGATTGCGTAATGGTTGAGGTCGCCGGTAGAGAGCGCCGTCGCCGCGCGATCGATGAAAACTAAAGTCTCACTTGCGCTCGCGCACCTCTGAACCTGCGTAATGAAAGTGCGGGGGAAAGAGACGAACTCATTTCTTTCTTTCACTCGGCGCCGATGGCTTTCTTTGACGTATGACACGAGGTTTTTATTTCACACAAATTTAATTGGGCATTTATTTCTGACGCCTTCTTGAAAGTTCAAAACCTGAATAATTCTTTCTCTTCAATAAAGTTCCTACTGACTGATCTCATTTCATTATAAAGTATGCACTAAAACATAAATTATGATTGACTTCCTCAAAAGCACGTGCCGCTGATCGCACGAGGAAATGCACGAGTGCATCCGAGCGAATCCACCGTTCAGAGTATTTCCTGTAATGTATGCGTTTGATTCACCTTCCCGGAAATTAGAAATATTCAAAACCTAAGATATTTGTCAACAATGGTACGACCTTGGCTGCCACAAATTATCTATGACTTTGTAAATCCTACAAAATGTTTCCCTGATTACTAAGTATGTCCCGATGTCCCGTCCTACACGATTTGATCTTTTGTTGCGATAATAGACAATGAGGGAATGCTAAGGTTTAGGTTTATAGTGCAGTAATGGGAAAAAAGTTAAAATTAAGTTGAAAGTGTCAAAATTTAAACCATAAATATGGTTAGTTTTGAACCTCGCTCGACTTAATTAAATACTTGGAGATGTAGGTACTCATATTTACTACGGTGGGTGGGATTTTTGCCTCTGTTTTAGCTTGATAGTATAAAACAGGATGATATTTTGCATTTAAAAACTAGACAGATACAATCACCATATCTTTATAAAATTTATAAAAACTTTACTAATATTATAAAGTGGTTTTTAAGATTGTAAAGGAAATCTCGGGATCTAGAAAATCGATTTTTAAAATTACTTTACTAATAGAAAGAGACGTTATTTGCGAGTGACATAGACAATTTTACCAAAAATATTTAAAGACATCGTCGTCATTGAATGGCAAAATAAGAAAAATGGTCGAATGCCATAACGGTGAGAGATAAATTGAGTTTTAGAGAAAAGTTGTGGAACTCGACTATGCCTACAATAATATCACTAGATATATACCTACGTAAAAAGCATCTGAATAAAAAGTTGTTTATCGGAAATGGAATTACAGTGGTATTTCTTTTATTAATTCGTCCAATAAGGTAACCTTCGCCATGTTTTACTGACACGAAACATGAGCAGATTATATAACTCGTGGTAAACAGAGCATGTAATGAGAGACAACATTAGTATGAGCACGGGTCGTTAATTTAATTTACCTACATTATTTTATCATTTTGTGTTCTTGTAGATTAATTTTTGTAGTACGTCTTTCATTATCCTCACACCGAAGCCTTCATAATTACTAAATGAGTTATTTACGTTACTATGCAGACACAGATCACTGCTTTAGTTAACACTTATTCTGTTTTACGAAAGTTTATACGTACGAAAACTATGGTTTATACCACAGCAATAATTTGAATCTCGTTTTGGAAGGCACAACCAAGCATTGGCACAGACTCAGTAAATTGATGTTTAGGACGCTGCTGCTGCTTTTCACAGTTCATTAAAACCGAGATGCGCGTATCTTTCGCCGTTACGGGACGGGTCTTTATCCTACTCTTACTCCCATTAACACACTTTATGACCACCATACACATCATTCACCCTTCGAGTCGTTTCCTCAGCACTAGAGCTACGGCGGAACTCGTACTCGTAAATAATGCGATACTTTAAGTTTTCCATTTTGTAAAATGAGTGACACAAACAGAAAAAAAAATGGTGCGTGTACTCATGTACGCGCGTAAGAAGTTATACTTCTTTGGCTTTCTTTATTTTTTTGAAATATTAAATAACTAATAATAGATATTTAGCGTTAATAATTTAACAATATTTAATATTTAGTAAATTGTTCAATTATTAATTATATATTAATAACAATTATTATTTGTTATTTTATTATATTATTAAATTTAATATAATAACTAGGTATGTTTCATAACCTTTTAACTAAGTAACAATAGGTCTTTATGAAAAAGCATTGCTAAATTTTTTTGAAAAAATAATTAAAACTGCTTTATTTGTTTAAAAGGTACTACAAATGTCATTATGGTCAAACGTCACGCATATTCTATTTCTTTTTTCGGCGCCCATACTGAATTTTGTGTCACGGTGCGCGCGCATCCTAAAATTTCACTCTCATAAATTTTTCATAACGCGCCTAAAGAAGTATAACTTCAAAAACAAATGAATGACGGTCATCGAAGCACAAATGCATGAGTAAATAGCTGTACAATTTTGAATTTGGAATTCCTTACCAAAGAGGAGAAAATCGTGATTAAAGTGGCCAGTACGAAATACGCCAATTTCATATGTAAGGACCTAATATTTTGTCACATGTACCTAAGTAACATGTATGTTTTTATTGAGAATAAACTTTGAACCTAAGGTAAATTTTTTTGGGTAGTAGTTGTCAATTAAACGCAAAAAATAAGCTAATCATTATCACACGGATGCAGGACAGGGAGCGACCGTCGCGAGCCAGCGGAGTAGTACTAGTATTATTACTGTGTAGTGCGGTTTGTATGTACACACGTGTACGTAATAATTTTAATAGCGCAGGCGCCTAATTATTATTTGTTATTTTTTTCCAACCGAGACATCCGTGGAGGGACATAATGCATACATAAATTTCACACTGACAATCGCCAAGTATAATAATCATATTTTTTTCTTAGCTTGTGCACTGTTACAAATTGTTTCGATTTCAGTATTTTGCGAGTTTTTTGTGGGTGCTGCGAACTATTTATACTGAAACGCAAAGTATAATATCAGTATATCTTTACAGTATATCTCCACGCCCAATGAATTGCTCATTGTGGTACAAAATGCATCAGCTAACAGAAACATTGAATGATCTCGAGAAGCCTCTCGAGACGCCTATCGAAATTAGAAGGTCGTAATCGTGTACGTAGATTACGTTTTACAATGTTTTGCAATCACACAGTGAGCTCGACTGGCAATATGGCCACGAAGGATACCAATGTAATTTGAACTAAATCTGTTCTTAATTACTTAAAGTGCGTTGTGATTGAGAAGTTTTTGCCATATCTCAATCATCGCGACGCTTAATTTAAGAACCATTCACTGAAAGTGTTGCAAATAAGGTCCTGTCTGAGTATACACCTAATATAGGGTATATCTATCCATCCCGAGATGTAACCCGTTGCGGCAGGTGGGGCGCAAATAATAAATGGCGATTTTTCTAGTCTTGTCGGCCACCTTTCAGGCCGAGCTACGCTCGCCAAAACTGCCCGAGGGCCGAGCTGAGCTGTAAAGCCCCTAAAGGCCAACAGCGAGATTCCTTTAAAAAAATGTGTCGGCCACATCCGTCCCACTTGTAACTGTAATATCTCCAATCTGTCAGGGTTTAATAAAAAATAACGGTTAGGTATCACTGTCAACTTATAAGGATAAGAATTGTTTCCAAAAAAATATTTCGTACAGACTTTCACCTACAATTTAGGTATAATGTTGATAAGTGGCATCATTAATCAATATTAATAGAAAACAGAATAGTACTTAATGTTAAAACATGTTAAAATGAATATATTTTAGTCAGCAATTTGTCAAGAAGCAAGGCTGCGTTGCAAGCGATGGCCTTAAATCACCGAGCAATAATAACACAGGCGTAAATGAAGGTTTGAGAATAACTATTATGTTTAGTACAATGCCGTTGCTGCAGCCTCAATGGGCCTATAATTATCAATTCAGAGATTTGGGTGCGCGATTTATATTGTACTAGTTACATGATATTTCCGATTTAATAATTTATAATTAAAAGAAAGTTAGTTTGTAAATAATAAAACAAATAATAGAGGCAATTTTTTATTACATACCTTTAAAATACAAAATAATTATCTACATTATTTACATTGTTTTAATTTTAAATAAATACAATTTGCCGTCGATTGAGTATATCAAGTCGAGGAATGTCCACTTTTATATTTATAAAATGCTAAGTTGTACTACATTTTTCAAACCTGAATAATCTATAGAATTTCTGTATATCTATACTAAAAATAAATAAGAAATAAATTAATCAATAAAAACATAAGTGTGATTTAAACTAATAAAAATAAATGGGCATGAATAAAATGAATTGATAAATTGACTCGGTGGCACAAAATGATACAAGGTTTATTAATAATATACGGAATTAATATGATTTTGTAAAATGTTGTACCACAAACTAGAGAATTAGAGATTTATCTAATTTAAGCTTGGTTTCATCCAAAGTTCTCGAAGTGATGAATGAAGTAGGGTAAACGACGCGTGCGGTTGACTTGCTCGCAAGCCGACATCACCGACTTGGTCAGTGGCCGTGGGCCGCAAGAGAAGACGCCGATCTTAGACACCTAGGGATAAGAAGTTATCAATGTTTGATTCTACTGAAAGCATCCGTAAACATATATTTGACAAAGTATAGACGAGTTTACAATGTTGCATATGATTTATTCCTAAATTGAATTGTACACTTACATAGCTGTGTTTTTTCTGTACGAATTTAAGAAATGAAGACATGTCCGGTCTTCCGAAGTGGTTGATCGCCTTCAAACCCGTAAACATAGAAGTCCGTGAGAGCCGCTGGAAGTGGTTCTCGCAGATATACTGAAAAACATGCTTTAGTGTTAAGTAATCCGTGATAAACACTATAATGATTCTGTAAAATTTTACACAATCGTAAGGTAAACTCACTAGCATAGTAGTCCTCAGGTCGAATTTGTGGAAGAACTGTGTGATGAAAATGTGTATCTCTAGAACATTGGTAACATCTTTTCTTTCTACATCACGCAGCACGTCTATGAACCATTCGAAGTGCTTATGCGATGGACAGATCCACAGGAAATATACCTGAATATACATGATTTATTTAAAAATAACTTGTTTAGTTGTTACATATTTATTTAATTACACTATTTTATAATAAATAACATACCTTTTTACAAGCGACTCCAGAATACCTATTAGTAGAAGTACCAAACACCAGGTCATTGAGTATGGAGGCGTAGGGAGTTACTCCTATACCTCCTCCAACCATCACAGCCACTTCAAACTTGTACCAATCTTGGTTACCACCACCGAAGGGACCTTGGATTCTACAATTTAATAAGTTAAATTTATCGTGATCTTAATAACTTCGCTAATGAAGACATTAACTTAAATATAATATACCTAATTTTTGGTTGATGTTCCGGGTTAAAGTTGCAAGGATCGAAATAGTTTCTGAGTTTCCACGTCCAGGGGCCTTGGGCCTTGATGTGACAAGAAAGGAAGTTCTCGTGTGGTGCCGATGTTAGTGTGAACGAATGATACTCCTCCTTCTTAAACGCAGTACAGGACAGACGAACCCATTGCCCTGGTAACATAATTCATTTAACATTCATCGACGTCTATTTCAGTTTGCCTGCACGAAGCACAATAGTATTTGTTGGTGTTAGTATACAATAGGTTTGTAGGTGTTTACAGTTATTTAAAGTAGTTATGGTTTCCATGGATTTCGCAGACTTGTCTTTGATCGTATATAGCTGCAATGGGCACCGAGTTTATCTTACTCTATTTTATTAGGAATAAAACAAATGCAAAGCATAATGTTGTTTATAGATTACTTTAAACTAAAAACTATACGACACGTTAAAAATAATTGTACCTGACAAATATTTCAGGTTTGGGGGTCTATAGAACTTTATTTTGATGACATCTGAAGGTAGCATTTCCGTTTCTAGTACGTCCAGCGCCATATATTCGGTGCGCAATGACACAACCTGTAAAATAAATTCTTCTTTATAGTTATAAATTTACGGATAGATAGTCTCATGTCTTCATTGTAAAATCAACGTACCTTATCCAGTGTATAAATGATAGCAGGGCCCATAAAGAAGATCCAGAATCGAGGTGCCCCAGTGAGCCTGGCCAGACCGTGGACTAGACAAAGTGCGTACAGAACTATATATAGTGAATGTGCACGCCAAAACCACGGGTACGCGCGTTTGCGTACTACGGGGTGTGCAAACACGAATATTACGCACATTATTATGAATAGCAGAACACCTGTTACACCTGTAACCACAAATTGTTATAAGATTATGAACAAACATTTGATAAACTTTTATGACTGTAACTTTCAAAAAAATGTATTTGAAAGTAAAACTATGATAAAAACATAATTTTCTCACCAGTAATTGTCTGGAATACCCAATAAGTAATACCCGGCCGGAAGTCGGAAGTGAAATGAACTTCCTTGGTGAGACAGCGCAGGTTCTCCACGGGCTGTGTAGATACGTGGTAGAAATTAACCATGTGACCCGCGGTGTGGATGAGGGAGAAGAATAGAGCAGTGCATGCCACTATTTTATGGAACTGGATACTTGAGTCGAGTGGAATGTACTGTTGGATGCTAAATTCCTAAAATATATTATATTTTTGTAAATAACAGATTATACATTTAAAACTATTTCGAATAAGATTTAAAAAATCTTAAATAACTGGAATCTTTAAAGAAAATTAAATCGTACCTTTAATTTGGTTAACAAATTCCTCGACATAGTTAACAGCAAGAGACTATAGCAGAAAGAAAGAGAAGCTGCCGAACCCCGGGTGATGGCAATTCCAACTCCCATTATGTGTCTCAAATCCAAATGCTCAGACATGAAGGAGTAGTGAGCGAACCTCTCCACGAAGAGACCGATGGTTACCACGTAGAAGATGAATAGATAGAAAATATTCTGTCTGTTCTCTTCGAGGAAAGTGGTGAGATATTCCCATTTGATTAATAACCAGTGTCTGAAAATTTAATTTTCAGTAATTAATATTTTATGTCTCATATCAGATTTAAACTAATTTAAATGAATATTTCGCTTCGTCTCACCTAGACTGTTCCATAGAGGGTTCTACTTGGAAACTGGTCATCCTGGCAACATTGGTGGAAGTATCGAGGAAGTTCTGTTTGGCGCCCTTGCAATCCAGGCCAATAGCTACAAACTCTCCCTTATATTCCTTCATCATTAGCTTAAAGTCATTATATGTAAGGTGTTCTTTGTGCTGAAGACCGGCATCCTGTTAATAACGAAAAGTAAATCAATTTCAAATAAAAAAGATTGTATTCGCTAATGTGTAACAAAAATGATAATTTATATTCAAATATGTAATATATATAAATAAAATTTAAAGCATAACATTTTCCACAAACATATTATTGTATAATAAAAGTAAAGCCAACTTTAAGTATAATTATTCTTTCAAGAATTTTCAGAACCAAAATGATAAACTTACGGAAAACATTCCATCAATCAACTCGGTGACATGCTCATCTCTTAACGATGTGGTTCTGGCTATCTCTACTAGAGATCGCAACATTTCGCTCAATTCCTCTTTGTCGATTACACCATTTTTATCATTGTCACACATGTCGAATATTATACGGAGTTTGTCATCTGTCGCGCCTCGGGAGAACAGAACTACTGTATCTAAAAACTCCTGAAAAAAAGGCATAATCCAGGTAATTTAATGTTAATGGTAACGATACAACGAACTACATTAAAACGCACATTTTATTTGCAGATTGTATTAACAAATCTATGTACACACAAAACACAAGTGGTTTGTTTAACTTTCTGTTTCTCACCTGGAAAGAGATTCTTCCGTCACTGTCCTTGTCGACAATATTGAACATTTTCTTGACAAACACTGCGTCGGCTTTCATGCCAAGAGCGCTCGCAAACTCGCTCTTGGATAGAGATGTTCTCATTACTATTGACTGAAAAAGAACAAGTTATCTTATAGCATCTATGAAACACGTAAGTATCCAAAACTAGATGTATAAAATAAACACAAATTACAATATACATACTTCGGAATCAGAATCCTCATTTCTTCGTCTTTTTTCTCCTGGTGTAATTCCAAATGTGATGGCATAAGCCTCTCTAAAGAAATGTTCTAACTTCCTTTGTCTCCTTTCTCGGGTCTCAGCTGATGTAAGAATATTCTCCCGCGCGGCCTTTAATAATAATATGGTTTTAATTAAATATCAGCTTCTAGAAAAACAAATGAATATCTGTGCCATCTTGTTTCTGGTTGAGGTATGTGCCTATATTATTAATTTATTCAATACAAATAAAAATGTAGTGCGTTTGGTAACAAGCCGTAAGTGAACAAAAAAATAAACACGTACTTGTGCAAGACTCAAAGTTTTCTTATGTTGTGAGAGAAAGGTGTCTAGTTTAAGAAGGAATTTTCGCCTCGACCCCACTGAGTCCATTTCCAATACGAGATCGTGTTCACGTGGTACTCGGATTAACACTAGAGGGCGTTTATTGCGAGTTTCCTGAAATTGCCATACCAATGTTAATGAAACATCTAATATTTTAATAAAAACGGGTAATAAAAAATGAGTTTTTGTTCCGAAAAAATAGTCATTGTACGTTTTTCAGATAATGAAGGAATGATTTTTTTTTTAATTTTCACAACAGATACCTGGCTTTCAATAACAGTGAACTGATCGGTGTGGTCCAATGGAACAGTACGTAATTTCTCCCCTTTACGGTCTGTGACGTGTAGAGCGGGTTCAGGACCCAGGCGAAGCTTCACCAGTCGCTTGTAGGATGCGTGAACCCACTCTCTACATACCATCTTATCAACCGCACCTAAAATTACGAAAATAGCTTTGACAATTTTATGACAAAATGAGCGAAAAAGGAATTTAATGATACATCCTGCGAGCTTTGCGTATTTGTTAATTTGATGAAAGTATTAAACCAATGACTAACTGAATATTACCTTTACATTGAGTATTTTTCAAGTTTTCTTGCTGTAATTTTAATTTGCGTCTTCTACTGTTTTGCAATTTAACTACACCATATCCCGCTCCGGCGCAAAGAATCGGTACAAATGCCAATATGAGACACGTGTAAATATATGCGAATTCGTTTCCCTAAAAATGAAACAATCGTTATTTTTAATCAGTATAGTATTGTTGAGCAAATCAGATATATATAAAAAATATATATATAACAGATATATATGAACATGAAAAAAATATTTATGAGAATTTAGAAATAAAAATTGATTAAATTAAATGAAATATGATGCAAAATGATGATATTGAATGCGTAAAAATGGAAATAAACAAAAACAAAATAAAATAAAATTTACGTGAAGTCGAGGAAACGGACAATTTAATAGTGGTCAGTCAAAATTTGCTTATGCCTAAACCTGAACCCTTTTTTCTCAGTGCTCTTGCTTGTGCTATTTATGCTTTTGCTTGTGCTCCTGCTTCTTCTTGTGTTGTGCTCCTGCTTTTGCTTGTGTTGTGCTCCTGCTGATGCCTGTGTGTTTATTTTATTTTCATCCTGTGACGAAACGACGAGTTACCAAAACCAGCAGCTTTCATTTTTATGTTTGATCTTGTCCTATTTTTTGTTATGTGTCCTTTTTAAGTTACTTTTTTGTGTTTTTAAATTTGTTTTAAGTTATTGTTTTTTTAATGTTAGTTTATTAACTGTTATGAATGCAGGCCGTGACCCTATCTTGTGATGGCACGTCGACCGCGTCCCATACATGTACATTTTGCAACAAGTCTTTCAAAACATTGAAAGGCCTCAAAATTCACATTTCTAAAACACACAGGAACTGTATTAGCCAACCCAGTTCACTTTTAGACATCCATCCCATTATTCCGAGTGCGCCTACTTTTGTAGCCAACACTACAACTCCTTTCCATAAATTACTTAGCCATTTGAAAAATAGTATACCAATTGTTAAAAGAATCCCTAGAGGAGCTCGATTGACTGTTGCTACACATTTGTCAAAATTAATCCAGAAATGTTATGTAAGCAATTGTACTCAAGACTGGCAGAACTTATTTTTATTTTCATACAGTACTCTACACATAATAAAAACTGATGAACCGAATTTATCCCTGACACAAAAGATAAAAAATAACTGTGCTGTAAGTTCCTCACCTTCACCCGCACCTCTAATCAAACATGATGCCCCTTTTAATCGCAAAAAACTCATCGAGAACAAAATTTGTGACGGAGATCTTAAAAGTGCCGCTCGCCTTTTGTTCTCCAATGACGTGCTATCGCCAGATACCCCTGACACCCTTGAGGCATTACGGACAAAACATCCCCCAGCTCCAGTAAACCCATATTTTCTCGACCCACCAACAGCAGGGCAAGCATGCCTTAAAATTCGAAACAAAGATGTAACTGATGCAATTTTATCATTTAAACCAGGTTCGGCTGCAGGATTGGATGGAATCTCACCCCAACATTTGAAAGATTTAACATCGCATTCTGTGGGTGATGCAGGCGAGCAACTTATTAACTCGATCACAAAATTAATAAATTTTATGTATTCCGGGGATGTCAATACAGAAATTGTTCCCATTCTTTTCGGCGCGAACCTCATTGCCCTCACTAAAAAGGACGGAGGGGTGAGACCAATTGCTGTTGGATCAACACTAAGACGTCTGGCTTCCAAAATTGCTGTTCGACATATTTTACCAAAATTAAATTCAGAATTTGAACCTGTACAGTTAGGCTTCGGTGTGAAAGGAGGGTGTGAGGCAGCCGTCCATGCCCTACGCTCTTTCCTAAGTCACGGACAGCCAGACGTGTTGCTCAAAATTGATGTGAAAAATGCATTTAATTCGGTAAATAGGGATACCCTGCTGACTGAAATAAAACAACATATACCGGAAATATACAATTATCTTCTTCTCAGTTACGCTGATCCAACTAAATTGTTATATCGTTCTAATGAACTTTCCTCAGAAGTAGGTTGTCAGCAGGGTGATCCCCTTGGGCCTGCAATTTTTAGTTTGGCTATAAATCCGATAATCAAAAATTTAAATTCTAATTTCAATGTTTGGTATTTGGACGACGGAACCCTAGGAGGTGATGTGGATACTGTGTTTTCGGACCTTCATTTAATCAAAAATAAATTTGAAGCCATTGGTTTGGAGCTTAATTTTAACAAATGCGAACTTTTCATAAATAACTGCGACTTAAATTTAAATGATGTAAAAAAAAATTTCAAATTTTGGCTCCAAATATTAAAATAGTTAACAGGAATTCCCTTTACCTTTTAGGTTCTCCAATTTTTAATGAATCTATTTCTGATTATATTCATTCTTCAATTACTAAATTTCAAAATTCTGCTGACCGTCTCTTTGAAATTAGTCCACATTATGCACTTTGCATCTTAAAATTCTGTCTTTTCCTCCCAAAATTTACATATGTGCTCCGTTGCTGCTCCTTTTGGAATCACCCAGATCTTTTAACACCATTAGACGACTTAATCAAAATTAGCTTAGAATCACTTCTTAATATGCAGTTGAACGAGCAATCTTGGACCCAAGCTTCCCTACCCATCCGTTATGGTGGTTTAGGGATTCGCAAAATTTCCAGTGTCGCTTTGCCTGCTTTTCTATCTTCTGTCCATAGTTCAGCAAATCTCATAAGTAAAATTTTAAGGGCTTCCCCTTCAAACTTTGAGATTGCTGGCTTGGAAGAAGCTAGAAATGCTTTCTTGATTGCATGCCCAGGTCAAAATTTTCCATTATCTCTAAATTCACAGAGGAGCTGGGATGACATACACTGCAAACTGACTTTTGACGATCTTTTGAGTTGTAGTACAGGTTCGGCGCGTGCTAGGCTTTTGGCCGTGGGTACGCATGAGGCCGGCTACTGGCTTCACGCTTACCCATCGTCAAATACAGGAACTTTTCTTGAGCCTGACACGCTTCGAATCGCAACCTGTCTACGGCTTGGGGTTCCGGTCTGCGCTCCTCATATATGTCCCTGTGGCAGTGATGTCGACAAGTTAGGACATCACGGCTTGTCATGCCAAAAAAGTGCAGGTCGCTTCTCGAGACATGCCGCACTTAACGATATCATACGCCGTTCCCTTGCCACCGTCAACGTGCCAAGTCTACTTGAGCCGAGTGGTATTGCAAGGGACGATGGCAAGAGACCGGACGGTATGAGCTTGATTCCATGGAAGATGGGTCGGGTACTGGTATGGGATGCAACCTGTTCAGACACGCTGGCCCCTTCCCATCTACATGGTACCAACTACAGAGCTGGTGCGGCTTGTGAAGCGGCTGAAAAAAATAAAGCATGCAAATACAGGGGTCTGGGCTCAGAATATGATTTTGTCCCATTCGGTGTCGAGACCCTTGGTCCGTGGGGTCCTAGCGCTTTAAGGCTTTTTAAAGAAATTTCAAAAAGGTTAGTCGACATCACAGGAGACCGAAGATCTGGCAGCTACCTCGGACAAAGAATTAGTCTAGCAATTCAAAGGGGGAACGCTGCCAGTATCTTCGGAACCTTGCCTAAAGGGACTCCTTTTAATGATATATTTTAGTTTATGTTAAGTTTAGTTATTTATTTCAATGTATAATATTTTATTATTAGTTTTAGTGATAATTATATGTTATATATAGTATGTTAATATTATAATAGGGAATTATGTTCAATAAACATAAAACTTTATATATGTATATATGAGTGTATTTTAGTTTAACACTATCTAATAATCAGTTTATATATATTTAATTTATCTTCCATTTGTTCATATAATGTTAAAGGTACAAAGTTACTCTTTTGAACAGAGCTAATCGACCTTCTGAAAAATAACTTCTATACGATAGGCATAGATAGATAACCAGAAATATGCCTTAAATAAGCTGGAACTCATACTACCTCGAAGTAATCGTACCCCTTAAGGTACTTGCAAGGAGGCAGTTTGGACGCGTTCAGCTGGTAGGGCTGTCTGCAAGGGTCACCGTCGCTCCAATGGAACACGTCCCGTTGAATGTCTCCGGGACCAACCGCGGTACTATTCACTATGATGTCCCAAAGGGAAATGTGACGCAGTTCCTCGATCTCTTGACGAGTAAATATGCTAGAAGACATTTTAATCGTTCAAATTAATTCAATCTTAAGTAACACATACAACATATACTAAACAGTCGGTACAAACCTATTAACGTCATTTTCGAACCAGAATCTATCCCCATCTCTTAGTCTTGTGAATTGGTCAATAATTATCGCCCGGAACAATTCTCCCGGATGACCTGTTGATTCTAGCATTCCACCTGCAACGATTTAATTACAATCCTTAAATAATATACTCATGTTTATTCTTTATCTTGGAAAAATAGCACAAAATGAATCAATAGACTCAATATTACTTGAAAATTTTAGGAACTTATGTTGTTGTATAAAATTAAGTATTCAAACTCAAACTCAAAATATCTTTATTCAAGTGGGTAACCAAGTACACTTTTGAGTTGTCAAGTTAAAGTAATCGTAAATTTACATTTACTACCAGTTCGCAAGTCAAGGGCGTAGAGCCGGTAAGAAGAACTGGCAAGAAACTTTCCGCCACTCTTTTTAATCGCCAAGTATTGTCATACAAATTGTTTGAACTGGAGCAATTCAATCCCAAGGATTAGGATCATTTAAGTAGTCCTCAAATTTATAAAAAGCTTTGTTGATTAGTTTCCGTTTAACGACGGCTTTGAATTTATTTAGTGATAATACTCTAATTTCGCTTGGGAGTTTGTTGTAAAAACGAATACAATTTCCATATAAGGAGTGGTTTATCTTTTGGAGCCTGGTTGGTCGTACACTCAAATTAGTTCTATTTCGCGTATTATACTGGTGAAAGTCACCATTTGTTTTAAAATCGTTTATATTTTTTTCGACATACAACAAGGCTTCAAGAATATATTGACCAAGATAGTGTCATAATATTGTTTACCTATATATACATCGATATTGTCCAATCTTCCATTATAAACTTGAACTAGCTTTTGCAGTAAATCTGGGTTTTCTTCAAATAATTTTGGGTTTATTTCGTTGAACGTCTTCATTTTTGGTAATCCAAAATATGTTCTGTAATATTTATGAAATAATCATACGAGTAGTTCTGAATAATCAAGATGACAAAACCATTAACTCTAATAAATACCTTGCTGTATTGTAATCAGGTAGGCCGTTATCCCGTCCCCTCATGATGTTGAGAGCTCCAAGATCTCTTCTAGAAAATTCCATTGGTCCAAATAAATTGTCTCTAACGTCAGAGCAGAGAAGCGCATCTTCTCTTTCCGATAGCTGAGACGCCATTCCCATGAGAAGCTCCTCTATTGGAACTTGAGACATTAAGTCCTGAAAAAACATGTAACTATTTATTGCAACCTCAATACCTAGTAAAGATGAAATAATTCGATGAGATTTATTTTTTTCTCGCTTGGAAATACATACGTTTCCATCCCACCAGGTCTGACATAGCCGTATAGCATCATGACCGCCTGGAGCTCTGCCATATCTACAGTTTCTGTCTCTCAAAAGAATGGCCGGTGGAACAAGGGTATGGCCGAAGCGGAAGGCGGCCACCGCGAACGCGTGAGTGATTCCGGGTGCGACATCTGCTCTGTATCCTTGGTAAGCGGGGATCGGAACACCAAGAAATGCGGGTACGTATTCGTAGAGTATTATGTTCTGAAATATTAAGTAAAATGTTTAATCTCGATTAGTTATTGGTAAAAAAAATATTTAAATATATTAAATAAAATTACAATACAATTATACATTACGATTTGCATAATTGTGGAGAGTGAAGAAGATATTACTGTCTAATTTTTGTCATGAGCGTACAATATTGAAAGAACTTTTAAAATTTGTTCGTAGAAATGCTATGAAGAAAAGCACATTCAGCAGACATTCGAAATATAATAAGTAGGTAATTGTTGTATTATTATGCAAATTACCTGCAAACTCGCGATCACAATGCGTCTAGCTCGTTGAAAGAGTTGTTCGTCAGTCCAATCAGGATGCTGTTTGTGAATTCTAGCTGCTACTACGTTATGCCATCGCATTAAGAGTATTCCGAAGGTTACCATCGCTGGGTTCTGATTTGTCCTCGGATCTCCTAACACTGAAGACGTCGTACATTTATTGATAGTAAATAAGTATGTATTTGTCTTGTATTATGTAAAATAATTTACATAATACAAGTACTAGAAACATTTACAAACATAGAAGTTGCTGAGGGCAACGGGCGGCCTTATTTCTAAAAAACTATCTCTTTCGGGTTGATTTAGGTCAACTGGTTTTCAAGGAGTTTTTCTCACTTAAATTTGAAACCCCAGTCATAAATAAAGTAAATTTTCTCAGCTATTGTTACTAAAACTACTTACGAAACAATCTTTCAGCGCTAAGCATCTTCATGTAGTGCGGAACTGGGTTATTGAAGAGGGGCACCCGCTTCTTGTTGCGCAACGGCAAACCACCTTCACTCGCCAGGCTTCCGTTCTGTAATTTTAAGATTGTTTTAACTCGTCTGCCATTTTGGAAATAATATGTATACAATATATAATATGTGTCGACGAAAACGAAATCATTTGATTGTTTACGTATGCACGTATGAAACTAATACATTTTTTTGTTTACAAAAACAACTTAAAAATTATTAAAAAAGTTACGATACCAACTTTAAGCTTGGTAAAAAATAGTCTTACGAGCCTAATTACACAAGAAAACTAATTTAAAATATTCTACATCGATGGCTTTTTTACGAGAATAGTAAAAAAACTAATTTAGATAACAAAAATGTTGTCGATAATAAGTATGTCACGATTGCAGTATCATATGAAAGTACAGAAATGCGCAGGCGGAGCTGCTGGGTGGCACCTGAAATGACCTCATTGCATTCACCCAGGCCTCACTGGTGCTGTACACGAAGCTGCCGTCAATCCACGATGTTATCTGGTTTATCTGAAACATAAAATTAATTCACATAAATTAATATTCGGATTATTATTTTTAATACATTTGTTTAATTCGTTTATGAACAATATACCCAAATTACAACAAATACAATCACTTAATTACAATATTGCTTTGCGTATAATTTTCTCTATGTAGAGAAACGACATCCTGATTTGGATTAAATCTGCCTTAAGGTAATTAAAAATTAATGAATCATTAGTCATTTCATTAAACATACGTATGACATATTATGAATTCAAAACCCTTCATTACAATTCACTTGAATGACGCATTGAAACTTCTTGGCGGCCGGACACACGTTGACTTTAGGTTTAAAACTAATAAACTAACAAGCACTGTTACATTAATACTTGAACAATCTACATGTCGTTCTCAATCGTAGCAAGTGTACGTAGGCTCCATCTCATGAAGATCAATTAACATTCCGTAAAGGAGCGAGATCCTCTTACATAAGCTCTGGTCGTATTTGTTCTAATAAATGCGGTCTTTGGTGTGATCTAGGTTAGAAGGTGCTATTAAATTTTATTGGCTCCATTCTAACCTTCGATTGTCAAGCCGTATGTTATGCATTTAATATGTCAAATAAATTAAGCGATTAAATGTGAAACTAGATCAAACGACCAATGAAAATGTATGTTCTATTAGCACTGTTGATTTTATGGCCATATCAACTTTTCATACATATTTACTGTACTTATTCATTGGAATTTAATTATAAGAATTTAAAGGAGATTTATTATGCGGTTTATATTCATCCATAGCAGCTATAGTCAAGTACCTTAGTACTAAGTAGTAAGTTACCTTTTGAGTAAGAAGTATTTTTGTGTGCATCTGGTTAAAAGCTCAAAGAATGGCTTTTCGTTTCGTACTTTATTAATATTCTCTATGTGAAGTGTATACTTACGTAATAATCACTATACATCAAGAAAATAAGTTTACAATAGGTTACTTATGTGTGTGCATTGTATCCTGTATGAAATGAATAGTGAGATAAATCTTAAAACCTTATCAAAAGTGCTTTACCGTTAACATTACTGTGGAAAATTCTTACGTTACACCGTTATTATGTATAAATGTAATGCCTAACGTAGTCTTCAACAGTTTTATTTTGTCAAATCTCAGTTTTTATTTATTTGTTGGCGGTGCACAATATAAGACATGCAGGTTGCTTCGGCGAACAAGCAAAAGTTATTAAGGCACATAGAAAATCAAAAGGTCGAGATTCGAACGCAGGACAAATGTATGGTACATGTAGATTCTATTATCAATATCTGAACTAACCTGTTCTCTTGGACTGTTAGGGCTTTGGCCTGTAGCCCTATCGTACGCTGCTCTATGAAACGGCATATGTTTGGCTCCATCACACCCTGGATCATACATGTGGTCACATTTCTCCACTGGGATTCGATGCTGCTCTATTGGACACCCTGACTCTGATGCCATTACAATTTCTCCCGTAACTACTTGACCTGTGGATAATATCATTATTAGACTTGCTAAATCCCATTGATGGTGTAATTTTAACATAACACACCTTTAGGTGTTGGTGGAAAAGAGAATACCTACAAATTCAAATTTAATGACGTGGAATAAGTGATACCTGCCTGTATCTTATGTTCCATAATAAACATATATTTTAGAATATACAAGTATAGATCAGTGTAGATTTTACCAGCAGCTTCTTGGCTTTGACATTTTTTGTACTCGCTGTGAAATAAGCTCTTGTAATACTCTGTCATATAACGATAACTCACCAAAAAAAGCTAAAAGAGCAGTTCGATTGGCGAGGGAGGGTAATCCATCCTGTCCTCTCATGAACAGCTTGGACAGTGCTCGAGCCCCGGGCCTGTCGGTCCCCGCCATCATGTATACTCCATCTGCGTAGGATGCAGGCGTCTTGCGCGTAAGTCGACTGCCTATCAAACAAATTTAATCAGTTTCGATAAAATAATTCAAAGAACCACACCATACATGTTAGTAATGTGTTGCACAAAACAATTTTATAGGTTAGGCCATTTTATTCATACCTTAATGCCTTTTATGTGTCTTGTGTTTTTTTAAACAACAAACGGTTTTGGCAATCTTCTCTTAAACTGACACTACCTATAGAATTTCAAATAGACCGAAACAGGATCTCAAGGTCCGGACTTTACGGCGGAAGCCTGCCAGCCAAACTCTCTTAATTTTTGCTGATTGGCGTGAAATGTGTGTCTAGGTCTAGCGTTGTCGTGATGAATTCCGGCCGCATATACTTAACATAAAACTGATAAATACTAAATTTATCAGTTCGTGGTAGTTAAGATGCAAATCTTCCCGGCGGTAAAATGGTTCATAATGAACAAAGGCCTTTACCGCTTCATCATACACTCAGTATCACCAAATTATAACTTTAGCAGATTTTGGCACAACTACGATTTTCTTGTCGTACATGAGCTAATTTTAATCAGTTAACAATGTTTAGTTTCGTTACGTGTCGATAAACAATTGCAAACCAAGTACGCGGTTTATTAGATCTTTCAGTGAGCTCAGGGTCAAAACTGTTTTATGGTCCATTCCCAGTTCTTCAGCTACGTTGTAACTACCGATATTGCTGGACATTTTTAAAAATGGCGTCGTCAAAAAACTTTGCCCTTCTCTAACACTGCAATAGGTTTTGTAAACAATAAGAAACTATTTTGTTTATTTTTCTTAAATTTAACCTTTTTACCAAAACCAGCCACATATATTTACGTAGTACTTACTCCCAATAATATTTATTTACAAGTTATTTTTTTTTTATTTCTCTTTAATATAAATAAAAAATGGTATAAAACTAATTTGCTAACATGACATACATCCACAACGTTTTAATTGAGTTATTAAAAAATAATTTATATGCAAAAATTATTGAGAGAATTGATTATTATGTAAAATAAATGTTGGATGAATCGTGATTGATAGCACAAAGGCGTCTAGCACTTCAACGTGCGCATGAGTTTACGCAATGCTAAACATTGCATAGACATGAACAACGAATTAGGGACGAGGAGAAAATTTACTTGATACTTAAATAAAACATAAATGATCCACTTACGTTATACATATATTCAGTTTTTAGGGTAAACATGCAATTGTTGTATAAAATAATAAAAGTATTATTTATATAATGACTCGCATAATCAAACCTTAACAATCTGTAGGATTAGCTCCGAAACTTTTTGGTTTATATATTATGTCATCAATATAATTGTACAAAAGTATGTTACCTATTCGACTAATTAAACACGTTTCTTAATGGCATATACATGACTAGACTAAGAACAATGTCTTTAAATTGAAGTAAAATTATTCCACACAATTTAAAGTGAATTAACTATATTATTTAAGGCAAGAATTTGTAATATTCCATTTAAGTAAAGTTATCGAGTTTTCTACGCCACAATCTAGAGAAAGTAAATGTATCATTTCATTCTTAAACGAAACAAAGTTCTTTTAAAATATGATCGTATTTATCAACGTTATTGACGCGTTAAAGTCTTTTGTATAAGACACCGAATCATCACGATAACTTCTTCTTAATAAATTGTATCTAAAGTTACGTGAAAGGTATTTAGTATGAAAACAGGTTTCTCTAAAATTTATAATTAGAAAGCAAGTACTCGTAACACCTAAAAAGGTGCAGCAGTGCATGGTTTTGATTAAACGATAGATTGTTGTGCAATGCGCTCGAAACTTGATCTGTCATTCGAAATATCACGCTCTGTCCATTCGGTTTTATGACGTTCCCTAATCAAATATGATAAATGGACTGTTGAAAATCATATGGTGAACTCAATGTCAGGTGATAGATGTCGGTCAGTATTTATATAACAGTGAAGGCAACTACGAAAATATTAATTAAAGTTTGGCGAATTTTTAACTCTTGTTTATTGATTAAAATATCGTTTATTATTAATTTATATTTATCGATAAATTGAGATCGCACTTACTAACAGATCCCCAGTCTGGATACGCTCTGTTGTTGAACCAGCCATCGTAGCGTTGTTTCTCGTAATAAACTTCTGCGAATAAAAAAAAAACCTATTAAAAAACCTGAAATAAGAAAAGTATGTCTCAAAAATAGTTTCTCAATATTGACTGAATATAATTTTGTATTACTATTATATTAGTGAGTGGAAAATGTGTCTTAGCAATAACCATTAGATGAGATCATCTATAACTGGCAATCTTTGAGGGTCTTGTACTAAATACGTGCACGTTCAGCATTTTGATCAAATATGATCGACAAAGCTATTACACATTTATGAAGCAAACAAAATATGTTTTCAGTAAAATATGACACAAAAACAAAAATCTTGTTCCTTTACAACTATTAAAAGATAATATTTTATATTATAAATTTGTTTAAATAAATAAAAATATTGTTACATTGGAAAACATTTAAATCTAAATATAATTCATTAAATTATTATAATTTTAATTATTGAATTATTATTTAATAAATAATTATCACAACTAGAAGTTAAAACATTTAACATCAATTACGTTCAAGTATATGCACCGACAGCAGACAGAAGTGAGAAATTGAATGAGGCTTTTTGTAACGACTCTTAAGTCAAGAAAATCTAACAAATCGAATGTGATAGGTGACTTCTGAAAGATTAATGAAGAAATGTGTAAGTTGAATTATGATAATAATTCCCGAACTTATTTAATCTTCTATTATTAAAACCACGGACGAGAAAACAAAATAAACAGAGAAAAGTCTGATGCGCTAAAGAACCTCATACGAAAATAGATACGACAGGCAAAGGAATAACTGTATGGGGATTTATGTTCAGAAACTCATAATACCTAAACATCAAGGACGAAACCAAACGACGGTTGACAATAAAAACCAGATCAAATATTATTTATTGGAAAGTTCAATAATGACATGCCCTGTCGATAGTAGCGCCTGACAAGTGGGTGTGGCACTGAACGAGAACAAGACGCTCTACTACAAGCAAATACAAGATGGTGTGTCGTCTATGAAATCTAAAACTCGCTTATTCTTTATATAACCCTTACATAAAAAATTTAAGAGAGTCTTTTTAAAGAATATCTTATTTATTATAATTATGGAAAAATGATAAAACTATAGTCTATGAGATACAAGTGAGTAGGCGTCTGCTATATCGTGAAGCAATATTATAAATTACAGTCGTATACAACATTCGTGCATGTTATTGACAATATGAAACTAGGTTAAAGCAAAACAAACATGCATTTGCAATTACGCTATGCCTTTATTATTGAAACATACCTGAGAGGAGAGGTCATGCAGCAGGTTAGCTTTTTAATCCGCTTAAAGAACAAGGAAATGAACAAATAATTTGTATTGCTATATACAAAAAGGTCATGGAAGATGGATCTGATAACCCCTGTTCTAACTTCAGAAACCCGTACTTTATCAGTACGTTTGTTTGATGGTTAACGAAATAGGTATACATATAGTGGATTTCTAGATCAATGTATAATATCACACAATCGACGCTCAAAGCCACAAAAAGTTATTGGTTGTTCTAAGTTTGAAGATGAATATAATTAAATTTATACAAGTCATGAAACCATTTAACTTTAATTAGGAAAAACGATGATGGTGCTAAAAACAAATCCGCATGGACATCGTCCGTTTTTTTTGTAAATATTGAAAATAAATGAGATCACACGCTATTTGCACACGTATAAAGTAAATTTTGGCTCAATTCATTCTTTATATCGAATAATTAGCCGACAAGGTTAGCTTATACTTAGTCAACTGTTCCTTGTATTGTTTTATTTTTTTGCAGCCGATGGCCTTACCCCGATTCTATATTCATCATATTAAAACAATTAGCCTTACATTTTTACAGTATATATGAGCTTTTATGTTGCGTAATGAATGCAAACTACAAGAACAAAAATCCCATATGAAAGATTTCTGTTTTTATTATAAAAGCTTCGCGGCCTATGAACATGCCAGTACTTCAAATAATGGATATTTAATTCATTAGGAAGTGATTATAGACGTTTGTGATAAGTTATTACTGTTTACAAAGTAATGTACATACTTTGTAATTTTTTGTAATTTTAATAATTAATGTTGGTAGCACAACGACAGTTTAAAGCTCAAAGCAAACTCTAACTCTCAACCGTGAGCAACATTATTATTTTATTTCTATAAGAATGTAATTTTTTCGTTACAAGAAATTTAATTTACATGCTTAAAATGTTAAAGGTAATTTAAATTAAAGACAGAATAAAGAACAAAAAACCGTTAAAAGCGGTATTCATTCAGGCTTAGGTAAATTTAATTTAAGTCTGTTGAAAGGTAAGATACAGTCAAACTAATCTCTTTTGATCTTGATAATGATTGACTTTAGACAGGATTGACTCATTAAATACGTACCTAATAACACATTTCAAAATGTTTTATGTATTCTTATCCTAAAATAACAATTCTCTTTTTTATTAAAGCCATAGAAAAGAAATAGTAATGAATACAAATAATGCTCCGGTTCTTCCATTAGCAGGGACCTTCATCATCTCTACATGAGTAATGTATCACCATAATTATCAATTACTTTTTGTACTAAAATCGATTTGTCACTCGTAGATCCGTCTCTAGATCCGCACTTGTGTAACCTTAAGAACGTAATAATATACTTGTTCTTCCAATTGTTTGAAGCCGATATAAAAAATATGTACGTTATTTCAGTTTTGAATTGAGATAGATTTATCTTTATGAATACAGTGACGAGTATAAATATATATGTCCATTTATTCATTGTTATAGTGATTAATTAATCATTATTAAAAACGTTTCACAAAAATTTTAAGTGTTTTTCTTGTTTGTACTTAAATGTGTATTCCGTTTTTGTTCTATGTAATTGTAAAGCTATTTTTTTTTACTAGCTGCAGAAATAATGATTTTTATGTAAATAAATGAATCGGCAACTAGAATCATCTTTATCGTGACGTTCAAAAGTGCCATTTCAGGTGGCATTTCTAATTGAAATAAATAATTTAACTTGACTTGACTTACTAAAAATGTCTTAAAAGATAAAACCATATGAAATAAAAAAATACACAAATTTGTAAATAATCAGAACACGTGTGCAACTTTCACTGTGACCATTAAAAATTGTATAGAAAGTGAGAACACAAGGGCCTGTAACTTTTACTAGACTATGATTGCTACGATTAATTTACGAGATATCTCATATTTATCAATGATATAACTCTTTTTTAAAGTAATTAGTCATTTAATATATTTTATACAGAACAATGCAAAAAACTTGAAAACAAATAGCAACCGTTTAAAATATATTTAATATACAAAGGTATGGAGCTAAACTGTCCTTCTGTTAGCTTTCACTAGCCAGTACTAATCTAAATGGACGCAATGATTCACGACCTTCCTACTAATGTGTCATTATGTGTACATCTTATAATTTAAATATTAACAGTAAAAATAACATCGTTCTTAAAACCCGAATCAAAAACAGATCCATTATCAAAATTATTATAAACGTATATATGAACGTATTATAGGAATAGTTTCACCACGGCATCTTTCATTATTTAGGTGAGTTACATCTTACAAATAGCAAAGAATAAGGCCATCCCGGCCGTCTTTACCAATAATTACCATTTGAGAAGCTCATAAAGACTCAAGGATGCACGGTTTATGTCGGTAATTGTTATAATTATAAAATTGGCAGCCTTGACTTTACCGTTAGCGGAAGTAGAGCCAAGGGCGGGGAAAGGATCCGTGGCTAGTTTCGTGACTGCGCTGGAGCACGTCATGTAAATGTCAAGAACTTGACTTTTTGTCGTCTATGCGGCTTCCGATCGAGTGACATTCGGAAGCGCGACATGACAACTGCGATTTACTTTGTTCTAATAGGTTATTTAAATGGAATAAATTATAAACGCAGAACGAACTTAGAAGAAGCTTATTTTACACAAAACAAGATACATATATCACAATATTATGATATTTCAAAAAATCTTTGTCATTTGTCTTTGTCAAAGAAATATATTTAACAGTCACAAAAGTTTCGCCGTTAATTATAATTTAAAACGCAATACAACTCCTTTAATATGGGAAGAAAATGTATTTATTGATCCGAGATAGACATCAGCAGTAATTTCCGCGTATGTATTCAAATCAGCGTGCATTTGCAATATTGGCATTCTTGAATCATCTTCATTAAACCCACGAGTATACAGACGATTCAGGATTCTCCACGTGTTCTCGCATTGCTGTTCATAGAAATTGCCAAAAGCTTTGGTAGGATAAACAATAAAGTGCGTGCGTAAAGTACACATGTCTGAAGTGAAACTTCTTTGGCAAACTAATTTTTAAGTCTTGTTCATATTTATAAAATCTAAAACTTTTGATTTTCGAGACTTAGAGGGAGGGAAAAAGGAAGATATGTCAGGAATTTATCTATCGTTAAAATATTAAAATTCAAAAAAATTAATTTAGTTCTTCCATAATAAAAACAAATGGCAGTTTAATTTACAATTCATCATTTGAGATTTCAATAAATTATTTTGCATACAATATAAAATACTAATGTTTCATAAATTCTGTTTATGAAATTTATTTTTTTAAATATAAAATTTCTATAAGGTAATTCGCCCTTCTCACTCTCTCTCAATCGGTCTCAATCGCTCTATCCCTTTTCGTAGACAAAACATTTACCCTCATGCGCCTAAAGAAGTTTCACTTCAATAATAAATTTGAATAAGAAAAAAGACATCTACGTATCTCTGAAAAATGGTATGTTATCGAGTGTGCACTCGCCTTAGCCACGTCGTTCTCTTAGCAACAGTGTATAATGTATATGATAAACGAAGGCTCAACTCGTGACCATGCGTGATGCGACAGGCTATCGCTACGAGTTCACATCCTTGTTGCACTTGAGAGGTCTAAAGAACGCTACATCCGTGTACTGTGGCTAAAATTCTTACAGATTATCTTTTTTATATTATCAATTATATATCTTTCACGCTACATATAAGCAGACACCTTATTTTGGGTGCATAGAAGATTTCTTCAATTTATTTATATTATTTTATTTGATTATGCTTTATTATATGTATGTTAATAGTTACCTGGATCGCACAGACACTGTGAAATAGCTGCTAATATAAAAAGCAATAGCGTGCGCGCGCGCCGGCTCGTTGCGACCCTCATCGCGGACAGACAACCTGCAAAATATTTTACTATCATTAACAATTTGATCCGCTTCGTCAGGTGGTTCAAATAACTTCTAATAATTATAATTTTACCCTCAAAAAGCTTCTTTCTGTCTTGACTTTAATAAAAAGAAATCTTTGTAATTTTCCAATTATTCAAGTGAGATGGCAAAAAAATTAGTAAAGATGGATATAATATCCTATTTTGACTATAACATTAGCTACTGTAATTAATAGTTCTTGATTTATTAAACTGTATTCAAACCAGTGAATACATTTGATAAAATCAAAGGCAATTAAATAGTGACAGATGAAACTTCACCTAACCTACACGAGATCATGTAGGTAGTATGTGGGAGTATTAACTTGTTCAACCGACGAATTTTGTCTAAGATTCTTTTTCTTTCTTAAAATAAGGGACGTTTGGAAACAATTGGGTGAGCAAGAAGAAACCTAGGATTTATAACCTGCTTATTGGACAGAGAAGTATTAAAGCATTTCGCAAGTAACAAAATCTATTTTGTGAAGGCTTAAAAGCTGTAAGTGCCAATTTTTGAACATACACTTTTGCAGTGGTCAGCGAAGGACGTCCTAAATCTTTAGTATGTGATCTCTTTTGTATCCTACATTGGATTGTACAATATCGAAATATTGAGACGTATTGCTCGTTTAACAAAACAAACACTTTGCGCACTTTATTATTTTCGTAAAGCTCGATTTTAAATCGAGGCTCAGCTCTTAGTATGATTCCTGTGGGACTGGGGTATTGGAAAATACTAAGCTACTTTTGATCTATAGCTAAAATGCAGTAAATTGCTATTATTAGATAGACATTAGTAAGTCCTTAAAAAATATCACTCGTTAAATTTTTGTACATAAGGCATCTAGCCAAAGGCGTTCCAATAATGTTAAGTGTTATAAAAACTCAATGTATGTAATATGTAAGCTTCATAAATGATTTATAAGGTGTTTGTAACCTTTGATTATACTGTTTTTTTCTTTATCACTGACCTAGTCTCAGTTGATTTTTAATTCAATTCATTACTATATAGCATAAGCAAATCAATAAATTATATGGTTTAGAACTGCAATAATACTACCTTTCTTCTGTTCTATTGGCTATAGTGAAAAGACCGCATAATAAATATGAGTCGAACTAGGTACAGACAGTGTAATCTAATGATAGCTAAAATAAATCCATATTAATTAAATATTTATCAAATCAATTGACACGTTTCAAGATTTTATCTGCTTCCAAAAGCTTGTTGGTTAAGCGGCGAGTGAATTTGACCCATAAATTGCATACAAGGCCGACTTACCAAATGTTTTGAATCAGTTAAAATATACAACTTCGTTTTATATATCGAATTTTTTTAAGACTAGACTACATATATGTGGATCTTAATATGGTTTTAATTTACAATTGGATTCGAAAGGTTCACTGGCTGATTTGGGGGGACTAGATTTGCGACGGCAAAGCATTGTTTCGTCATTACTTCGTCTCGTTCGTCCATATTATGTTTCATTTTTGTCGCACATTTACACAATGTATCGAATGAAACCATGACAGCGAGACTGTTGTTAAAACATAATATTTAGCAACTATTTTTATTCACATACAATATTTATCTGATGAACGGTACTCTAATTGCAAAGGTCTTTGTTTTGCAAGAACAAGTTCTTCGTGAAACATTCAAAATTTCGAGTGCGCACGGTACGTACCTAGTTTATAACTGGTAGCTTATCGGCTCCGATTTCTTTAGTAAAAGTAATCATTACTTGAGATATATTCGAACATTTTGTTCTTCGTTCCTCAGTGGCTGATTATTAAACATCATGTCTATTTTCCTCCATTTTTTCTGATTACTCTGTTCTTTGAAGATCACAGAAGCATTAAAATGCCAAATGTTCGAAGAAACATTATATTTAAACATTTTACATGAATCGCATTCTTTTGTGAAGTTGAATAATATAAAGATCCTTATTGCTCTTAGAAACAGTTATCTAAACTAGATCAAAAACTAGCCATCTACTACTAATCCAGAAAATCGTGTGTCCAACCCCGACTGTGCCTATTAAGTTTTCTTACGTACGGTGAAGGGAAACATCGTGAGGTAACTGGCACTTCTTAAACCTGAAAGTCGACGACTTGGGTCAGGCACAGAAGGCTGATAACCCACTTGTCTATAAATAAAATGGTCAAAGAAACAGATGAAATCCAATGCAATCACTAATTCATGTGTGGTTATAGCTCCACTGAGCGGTCGACACCATGACTTCTTTAATTCCGCCCCAATTCCGCCCCAATTCCGCCTAGTCGGATAGCTCCGAGATTCTGGTCTTAAAGAATTAAACCCGTTAAGAATTAATAATACCAAGAGTGATAAATGAAAAATTTTTAAATCGAAAAGTTCGTTTATTATGTTTTGGCGACTATCGAATGCTGTTTTCCTTTCCACTTCTTTCTGACAAAGATTATAAAATTGTATATTCTCTCAGAAATAGGTGCAAAATGAATGCGCTTCTCATAGTAAACACACAATGGTACACATTGGTAATGAGCAAACCTAGCCTTCGTCACGTTGTCTTCGCGCCTCACAAGTACTTCATATATTTGAACTGTTGATTACGTGCGAATCGGCAAGACGACAACATCAACGTTTCGTTTATAACAATATTTCTTTCGGAATTGCAGTTTACGGGATTCAACCACGCTATATTTATTATTTGTTTTTTTTAATTATTTGAGTAGGTCTTCGAAATATTCCGATATTTTGCACATTTACACTATAATTGGGAATTTTAAAGCTATGTTTAACATATTATGGTACATACGAAAATCGGGCTCGTATATGGACTTCAATAAAATTGCTTTTAATAGCAAAAACTAAAATTCCCTCATATTTTTTTAGAATCGGAATCGGTGACGGACAAGTAAAGCTTGAAAAAAAGATACACAACATATAGTACTTTCTGCTTTTAATAGTTAAAAATGGAAGTAAAATAAATTTGACTTATAATTTTGATCGTAATACTCATTAAGGCAACAAAGGGTTTTATCCCAATTCCACGTCAACGCAATTGTATTTAAAAACATCTAAATCCTTTATGACCATTGCAACATCTTATTGCCCTTTAATCATTCAAATAATACAGAAACTTAGAGGTCGGGTTTGTTCTAACCGATTATTAGACATCGACAACCAATTTAAGTTTATGGCTAGTCATCAAAACCTAACAATATACTTAAAATAAACCTTCAAACAGGTAGTTCGAATTCAGACTTAATATATAGTTTGTAAGCGAAGTGATTGGCTACGAGCCAAACTGAGTTAAGGTAATTTAAACATAATACAATGAGACTATATTGAAGGTTCATCGATTGATTTATATGATAGGAAAAAAATCTTCTAAGTTGCACACAACTAAACTATTTAAACATAGCACTAGTTGACAAACTTACATATTAATACTTGGAGATGTAATGAAATAAAATTATAATTACAGATCTTACTAACACAGAATTTTAATTAATAATGATGCCTTTGAGTTGACATTCCATCATAGTGTATAAGTGAATTTTCCACAGCACTAATAGGTACAAAACAAAAGTCCTAGTTTATCTCATAAAAAGTAAAACAATAAAGATATCGTAGTAAAAATACTCTACGAATTGAATATACTTATTGTGAAAAATCAACTACATATACAATGTACTTTGAGATAACGGTGATACAATGACAAGAGAATTGTAATAGGTCGTTGGCAGGATATTGAAATTAGGTGATTCATAACATAACGTACCCGTACTAAAGACGGACTCAAAATCTAGACCCGAATGAAAATCGCAAAACTATTGCTTTGAAGATTGGTTCTAAAAAAGTAATAAATACAATAATGAACAAAGAAATTCAGAATAGGTACGTGTGTGTTATTCGTATAAATATTCGTTAGTTATTGAAAAATAGATAAAATCCTAAGACAAGTAAAAAAAGCGATAGAGTGATTCCTGAATATGTATTTTAAGAAGAGTAATACACTTACTAACAATTGAGTGGATTGTAAAATGGAGAGTTTTGTAAAAACGTGGGTAAAAGGTAGTTTTTGTTATAATGAATGCACGACTCATTAAGATATAGATCCTAAAATGTAAACTATCCGCAATTTATTCAAAATATTGAACGCTTAACACAATAGAATTAGCAAAGCTCATCAAATCGTTAGATCGTCCGGTCGAGTCAGGTAGCCAACGTCCTTGCGTTCACCACGAGACACTGGTCAACTTATCACCGAAAATCTTCTAATTATGAGACAAAATGAAACTCTTTTCACCTACCTCTAACAACACATGCCTACGTGCTCGAGCCACAGTTTATTGCAAATACACGTATTGTTGGAATTGTTTACGCGGCGAAAGTGATAATACGGAAACGGCGCGTCATAGAAGCGGTCGTCTTGCACGCGGTTCGTGAACTACTCGCCGTATCCGTTTCTCCAGCTGAGGTGTCGCGAGGAGAAAGTGGTGGCCGTGGAGCTCCGTCTAGTGGTGGGGACGTGACGTAGAACCTTCGGAGAATCCTCATTCTAGAGTCGAGCCGTCTGCTATTATGAGCATCCGTGTTTGATCATGGGTGACCTCTACCTAATATTGGGTTTGATAAACGAAGTGTGGATGCCTCTTCGTCTTTGTCTGTGTCACAAGCCTGTCTACTAGATCTCAACATCACACTCGTAGAAATTGAAAACGTAATAGGCAAGAATAGATTTTGCATAAATATGCAACACAATATCATATTTTTAATTCACTTACGAAAATTTTAGTGAGAAAACAAGAGATTTGAATGATATTAATTAACAATGATCCTTAACGGCCGAATAACAGATTTACATGAGAAAGTGTGGTAAAATCAGAAGAATTCAAAAAACAGAAATTGTTGTTCCAATGTGGATCTAGTTAGAAGTACAAATGAATATGAATGAGTCTATTAGAGCCGCTCGTATCAATTAACCAATTAGAATGCGTTCCCACGAAACATCAGCATCCTTTGGGAATGCTAAATTAATTTTTTTAACAATTAAAGTTGTATGTATTTGATTTGTTTTTCAAGTGGTATTTAATTACAAGATATATGTGAACTTAAACGTGTCAATGAATATAAAAATGTATTTTTATACTATATTTACTTTTATTCAGTCGCAAAAGTACAATTGTTTAGTTAATTTCACTTGAATTGGAATTTAATAATTTAGGATTACAATAGAATTGAGATATAAACCGAAATAATGAATACTAATGATTAATGAGCCAATATTACCCTTAGGTACATTGTTACAAATCTCTTGGTCTGACGATAATTCTACTTCGGCTAAAGAAGAAACCTAGCAACAATATGTTTGTCTTCTTAATAGCAGATAAGCGCAATATAACTAATCAACAAAGACGTTAAAAATATTTATGAGTGTAGTTAGCTTAAACAAATAGTGACGTGGCAAAGAGGGTTCCGAGTTTTACATCCTTGATGACATCTCAGCCATTCGCCACAACAGATCTGAACTAACGGCTATTATTTGTATAAATATCGTTAAAGATAAATAAAATAATATTTATTTTTAACGATTTCTTTATAAAAGATGTGTATATGTGTGTAAAAATAAAGCTAATTAAAAATTGTTACTCTTCGACCATAATTCGGTTGTACTTCTGTGCTTATTATGCAATTAGAGAATTAGCATTTTCTGTCTGTCAAAGCAATATATTGTTTTTACTGGTAATCAAAGACAGGGTTTATATAAGTCCGTTTCTATTATGCCACGTGTGCGCCATTGAACCTTAAAACTAAAAATTAGTCGATCCTTATGTTAAATCCGGCCCTGTCTCATCGGAAGGCATCTGTTTATACAATTATCAGTTAAGAGGCAAGTCAGTGGCGCGCGCTGTTCTTCCTAAATGACTCCTTCATGAACGATATCCATCTGGACTCATATAACGACAGAACTCGACCAAGGACTCGCTTAGTACTCATTTTGTATTCGATCAAACCATACGCGTAAAAATTAAACACGACAAAGTCTCTATGGATAATTTGAATCAATACAGCCAAGGTTGGGAACAATTTGTACAGCGTGGGACAAGCGCACCTGTGAAACAGCGATGTCAAGCCAACGCGCGAGAAAGAGATCGTACACAAAAGTTAGTAGTTTAACTTATTAGTGCCGTTGCCAATATAGTAAAAGAACATTGAAAACTGGTCAAATCTCATAAAACGCTAACAAATTTCGCTTGTACCAAATTAGGCAGATTATAATTATCTAACTAAAAATTATAGTCCATGTAAACTCCCAAGCAGCGTGAACATGGCTTTCAACGCCCTGCGCCTGCTCATCCCGACGGAGCCTCCAGATCGCAAACTCAGCAAAATCGAGGTACTGCGCCTGGCCGGTAGCTACATTACCCATCTAGACAATCAATTATATACAGGTCAGTTCATTGGCATTTCCTGTCTAAATTGCAATTATAAATTAAGATTTAGAAGTGGCGCTTTCGCACATCCCTGATGATAAGGCCCTGATTATTGATTGAATTGTGCTTATTATCAATACACCATAGACAAAGAGTTTCTACAACAAAAAGAACGACCGGTTGGATTGTAAAACTAAATCTAAAAAAAAATGCCTTAGTCATCAGCTTTGCGCATTCTTAAGATTGAACTAAACGAAAAATATTAACAACAATTGTTATCCTACTCGTATACTAAGATCTAGCTTTTTTCAGGTGATATGGAACAGCCGTGTCTGAAACATAATGAATTCGATCATAAAAATACACCTTTGTGTACATTTTGCTGGTCTTCTGTTAAAAATGAAGTAAGTGTGAGAATTGTCATCATTTATACTTTTGTTTTTTTTTAACGTATTAATGTAATTTTACGTAAATATTTCACACGCAATCACACATGTGTCACGTACATTAATAATCTATAATATAAAAATGAATCGCAAAATGTGTTGGTAAGCGCATAACTCAACAACGCCTGGACCAATTTGGCCAATTCTTTTTTTATAATATTCCATGAAGTACGAGGATGGTTCTTACGGAGAGAAAAATTAAAAAAATTGAGTGAAAAAGCCTAAAAACAACACTTTTCTATATTCCCATACAAAATATTCGTAATAGTACTTAAAAGTCAATTTGAACTTTAATACCATACCATAAAGTTTTAGTGTTAGTGGAGGGGTTCAGGGAAGGTAAATTTTTATTTTTTGACATAATGTATTTGTTGTCTTATCAACTTTCTTTTTTTTATCTTACTAGCTAGACCGGTGTACCGAATAGCAGAATAAGTATTAAAAAAATAAAGAATCGACTGTTAGGCGGTACGATGTTCGCCAGGCCAGCTAGTAAAAATATAAAATTGTTTGTATTAGCCCTCAAGGAAGGTACTTGCATGGTCTGGTTCCTCGTTGAACCAATCCTCCCGTCAATTTACAAAACCAATATTAATATTCATGTGACTATATTTTTTTACAGAAATCTACTGCAACACGGACTCATGAATACTATCAAGTACCCTACTAGGCTTCTTTGATCTCATATATGTTATTTAATGTAACTAAATATACGAGATATTTTTTATGAGAATTGTTGTAAATATACAAATGATATTAAATTATTAGTTATAGTATAGTATATTCTTTGTATATCATATACAGGAAACGTAAAATATATAATAGACTAATCATGATTCTAGACCACATGTTTTTCAACTAACGGTAATCTATTTGGTAGATTGCTTCTAAATAACGTAACTTTATAAACTAACCAAGTTACAAAAAAAAAATTGTATTATACTTACTAACCAACATTAGTATGTAATATGTATTAATAGGTATTTTAATCTCGGTTAAAGGAGGTACTTAATCTGTTTGACATGGCAATATGTATGTGATATTTCTAGAATCGGATAACATTTGAGTATCACGGTCTATTTGGGCTTCTAAATTTCGTAATTGGTTCTCCACTTCAAATATCCAGACTATGGTTGCTCAAGCTCAAGCAGAGCTAAATGTTCTATCTGCTCAGTTTCCACAAAATCTGTTACAAATTAATAAAAAATAATTTTACAAAAACATCCTATGTAATATTTATTCTGATTCCTAGTTAATATTAGCGTTCTAAGTACTGTCGTTTAGTTATAATTTGTAAAAAACTAAAATACGACTGTGTATTTGTATATCTATATATACATTTATTTTAGTATATTTTTTTCCTCACCTTAGAGTTATGGCGCCACTATATATTTTTTTATTATATTATTGTTTTTTTTTCAATCATTCATTTTCATTTATTTTTTATTTTTTATTTTTTTTGTTATTTTGTTTTAAAAAACTTGAGTTTTTGTTTTAGAATTTTTTAAATATTTATAAGTGTTTAGTCAAACCGAATTTCATATACATATCTGATTGAAATACAGCAGGGGTACAGCATGCATTATTATTTTTAAGTAGATAGTGTTTGTTACACTTCTAAATAAATGAGAAACAATAGACACTATTTTATAACACAGACTAATAAAATCAAAAACCAAAGTAATGATAGTTAAACAACTTTAGGTTGACATCACTTGCACTTTAATAAAAAAAACTACGTGTTGCACGGGAGTGCCGACAGAAATGAAAACTTGAATAGTAACGTTGTGCATTTTTGATATTTTGGAATGGTTAGAAAATAATTTTGCACGAATTGCTTTAATTATCAGTATCAAAGTACTATCATTTATGTGGTAGAATACAATATTTATTTATGGCGCTATCGTACACAAACATGACAATTTATATTACATTTAATACGCCGCGCCAGCTGTCTACTCTCCATCCGTCTTACGAATTTTCGATCAGTTCACGCGTCCTGACGCGAGTTTAAAATTTTTGACCCATTCCAAAAAAAGTGTACAACGCCGCTAAAGAAGTTTTCACACTTCAGAAATATGAATGTAACTGCCATCTAGTTATAAAACTCAGAACCCGATAAGACTATAACAACTGTGTGGCTGTTTGAACTATAGCGTCGCAGTAGTTCTATTGTACGCTACGAGAGGGCAGTGTAATAAAAAATTGAATATTAACGTTGTGCATTTTTGATATTTTGGAATGGTTAGGGAATACTTTTGCACGGCTTGCTTTAATTATCAGTATAAAAGTACTGTCATTTATGTGGTAGAATACAATATTTATTTATTGCGCTATCGTACACAAACATGACAATTTATATCTGATTAAATACGCCGAGCCAGCTGTCTACTCTCCATCCGTCTTACGAATTTTCGATCAGTTCACGCGTCCTGACGCGAGTTTAAATTTTTTGACCCATTCCAAAAAAGTGTACAACGCCGCTAAAGAAGTTTTCACTTCAAAAACATTTTAAAACCCTCTCCATAGTAATTTATCAAATATATTTAAACAAAGCAAACACACCACTCCTTGCGATTATAAGAAAAAAGTTCTTTAAACAACTATTAAATTCGTATTTCTTGGAAACTACAATTCGTATCGGGATGGTTTTGAATCACGGAACAGTCCAAGTTTCATCAAAATCGGTTCAGTATTATTTACCTAGGTAGCTAATATATATCTGCAGGTATTTTGAAGTCGAAGAAGTTTTTGAATTTATTACGGTTTCAATAAGTAAAAAACGAGGGAAATAAATGGCACCATTTGTTTATTTCATAAGTCGTGTCTAAGCATTATTTTGACAAAATATATTCACAACCACTACTTTAAGACCTGATATTTACCTAATATTAATAAGTACACGAGGACCGTCGTTGCGAAATATAACTCAACAAGTTTTAGTACAAAATTTAAGTATAAATACTACTTTCTATGTACACTTATGAACTAATGCTAAAATAATTTAATCATAGCAATAAAATGTCAGTGAAATATCTCGTCATTTACATAATTTGCATAAATTATATTGATTCAATAAAAGATAAGGGAAGTATTTACACGCGACAAGCCATCGTAATCATTCATAATTATTTTGTATATCAATTATAATTCAATATATACAGGCATATAAAATAATATTTTATAATTTGGAAAAATTTAAGTAGCAAATTTAAGTGTCCCTTTCGCTAAACATACGTTTATAAGTAAAATAACAACAGCTTTTAGGCCTATTTTTCGTGACTAGCAAAAATCTAGTCAACTCCTTCGCTTAACTATAAATAAAAAGGCAAGTATTTACAAAAACAATTTTTATAAAATAATATTTTTAAAGTAATCTGTAACCGAAGCCGGATTTTAAAAACATTTTAAAATCAGTGAATTAATTTTCGTATTTTGATACCGATCTAGCATTCGATATAATTTAAAAGACGAAATTTAAGTCGAACGTGACCTCCTTTAAAAATATCAATTTATAAAACCTTTTAAAATCTCAATTACCCTAAAAATGCAATAAAAACAACAGTTATACCTTTCATAAGGGCGTAACAATAACCTAGTTCCGTCTCATACACACACACATACATAATATTTTAATTCCTCGACGGAGCATCACAGTCGTTGACATTAACTAAAAAGCCTTCACCCGAAGCTATCGAACGCCGTTGCGGTCGCGGCCGATGAAGGGACTAGACTCGTGATTGTTCTTCTCCAGGTTCCCGGACAGGGTCGGATCCGGTCTGCTCCTCTTGAAGAAGCCCAGCTTCCAGAGGGCTATGATGAGGAGCACCAGCACCACGAGACCCACGATTATCGACACTATGATCACCCACAGAGGCACCTCCGAAGGCTCGCTTATCTTCAGATCCGGATACGCCACCGTTTCCACCTGCCGAAGTCACCGTCGAGAGTTAGGGCGGGCGTGTAAAGCTAGAGGGCGAAAGTGCGGCTAAAGGATGGGAGGTTACCGTGGCGGTGTCGTCGCGGTGGTCGCTCTGGTGGATGTTGTAATGTTCGGGAATGTGGATGAAGGCCGCGGAGGCGATGTTGACGTGGCTGACCCGAGGGTAGTCCTCCACGAGCGTGGAGTTCCACAGCCGAGCCTTCACCGTGATGGTGGTGGCCTGCATCCGTCCCAAACGGTAGATCACGCACTGGAACTGGATGCATTTGGCCGTCTTCTTCTGGCAATTCTGTAAGAGAACGGCGCCGTGAGGACGAGTAAAAACACGTCAGTCGCTATCCGAAAGAGTCATACCATGTTGACGACGTGCTTCCTCAGGCCATCCTTGTCCGTGTACGCTTCGGCCTTCACGATATCGCTGTCTCTCTTCCTCCTGATCTTATTCTCCATTCCTCTCTTGCGCGTAGCGTTATTCTCTTTTTCACTAGAAGATACGCTCAGTTTACCCGAACTGAGGAAGGGATCCATTTCTAGATTCTCCAGATAGGGCTCGAAGGTGCCGGGGCGTGTCGTCAGTTTGAGGGGATTAATTTCGCTTTCCGAAATAAAACATTCCCCGTTGCTTTGATCTGAAATTTGAATTAACTAATTAAAGTTATGTGAATATGTTTCAAGCTGAATAGTGGTCACGGAGGAAAACACCATATTTGACGATAGCATTATAAGTAAAAGGAATTGAATAACGAAATCAAAGGACCTAAAAAAGAGATCGGAAGTACTGACCGCCTTCTCCGTCTACGGTGGGCACGTCTTCAGGGTAGAGCAGCCACTTGCCCTGATCGTTCTCCGAAGACACCTGGTGGGGCCACGAAATCACCACCTGCAGAGAGGACACGCGCCACGGGCCTTCGTTGAAGACCTGGAATAAGTTAAGTAACGAGTGAACTTAATGTCGTTTCTGTACATGACCTGATAAGGCTAAGAGCCCCAAAAGGAGTTGAAAGAACAAGAAAGGCCAATCACCTGATATGTATGAATGACTCTGGTGCCGACGTCGTCGAAGTACGTCATGGCAGATTCTCCCTTCACTTCGCCTCCGTAGAACACTTGTTCGGGCCGCGCGGCTCTGGAATATTTTCATTTTTATGTTACAGCTCAGTATATACGTAGGGAGATCTCAAATCTGTAAAGAATTTTAAAACGTACCCTTTAATGAGCAACTCGGCGTTCTTAATAACCAGCGCCTCGACGCGAACCGGTCTCTTCCCGGGGTGGAGCTCTCTGGACGTGGAGTTCGCCCAGATCGAGAACACCACGGAGGGCTCGTTGTCCTCCAAGGCTCTGGCGTCGAAGCGGATGGTGATGGCCGCTCCCTCGGCTTGCTTCTTGAAAGGGTTCTCGAGGAGGCACGAGACGATCGTCTTGTTCACGCTCGTGCAAATCATGTGCTTGCCCTGGAACGAACCACAAAAATAAAACTAGGAAACGATCCCCTTTGTGCTATCGAAAGTTAACTCTGCTTTATCTTACACTGATGTTAGCGGCGATGTAATGGAGACTGGCGTGATGCTGCACGAAGAGTTGCGCTTCGTAAGCAGACTCGGCCAAGTTGTCCACGGACACGGAGAGGTGGATCTCTTCCTCTTGGCCCAGGGTCAGGGCGTACGCCTTTCCATCTTCGGCTGCAAAAATGTATCAAAATTGCTTCCGAGTTGGTTTTACGTTAAAAATTTAAAATGAAAAATTAGCTTTAAATTCTCACTCTTGGGCAGCCGCAGAACGGGCTCCACGACCAAATCGCTCACGCAGACGGCGTCGAGGCCGCAGTCGTTCAAGAAGTTGGCGCTGAAGGCCGTGGTGGCCGTGGCGTTCAGCACCGGGTACTCGTCTATGTCCGGCAGACGGCCCCCGCTCGAGAACTGAGGGTCTACGTGGACGATTTTGTACGTCACTTGAAACTGTAAAGGTACACGGTAAAATCAATGTTAATGCTTTTCTTCAATTTGTGAAGGCCTGGTTTAAAATGGCATGTGACCAAAAAACTCACTCTGATCGGGGTCTGTATGTCTCTGGTATTATTCTTGAGGTACACGATATGCTCGCGACAGAGCTCCTCGTCTTTTCCCAAATGTATAGTTTGGTTTATTATGTTCGATTTCTCTGAACCGAAGAACACCCTAGAATACTTTCTTCCACCGGGAAACGTTTCAGCTTCCACGACGTAATTCAGTTCGTGAATGTTGCTGTGCGACGATCTCACTAGAGATTTAATTATGCAGCATGCTTGGAAATGGAAGCACGTGTAGTTCGAATTGGGATCTCTTTCACAACCCTGTGTCGTCGGGTCGATGTTAATTATTGTATTCGAAGGTCGAATCGATGTCTTTATATCTATTATCGGCTTCGTACGTATTAACGCCACGCTACTCTGCAAAAATGGAAATCTCCCTTTTAGTATTTCATTATTACTGGTACAGGGTCATTAGGTCTTACATATATAAATTTAAGTGAAACGAGGTACATACATTTTCATAAGCGCCGACCAACAGATCGGGATATCCGTTAGCATCGAGATCGGTTCCACCGGATAAGGAGTAGCCAAATGTCTTCATAACTATTGGCAACGACTCGGCTTTAATCACTTGATCCGCTTTCAGTTTGAGCCCAGTCTTCCGATCTCCCATGTGTATGTAGACGACGCCGTTCCCTTCGTAAGGACTTCCGATCGCTATATCTTCACACCCGTCTTTGTTTAGGTCTCCCGTATTGGCTATGGCTATTCCGAATTGAGATTCCTCTTTCCCCGTTAGTTTGAGAGAATATTCTTTAGGTAGATTGTGGTTTTTATTGAGATAGAGATAAACGGCACCGCCGGAGTCGCGTGAGAAATAAAAAGGTGCACCCACTAACAGGTCTGGGAGGCTGAAACAGTAAGCAAACACTTGACTACAACGTTTTATTTGAATTTCGATTTGAAATAAGTTTTAGCTATTACGGCTCGCTTTTGCGTAAAAGTAGAAGGACATTACGTACCCATCTCCGTTGACATCGGCTGCCGCAACCTCATAACCAAAACTGGACCCAAACTGTTCTCCACTCAACAACAAGGTGAAATTTAAAATATCTACATCAGTTCTTGCCCAGTCGTTAATAACTCGTTTACTGAAAACCACAACTTGGCCAGTGCCGTGGGCTCTAGGAGCCCCTGCAGCGTACGACGGCTTGTCTCCAAAGAAACTTGCACCTGATACTGACATTCCTGCAATGTTACATTCGTACGTCAAAGGTGTGGCTACGTGAAGATTTTTGAAGTGAAACTTCTTTATCGGGGTTGGAAAAAAAATTAGTGTAACATTTTTTCGTTACGCGTCACGTTTTTCGGTTACGCGCCATGTTGCTTTTTGAAGTCAAACTTCTTTATCGGCGTTGGAATGAAACTTCTTTATCGATGTATGGGAGAAATTTTGTAGCAAATCGTCACGTTTTTCAATGATAGTAATAATTCTATTACAATTAATGAAATTCTATAATAATTTTCATAGTAATAAGGTAAAATGAAATATTTGTATTCATGTCTATGATAATAAAAGCCTTTTGTTAAACTTTATCTAACTTAACGAATTTCTGTAAAGTTGCATATAGTAGATCATTTTTCGAAAAATAAAATCATAAAGAAGTTTCACTTCTTACGTGTGTACACCTAGTACACGCACATTTTTTTTATTTTAACAATCCAATTGGGCAAATCAAAGAAAACGGTTTGAGGTGGTTCATCTAAAGATCTCTCTATACAAAAACCTTTCGATCCACAGAGTCATCGAAGAATGGTTTTGGTACGGCACTTACCTAAATAGCTATATTTTTCGACGGGACTGTAGCCATCTTCCACGGGGCCCATGTAGACCACATGATCTCGTTCTATTAGATCATCGTTGGTGTCCTGGGTGAATATCGTTCCTCGCCAAGTGTACGGACCAGGACTGCCCAAAACTAAAGTGTCGTCTTCCAGCAGAGAACTACTGGTTCCAACTTGACAGAACCCAAACTCTTCGTGTTCTCTGAAATATTAGAGAACATTTCATTGTATTGTATACGGATGTGCTTTGCTTGCCTGCTCCCTTTATTTTCCGTCTTAATCTGTTGAATACTGGGTTGAAATTGTGCGTGATGCTGTAATCCTATATGAATAAATGAGCAGACACATTACTGAGTCTATTTATGAATTTATGTTTAATCCTCAATCGAACATGTTTATGTTTAGGCAAGGTAGTGTCGGCCTCTTCTGAGGCTTCTAAACCATTATTGTTTCGCTGGAGGACCCAAAGGTAATAATAACAATAATAATCTTTATTTCTTCTCTCACATATACATACAAGGTTATTATGATTAAACTAATATGATTACATTATGTACGATAGCTAAGTCAGAAAATTTTAATACTCGTAGTAGTAGAATTAATCAGTTGACATATTTTAAACAGCGGTTAACGTTAATTTCTAACTAACGAATTATTTGGTCATCATAACGAATTACGCTCATTTTATTTTCATATACAATAAGGTAAAACCAGCTTCACGCACAACTCCGTCATAAAAAGTAATGATATCATAACAAGAATTAAATTATACCTTTGCACGGATCGACCTCGACACGGCTCCCATACATCCACTAATTGAAGGTCGTTACCCAGAGTGTAGCACAGACCTTGCCCAAACTGAGACTCCCCCGACTTTCTGATGTATCTATAATATATCACTCGTTAGTAGTAAATACAATATAAAGTAGAAGTAAAAAATCAAGTTAAATAATGCTTACCTATGTGCACAAACTACAGCTTTCTTCCCAGGGCCTTGACTGCGAACCGACACTCCCAGCCACTGACCGTCTTTGATTTCATCGGGATGCGGGCCAGACAGATGATAGGAGTCCAAAGCTATACGACGGTGATGATTATTAAATATTGCACCATTGTGATCGGATATAAAGCATAATGCATTCACATCACCTAATTTCAACAAATTTAAGCTTAGATAGATTAGTCATTTAAAAAATAAATAATTAAATTATCATATCATTAGAAAAAACTGCGACGAGGCCAGAAACGAAATTCAACCCAAACATATTAATTTAACACATTAAAACTATATTCTTAAAGTAATGAAGCTAAAGCAATAACGTCGTGGAAAATATTGCTTTCACTTCAGAGAGATGGCTTAAATATCCCAATGATAGACCAAGATTCCTTGGCAAATGCAAAGCATTGCAACCAGGCGTGAATGCTATAGACATTGTGGCAAAAACAAAACCTTTGCAAAATAAGTGTTGTGTCAAGTTGCACAGATAACGTGCGAATGTGATCAACTAACATTTCTCTTCAGCAAACACTTAACATGCACTTTTGACATTCCGCGAGACGTAAAGTGTACACCGGAACCTGTAACGAATTTCATGAAGATACGGCGTGGTCTACGCAAATCGTGTGGTCTCGGGTTAATCAATCAAGATCTACTGTTAATTTTGAGCGATACTTTAACGGCCGATTCGTTAATTCACCAAAAACACCAATGTTTAATTCGAAGGTTATCGCTTATTAGTTTAATCGGCCCAGAGGTTCTATGATTTGTTAGACGATTTCTACCAGAACTAAAGTGGTTTTGCGATTGGTTGCAGTGCAGTTTAATTCCAAGACCTTTGATTTATGGGTTAAATTCTTAATTAAACCAATCACCTATGTAGTTGTTATTTTGTCATTATGTACCTCTCCTAGAAATTAGGCCACAAACACTCTTTGTGCGTCTTCATTTGAGCTGGCGTTTTACTTTTTTCTAGCTATTTGATTACTGATGTCTAAATCATTATAGCCAAGCAGTTTCTTACTTAACTTGGATATTTGAATACATTATTAATAACTACAATTTTCATTACATTAAGTGCTCTAGCAAGCGTAGTGAGTGGGTGCGTTGCAAGCTATTATAGTGCTGAGTCATCGTATGCAATTTAGGTGTTATTTCTAGGATTTTCAATATCCTAAAGAAATAACTCCCAAGTAAGGGTGCAAATTAAATTAAAAAAGTTAGTTTAACATGCGCTTAAAGTCAACAGAGCGGTAATTAACGATTAGTAATATGGAACAGCGATTAGTCGGTATTAGTCAAGGATTTATGGAGATTGAGACCACAGCTCACTTACTGGTATTTATCTTGCCGTACTTCGCTGTTTGGGGCACCACCGACAAAAGACAACAATTTAGTTAAAATATGTCGACAACTTACAGTTACTCACATTGGACAGGGAAATGCTTACGATATGTGAAATTATAATCTTTATTCAATTCTACATAGTGACAAAATGTGTGAACTAGATTCACTAAATGTGTCTACGTTATCTACTGGTTTTGTAAGCGTAAACTACACTAGTTAAATGTGAACTAATACCTATAGCCTAGATGACAATGAAGTAATGTACATTGCTTTAAGGCGTATATTACACAATAGATACAATCTACTCGTATTTTTCTGGCTGCTCTTTCATTAAGTTAAAACATGGTTATAGAAACGTTAGGTGACCTCTATGGCATATTACAGAATACTTGTTGTTCATACAGAGAGAGTATGAAATACAAAATGTCTGCTAACACTGTTGTTGATATTAAGGTTTTATACACTGTGAATAATTTCGATGTAATTTTTTTGTCTAATTAACGGCCAGTCGCTACTCACTTCTTTTTCCATCCGTGACGATTTGTTCACAGTCGCGCAGTGCCGTAGACAGCCGACATTTCCACAACGCACCCGATTTTGTCGTGTTCGGCTGGAGATTCTGGCCGAGAGGTGCACCAACTAGGAGCCTGAAACAGTAGAAGCCACATTGAATAAACCGATTTTAAATGTATTTGTAACCAATGTGATTATACGGACCTAAAAGGCTTGTCTGAGGTTTAAAGTTACTAATATTTAGGCTACAATAGCTTTTATTTTTTTTTAAATACTAGCTGCCCCCGCGAACTACGTTTCTTCTTAATGTGTGTGATTTTACTTAGCCTACCTTTTTAGTACATGATACCAACATGAAACATTTTGCTATCTACCCCAGAGACTGTTCGGTTTTCTGGAATGAAAACTTTTTAGGTTTTTCAGTGATTTTTTCTCTATATAAACCTCAAAGTTCAAGTCATAAGATTTTAATTAACAAATAAAAAACAGGGGTTGATCGTAGAGGGGTGAAAATTAAAGACTGTATGTATTTTTGTATGCTGTATAATAAAAATATAAAAACATTAAAAAATGGCTTTAAAAAAAATTTGGGGTGGACACCCCTTATCACTTAGGGGTTTGAAATATAGATAGTAGCCGATTCTCAGACTTACTGAATATGCATAAAAAATTTCATAAGAATCTGTCAAGCCGTTTCGGAGGAGTATGGGAACTAACATTGTGACACGAGAATTTTATATATATACTAGTGGACCCTACAGACGTTGTCCTGCATGATATTTAAAGCGATTAGGATATTAAGCAAAGTTTGAAAGTACCGACTGCAGTGCCATCTGCCGGGCTGATTTGTGAATCTAAACCATTCCCAGATCCCCTTGAACACACACAAAAAATTTCATCAAAATCGGTCCAGTCGTTTGAGAGAAGTTCAGTGACATACAAACATACACACTCACAGAAGAATTATATACATAAAGATAGAGATATACCTACTGAATCAAATATTATTTATTTTTTTTCATCTTAATGTGTCTTTCACCTTTACAAGCAAGCAACTGATTAGGTATAACTCGCATTTAATTAACTTAAAACGTATTAATTAAGCTGATTTACAATTTAGCAATTAATTATGCAGGATTCGGTTACACTTTAAATGGATGTTTACGAGGTGATAAATAAGTAGGCTTATTACCTAGTTCGTCGTTTCATTAACAAGAGATTTCTTGAGAATACGTATTCAAAATAATCTAAAATTAAGAAGCCCATATTTGGTATTAGGGTCGATCGTTCACTTATGTTGTGATACTAACTGGTGTACAAGACTTCATCTTGGAATAATTACACGAACGTCGCCTATTTAATGATTAATATGTACTGCAAAATCTCTGTCATCGTCAATTAATTGTTTCCCGTAATCACAACGCCAACATAACGATTTAGAAGAGAAAGTCCAATTGTCAACGTTCATTGTTTCGTTTTGTAACACAACACTATCCATCATGACGCAGACGAATCGATTACTCTGCCCATTCCATCATCCCGCATTCAATTTAACATTGGTTATGCTCCGAGAACCCTATCATTGGACCACAATCCACGAGATTCATGCATTTGTATTACCGTATTTATATAGTATGTACCGTTAAACGGAGTTTAGTGATTAATTAAATGTAGACTAGCAAACTTTAATAAAGACACATTCCAGACGAAAATTCTCTAGTATTCTATCTTGAAATTTAGTAAACGAGTTATGGAGAACACTAGTGTATGAAAAAAGCTTGTCTAGTATTTGTCTAAATCCTACACTACCACACCTATATAATATATATATACCTACACCTGGAACTCGTAATACCAAAGACACACTCACTGAATCGCACACAAAGATATGACCGAATTAACATTATCATTCCACTATTGTTCTTGATCTTCGTGTAGTGAATAAATAGCATAACACCCACACGGTCATTGAACCTTTGGGATAGGTAAAAGCACGGAGATACAATTAAGTCCTCATTGTTTTACCGATGTTACAAATTGCGACATCACCTATCTAAACACTTTAAAGCGCCCGAGAAAGCGAAGGGCCTAAACTTTAGATTAAACAAATGTCGGATATCGCTTTTGTGGACGTGGGCCGCGTTGACGTCAATTTCCAAAGTGCAAATTAAAGCATCGGGCAAACCCCCATATCCAATTAACGAAACAAAGGGTTCATTATAGCATTCGTGCTTCGTGCCCACATGGTGAGCCCTCATAAACACTTAGCGCCTACAATTCCCGATAAAGCAAAAGGATATAGAAATAACAGTACAACTAACGAAAGGGAACTCTATCGTTCTATTAAGTATTGAAAGGTAAACATCGTTTCACGTCAAAGACCGCTCCTACTTGCTGTGGCATCACGTTTCCCTGGCTGCGCCTAGTTCCTCATTTAGCGATAAATTCCCATAAAAATGCCATTCAACCCCTACATTGTTAACAATTGGCATCTACTTCATTATGGCGACTACATTTATATGATATGAGCAAAATGATTAACTTAGGCCGGCAAATAACAGAGTTAGCTGTTTGGCCACTTATTGAAAAATATGTTCTAGCCACTCGCTCGCTTTGAATAAAAAGTGACAAATAACAAACGCCGTCGGTGGTCCACCGCAAACAGCGGTACACTCCATTGTCCAAACTTTATTGCCGAAGCCACTAAAGGACCGAACTGACAACTTCCAGAATTTTGCCCGCGAGCCATATTCCAAGATGAATGAACGTAATTTACAACCTTCAATTATACCAATAATATTTACAGTGAAATACAAGTACCACTGTAATTGCTTTATACATAATATTTATGAACAATTACATTTAATAAATGTATTGAGTTATTATCAACAGCAAATTCTATTTTGATTATGAAAACTTTTAACGACAGGTTTTACGACAAATTTCTCCACCACTTTAGAACCGTAGACGTAGCATTCCCACTTATGTTACTAAAACATTACACAAGTACAGATACCGGCAAACTTCTTGAGCTTTAAACTAGGGAGTGGGGGAAAGTTTGCGCATCGTACAACAATCGGACGCAGCGCGGGACACAAACGTCAACTGATTTACCAATCACTTTCCCGCCACCGCGTACCACCGAAGTGATACCTAAAAATCGCTTTTGTGCAGGCATGGACATTTGTTCATGATGTTTACCGGTATTTGTAGTAAAGAACAATCGGCATTTTAATTAATTAATTTTAAGATTTAAATTTTAAATGTTGAAATGCTGCACAGCAAGTCGGTAATGAAGATGCCTCTGTTAGCCTTAAACATTTAATTAAACTTATATTGCATTATAATTTGGGAAGAGAATTTTCAATTGGCATACCTTAGTGCCCAATGGATCGGCCTTCGTGTGAGGTGCATCGATTCGAATTTCCAATCGTCGTTTTATATCCCTAATCGTAGACTTATCGACTTATATAGTCATCATATCAAAAGAGTAGAATAATCTTTCGAATTTGGCTATTATAATCTAATATTATTGAGATTTTTGTGTTTTTTCTCAACCTTAGATTTAAATAAGTTATAACATGTTAGTCGGGATCCTGAAAATGATGGCCGAAATCTTTTTACATATATAACATATTATGTGTGGTCGCGTTATCCTTATTTTATGAGTAAATTTTCGGCGAATTATCTTTTAATTTACTATTTCAGACAGGTCCAATAGAATAATAATATTGTTTTACACAGTTACTATTAAGATATACGTATGTTCATAAGCACACATTTGCGTGTATAAGTTTTAATAACCAATTGAAACGTATTACAAGTAGGTTATATTCAATGACGCGTCAAATTCTAAGGCTTTCTAATCATAAAGCATGACTTTCCCTGTTCAACAAACAACTTGGGCATGAAACCTCTCAATTAACTCTGCCCATAATTACTTTAAGCAAATGCTTGGTCGTGACTTGTAGGTACTTCGTTGCCTAAGAGCATTGTCATACAGAAAAATCCAACAATAACTAATCACAATACAAGGGACCTTTTTTTGTTACTCCTCAACTAGCGATGTGAAATTTGAAGATTTAATTTATTTTATTCCGATTCCGATTGGAGTATGTTACAAATAACAAAAAACTTTTGTTTTTTGCTTTAAAATTAGTGGACAGTCTTTTCCTACTGATTTCATGTTAGTTTCGCGTGCATCCTATAACAGTGAAGCATACTGGCCAAGTTATCTGGCGCGATCTCTCATTAGCGAGATAGTTGCTGCTCGTGACTCGCCCATGTTGCACTGTCACCCGCTAACATATTGGTATTAGACAACTCTTTACATACAGGGTATTTGTAGTTATACAATATACCAACTGAATGTACATTAATCTCCCATAAAGCTTGCACTGATGAACGTTTATATTTCTACAATACTACCTATTTTGACCGTAACACCAGCTACTATTATATACATATGGAATGGTTAATATAAAAAAAACGATATTATTCCTTACTTACTTTAAGTAAGTAAGTCGTTAATGATTTCCTTTGCAGTAATGATAATAAAGAGGTATAAAACCAAAAGTACTTTGATCACAATAAAATATATGGAGAGAGGGGTTATTGTGCCCCACTTTCGCATATTTCCACATAATTTATTTGTTCACTTTTACTTACAAGTAAAGATCATTAAGAATCACAAATATGGAGATCCAATTATATAAAATTATCATAAAAAATCGCTTTCACGAAAGCTCCTTAAATATACTTAATATGTATAATTATTGTTAAGTTATTACAATTATATACATATGTATTTTATAAATAAACCTGCGCATTCCATTTTAACTTAAATGCACGATTATTAAAGTAAACAAATATTAGCTCCGTAGTTTAAGACCAAAATCGTAATGCATATGAAATTTATTTAAGCGGTCTGATAAAAATAAGCACGGACGAGTCTGATTCCTAACAGTCGCCAGTCTTAAATACATAAAAACAGTTCAACGAACTATTATTAATGGCAGAGAGAGAGCAATTCGGGAATAACGTAAAACAATGTTCTTAGAAGCACAAATTGAATGCATCTCCACGTTAACATGAAACACAAAAGTAAGAAAATAAACCGTTTTCAAAGACAAGCAGTAAGTTCAACGAAGAATTTCTTAACACGCCTTGTTTAACATTACTTGTTACTTAATCTATCGCTACATAAAGATCTTTAAAAGCTCTGTAAATATTTGTTGCACTCACAGATTACAGTACCTTAATGTTATAATCTTGCTTTAGGAAAAGTGTATTTTAAGAAGCACTTCGATCAATTTTGTAACTCTGCGTCTTTGTTTGAGCATTAGCCAAACGTTGACGATTATGCCTTAAAATTTCAAGTATGATGAGCAATTAGGGAGAAATGTATTTTAATAATATCGTATTGTACAATATAAACTAGATATTGACCACAATCATAAATAAATAAAAATCCAACAAATGCACGTACATATTGATTATAAATTCAGGAGAGTATAAATGGCGCTATAAAACACCTAACGAGCACCGAGACCGTAGTCCAAGATAATCGCAAACCCGTTCCGAGCGAGTAAATAATGGTCGGATGCATTAGTCAGATATCGACCCGTGTGTGGGCGACAGATTCTGCAAGTATGCAAGTGAGGGCAGACATTTTCAGTTCCTGTTAACTTCTCAACAAATGTAAATCAATATCATCTTCGTGCAGTGAGACCGAAGGCACGAAAGCAAAATAAGATTAACTTTTATATACTCATTGTAATTGAATGATTGAGGTAATTATAATCTCATTTTAATTTTTTGATATACACAAATAAATAAAGTATTCAACATTTTGAAACGTTCGTATAAGTAACTACTAGACATAATGCCAGAAAATCGCAGTCAAAGGTATAACATGTAAATGTGAGAGGGTGTAATTAATTTAAGATGTTTATCGTAGCAGTTGTAAGTAATATCATCCTGTTTAGAGTTTGAAGTTGCGGTATGTGGTACTCGGTCCAGTATTTACGTAAGGCAAGCCTTTCTCACGCAAGCCGCCGGCCATCAGTAGGTGTCAATACAACTGTTTATTGTAGCAATTTTACTTACATTATTACTTGTACGGTTATATTTTCGAAAAGATTTATTTATAACGAAGTAAGATTTTGTATACTTTAAAATGAAATTCAGAAATGTAACTCTGTGCGAACTCCCGTATGTTCCGTAAACTTCAGTAAATGGATTTTGACTCTTTATTTATTACACAACTAGATAATGAAGTAGTCGGATAGGAGTTTACTTGTAAATTTAATAGTGTTTGATTACAAAGCGAAATGACCCACCACGAAGCGAGGACAAAAATACATGCATAACGTCATCCTTTTCAGATCCCTTTACGTCAAATTTAATTTAAGAATCGCAAGTCTCGAGTTAACCCCAGGATCCGGGTCAGCGAATCATTCATACAATAGTTATTAATCATTATTATTCACCATTAATTATTCTCACTTTACGAAGATAATGTAGCATATATTATAATAAAATAAAGTTAAATGAGCATTATCATATGAAATTAAAGATTTTATTTGAATAACTACCCTTTTCTCTTTATTAAGAACACGTTAATAATTGATCCTATATAAGTATATACAATAGTTTGTGAGCAGGTAACGCGAAATAGTGACCTTGCAGCTTTGTTCCGGAAAGATCAATTGAACAAATGATATTGTATGATTGCAATTGAATAGCCCGATGGCCAAGCGACCACGTGTGAATTAGATCAACGGGTCAAGTCAACAACCTAATATGACAATACGAGAGATCACTCACTCAGACCAGATGTAATGACGTGCTATTTACATATCTATAAGTCTCTAGACTCCTTTATGAAATCAAATATTCTGATATACGATCACCAAAAGCAATAAAATATTAGTATGTGATTTAGGATCAGTGATAAACTACTATATATTCTATATTAGCGAACCCTACTTGTACGTTCTCTCCATACTTAGGGGAAATAATTTAAACTGATTGGTTGTAGTCTTGACTGAACAATGGTTCTGTCAATGTATGAGCAGCCCTTAGACGGTTTTCGCTAATTGGGACCTAAAGCGGATTTCTACTCACAACGCCTGCACGGTCATAGAAATTTCAGTTCTGGAGGCTGGATATATTTATATCAGGGTTTAAGCATACGCTTCATACAAGTACATTTCGGCACCGAATCCGTTTTAAGGTGTAGTCCTCACGTACCTCACTTACCATAACAATAGCAGGTACGGTGTACAGCGATGCCATCCTCTATAATTTATGGAAATGACCGCGAACAAAAACACATGACAAAGGTGTCTACTTCGAAATTAAGTAGATGGGTCGAGTATCGTGTTCCCCATTGTCTAACCCGTGTTGGGGTTCACTCGGTAATCGTAAATACCGTCATTATACCTCCACAAAGGTTAGGTAATAAAAATTCATGATTTTCTTTTCAATGAATAGTTACAACACGAACAATATATGTGTTCATAAATATCTGTCTCAGAAATCATATCTTAAGTGGACTAATATATATATATATATATAATTATAGTCTCAAATGAAGGAGCATTTGAGACTACGTGTTACTTATTTAAAACGTGAACTTTTTATTTAACATTATAGTATCTATGTAACTAAATGTTACTTAGAACATTACTTTTACTCTCGCTCATCTCTAATAACCAAATAAAAAATCTACAACTTATTTATTTATTAAGGTAGGTACTCGAAAAGCATAACAATATATCACATAAATATCAAAAAATTCCGCGAAAGTCCCATACGTTGTAATACGCGTTTTTTATTCATGACCTTCCTTCTCTTCTTGTTCGTTGACGCCAGTGGCCTGGCGCGGTTCTCTTTGTCGCGAGATAACGCCGTCGGTTGCTAATTGGATACAATTTATTGCGCATTTATTCAGTAGACATTGCGCGTGAGCTTTGAGCTTTAATAGTCTTATACATCGGCCCTGCTAATTAAGACTTCAACTAAGCTAATTAGCGCAATTTATTTTCTCTTTTTTTAATTTAAGAATTGTTTTGATGTAATTTTTAAAGAAATTAATTTTCATTCGATGGGCCAGTTTGTTAACTTGATACAACTATTACGTTTTAACATAACAACAAACATTATTTCATTAAAGTACCTTAGTTAACTGCCTTCCTCTAAACTTTGAAGATTATTTGAAAAGGCACACAAATATGATTTGTTGCTAATCATTAATTGAATTGTATTGATACATGAAATTGTGTAACTGACGCTCGACCTCAATGCATATATTTAGAGCGAGTTAGAAACGATGCGAACAGATGATCCCTTGGTAACCCAATAAAAAGAATCGGCAGATTACGTTAACCCAGATAAAGGGAAAGCGGACCCTTTAACTTTCTATTTTTCGATAACTAGGTTTGACGGAACGTGGGCGAACGCGTTTCCTAACTAATCAACCAACTTAATAGATTTTCGTGATTTTACAGCACTTTTATTGATTGAGATGTTTCAACTTGTAGTCGACGTCGTTTTAAGTGAGAATGTCGACGATTACTTTAAACTGAGAGACAAACTATTCACACTTTATGGGTGTGACATCACGACTCGTCATTGTCAGTGTCATTAACAAAATGAACACCTTTATCGGCGAATGAAATCATCATCCTCACCAAAATAATATTCAAACAGACCCATCAACGTGTCGCTAATATAATAATCATAATTTATATTTGCATACAATTGAACCACCATTTGCAGCAGAAATTTGACTTCGCGGAACCTTTGCAGTGATTTATTAATCATTTTGCCGAAATGCTAAGCAATAAAAATTCCCCGATGGATTTATATATTCGACCTTTCCTTACTTTGTGCTAAAATACGATTAGTTCACTACTTTTGTGTATTGTCAAATTTGTTTTTACCCCAATTCCTCACAGATAAAGCAGTTAACAGGTAAATATATAAGTAAATTAATTATTTAAACGGGTAAACAGTACAAATTTGAATTGTAAATCGATTTGCCTTTTACAGTAAAAACGGTACAGTGACAACACGACGACCTGTGACCTATGCGCGTGCGCCGGTGATAAACACGGACGTAGAACGTCTTTACGGCATCTGTTTTACAGATGTTTATCAATTCGTCTTTTATAGCATTAAAACTGCCGCTTTGTTGCGTATGACACAAATACCTAATGCACATGGTGCCCCAATTTTTAGCAATTTCAAATTTATGCCACTTCCGTGAGTTACGTCTTATACAAACATTTCTTAATATGTTCGCAGCGTTGCATGTATCGCGAGGGATCACATCGACTCACACGGAATAACCAGCATATAAATATTTTGAGTTTAATTTCGACAATGAATCACGATGTGAGAAAAGAGGCAATTATTCTCATTATTAGACATGAGTCACAAAAAAGGAAGCCGCCGCCTGTGGGGTACAACTGTGTGATGCATTCCTATTTGAATTCTCAAGAAGTTCGTGACGTACGCTACGAAGCACATGCTACAATAACGCCGAGTTTCATAAGTAAGAACATTACACTTATATTTATACCAAATTATACATTTATGCATTTGATGCTTTATTTCGTTTAGAAAAATGTTTCCGCTACATATTTAGATATTAAATCGAATATAGAAATGAAAACACCGGCAGCTGTTTCAATTCGAAAAGCTTTTAGTAAAGCTTAATGAGTAAATCCGAAACACGGATATGAATAGTACACGGATGTTCAGTAATCACAACAGCATACAATAGTTTTGTTTATTCGAACTTTAGCTTCGAAGTGGGTGGCGGAACAATCTGATCTCATCTTAACGATAGAAATAAAGCCTGTTGACTAAAGTGATAGTTATGGATAATTCAATTGCACACTACCTTATCTATTATAGGTCATATACATAGATATGCGTTGTATATATAAATTCATTGATCTGGCTAACTTAGTCATAAATTTGAATATAAAAATTGTACTTGAGCTACTTCAAAAGCTATTATTGGTTTAACTGTAATCGGAACCAGTTTTGAAGCCAGATCTCAAACGGAAGCACTTTCATCCCTATCTAGCCGTAACCACAACACCACTTGAGATATCGTACCTTTAATAGTTTTCTTAAGGTTTATTGAACATTTAAATATCTCGTACTTATGACTATCGAGCCTTTGATGTGGGCATACTATGTAGTCTAAATATATTTAAGAAGTATAGGTTGAAAGCATATATGTATTACATATATTTTAAAGATCTATTTTCCTTGTTCAAATAGGAAGTATCAACAACTTCAAACAATACATTTAAGTCATAAGTTCATTTCGACGCACATCCAAAAAATTATAATTTTATGTTGTTACTCGATCAAAAAGTTTATACGAATCAAGTAAAAGTTTATACGTAGTCTATACGAATGAGGTCCGACTGAGTAAACGTTATCATCGTGAAGTTAGCCAAACACCTTACAAAATAAAGATTGTGTATTTTTTATATTCCGTCCATGTCAGGACAATTTAAAATTGTCTTTTTTTATAACAGTTGGCGTCGAGAAATAATAAGGCATCATTAAGATTATGCCGGCTTATTTGCTACGTTTATTGCTTCTTCTTAACATTTTATCTTGCTATTTACACAACGGAAATCATTTCTTAAAAATTCTTAAACAGACATTTCTCGTAAATAAAGAAAAAGAGCAGAACCCACACTCTGAGTTCTAAAATAAATTCGAAGTTGCAATATAAATTTTTGCACATTAACAATTATTAGCAAAAGTAAAATATCAGTAAATAATTCTAATTCCAACGCAATAAAACTATGAAAAAGGTCCAAATAACATTTAATGGAAAGTCTGTCAGTAATTGTAACACTTGTTTAGAGTGCAACAACTAGTTCAACTGAATTAGCACTTATTAATTAATTGTTCATTAGGCTTCTACCATTAAAATAGCATTCATGTTCTAAAGAAAACTATTGAAGATAGTTTCCTTTCTATGTATATGTACCTACTACAAATTATTACTCATATTTCTTGTCTTGATAAATTAATGACCATTTTAATCCCATCTATTGATATAACGAGCCCTTACTAATCTAAAGTGTTTCACTTATCGTAAAACCATTAATTATGCTCCATTCCCTGCGCCCACGCATCCCGATCATAATCATTGTAATTGATTTAAATGTAATGATAGATCGAATCGTGTGTAAACAGTAATTGTGTTTTATGAAACACGAAAATTAGGGGCTTCGACGGGCCTGTGACGTCGTGACCAAAGGCCGATATGATCTGGGATCAACCGCAGTGCGTTCATATAATGCTCTATATTTATGTAGATCTCTGTAAGTCAGCTTGGAATGCAAGTTGTTAATGCACTAACCGGCGAGTCGAGCTATAAAATATGGTATGTACATTTTACACCTACTTGTGTACATGGCATAGCTTTGCCCTGTTTTACGAATATTTCAAGAATATATTAACGGGTTGGGTAGGGGAAAGAACATACACACACTATAACATAAATAACTATATTATGACACAAAATACAACTGAAAGCAGCCAATAGATAGTCGTAAAATTAAATACATGAATACCACTCTTTTTTTTGTAGCAATAAATGACAAAGCTAACGTTCTAAGCGGCAGATGACGAAAACCCTATTGACGCAAATAAATAAGTTTTACAAATCTGAAAGAACTCACAATCTCATCGTCTTAATGCTTTTTTTAATGTAACACTCGAACGGCGGTAATAAGGCAGGCGGGATGAAAGACATGTTATATGGGCACCCGGTGTTGAGTTACTAGCCCTTTACTATTAGGGGAAATTATTTGTTTATATTAAACGAGAATATAATAATGTACATATGTAATGTAGCACGAGGCGACTAATATAACGTGAGTCGGCTTGTCCTTGACGCTTTTACTTGATTTTAGTATAGAGATATTCGATTGAAGGCAGATGCAGTTGATAGTTGTTTTTCAAACTCAGTACATCCTATGTATCATCCTTTCCTACTTAGTCCATTACGACCTCGAGTCTGTTGGCACGAATACACAATAAGTAGATAAAGGTTTCACCTGAAACAACTAAAGATGCAGCGCTCAACAAACTGAGACAATGACGTCATAAGGACAACGACCCCTTTTACCTCATAAAAGAAACGGTCGTATTGGCATTCAAAACAAAGCAAAGAAAATTCTAAAATGAGTGCTATCGCCTTCAATTCAAGGTTACTTTTAATTCGACGCTCTCTAAAAACATTTATCTAAATTATACGCATTTTTCCTGTTTTTATTTGTGCAAATCTAATCTAATTTGCGTGTTTAAAGTTTCTTTAGTCGTTTTAGCGAAAGAGATAAAAAATCTGCATAACTTTTTCGGGTTTTATTTATATTCAAGATAAAACGAAAGTCATTTTATTTGACCATTATCAATAATTGAATAAGTGTTGAACTTGTTATTTAAAGCTATTAATAGCTGCACATATTAAAACGTCATACTACGTGTTAAGTAGTAGACTGTATTCGTTTTTCACTGGAAAGCCGTTACGTGAATACAAAACTGATAACGTATGTTTTACTATTCAAAGAACACAATCAGCTGATGTTTTGTGCGATTAATAACATTCATAGACATTTATAATTAAAGGTGAAATATAGATAAAAACAAAATAAAAAAAAACATTATCAGGCAATCTTAAGAAAATTATAGGTATATATAGACTATAGAGTGTAAAAACCGGTACTTTCGTATCCAGTGCGATTGGGGATAATTGTTTTTTATAAGTCGCTATACTGGGCGGATAAGTTTGCCTATTTGCTGTCGTTAATTTCCCTAAGAATTGCGTTCGCGACAAAATATTTGCACTTGTTCCACGTGCCTCGTACAAGCACGAATTTGCGTAATAAGACAACGTTTCGGGTTTTATCTCTAATATCACTAATTATGAAGATGTTGATATTTTCCACCTTTCCAAAGAGGATGAGAGGAAATATTTGAAGATGTGGAAGGACCTTGACATTCATTTACACTTCGTTAGCTTATACAAAAACATACATATAAAAAAGCAGGTTACAAAGTTAATAGGTAAAGGGCGGCCTTATCGCTAACAAGCGATTTCTTCAAGGTAACCCTAATATGGAACAATAAAAAAAAAACACCTACAGAGGGTAAAATACAAGAAGTGCATAGATATTAGGACAAAAAACTCAAAATAACATGTAACTAAACTAAAAACTAAACTGTAAACTAAACTGTAACATGTAACTAACTAAACTAAAAAATAAATAAAATAAAGTCTAAAGAAAAAATAAAAATATGTATAAACAAAAATGTAAAAGCTAATCAAAAGGTTAATTGAGTCACAATTAATATATATGTAGTAGCTAATTACGAGGCAGAATAGTAGTATAGTATATATATAAGTATAGGTAAATATGCGCACGCGTCGACGCTAACAAACGCTCAATCCATTTCGCGGCTCACTGACCCCAGTAATTACTAGCTTATGAACCCAATAATTTCATACAACATGAACCCTTTCAAACTCGATAACCTGTTAACGTGGCCACGTCAATCACCTATTTGTAAATAGGATCACGCATCATTGCGGTGCACTTAAAACATATTGTTTCAAGAACTCAGTATTTTATTGTCTAAGTACAAATTAAACTTTATAACGTACAATTATGAGATTACGAAGTAAGAAGGCTTCGTAAAAGTGCCACAGCCCATATTTATTTTTAAGTAGGTGTTCTTTAGAAAGTAACTCATTGCCCAACTTGATTTAATTACAAACCATTGTAGGGGCAAGACAATAGTTTGCTAAGTGAAATAAATGGGTAAGCATTGCTTGTGCGATCATTATCGGATGGTATTCCTATAATACGAGCTGTTAGTAGCGGCTTTATTCGTACGTAACATGTATATGAGGGTATTAAACTCAAAATATCTTTGTTCATATAGGTAAACAAGTACACGTCAAATGAACGTCAAAAAAAAGTAATTAGTAATTGTAAATTTACATTTACTACCAGTTCGCAAATCAAGGGCGTAGAGCGGGCATTATATAGGTATATCAAGAGTTTTTGTAAATAAATAATACATATTCGATACTGTATTTAGTCATATTCAAAAGGAAAGTACCGCTTTTAGTAAAAAACTACTTATACCATATTATTAACTCCTGATCTCTAGCAATAGCAAAAAGAGTCTTGTTACAATATCAGTAACATAGAAACGGACACGAACAAATGCGACACCAACCGAGTATAATAAACCCGTATAAACAAGATATTAGAAAAGGTAATAACTAATAACTCATCTCTCTCGGCATAAAACCACAAAGTATTAAAATGTTTATTTCATGACTTCTCCAACCGCTGACAGCTGTATCCTGTTACTTTGGACATTATATGAATCTATGACGTACAAAGTGGCTCGGCTTGATTAAACTTTTTTCTTCCATTTCTCAGAGGCATTTCAATTAAATAAGAGATAATGCAAATGACGTGTTTTGTTTTAAAAGAACCGTAATGGCATGTAATGGTAAGGCGCGACTGGAAAGACTCGGTCGAGGCTGTCACGCAATTTCCCCTATGCTCTATGTCATATTCTATGATTTATTACAGCAACCATTTTCAAGTAGGTACTCGGAATTTCATTTTGCATACGTTCATCAATAAAAAATATTGAATATGCCTTGTAAAAAGCCTGTGTGCCGAGCACTTTTCATTCCAGAACTAGCTGGAAATAAAATAAAATTTACTTCAAAAGAGGTGTTGACCAAAATGCCAAACGCCAAAGCCAAACGATTGATCATATAGCTGCATACTATGCATACAGCATACTCGACACACTGAATTCAATTACTTGTTTACGGGCTGCAGAATATAATATCTATAACAAACTGTATAGACAGCTTAATAATAGAACAGGTACCAGCTCAACTACTCTTGAAGCTTAAGGGCCCTTTTCGCCGACTAGAGAGCACTTAACAAAGGCTCTAAAGGAATAAGCGATGTCAAGCCCTTTCTTTCTGTATTATCTCCATTTTACTCATTATATTGTGCATAGAAGCGAGATTTATAACTTAGAAATGATAGTTTACCAAATGAAAAACGTAAAAACGTTAAACGTAACGCTACGTTTTACGTTTCCTTAAACGTTAACGTAAGAGTGCTTTAAAATAGGATTTATCTCTCTTTGTGTATTCGACGTACCCACACTGAATAGCTTAAGCCCTGACATATACCATGAACCTGTTGCCGACACTTGTATCCGTCGATGGTGACATTAGCACGAGAGATAATTGCTATTTGACCCCAATTCTAACTTCGCTATTAATACAAACCGCTATGTTATAAAGTATGCTCCTAATTACTCATACCGTTTATTTACTCAATAAGTCAAACGACGGAGTACGCTCTATACGAGACTACCGAATTAAAATAAATAAGGATTGCGAATTTCAATCAGATGGATGGCTCAACGGAAGTAATCGTTCCGTATTCGATTGTTTTGTTATCTGTTGAATTGTCTCAGTTGTAGGTTAAAACTTGAATTTTACTGGTCCATTGTACAATTTACTACTATATACTTGTCGCAGCCCTAACTGCTTGTCGGAAACATAATTTTGCACCCCTTCTTCCTACAAAACAAGGCATTGCATCTTGCGCTTGAACCTTGTTGCATATATAATATATATTTTCGCTTGATATTTCCAAAAACAATATTATTGCAGTTTTCGATAGTGACTATATAGGTCAACTTTGTCAGCAGCATTTGATTGTAAGTTTACTGCCGCTCCTTAATATCGAGCAGGAAGTAGCCGAAGCTCGTAAATCCCATCAGGGGTTGATTTCCGCTATCATTGTACCTCCTTATTGGGATTGACGTTCCCTTTGGTAATTCTAATTTATATAAATGTAATTAATTCGAAAAAAATACTTACAAAATTTTCTGTCAGTAGTGTAAAATAAATAGGTTTTACAGGATTATTTATACATGTATAGTATATATATAGTTCCTTTTGTTTCAAAACAATCATAACACATCCTCAAAATACAACTCAATTTAAATAATAATTCTAAATTGAAGCGGCACAATTAGGAGTATTCACGCTCTAGCCCTTGTATTCAAATTTCCAACTCAATGATTAAAACTCTTTTTATGAATCCATTGTTTTAAAGCGTTTAGCTGGGCCTGAAGATAATAATAATAATGTCTGGAATTTCTGGTTAAATTAATTTTGAGCATTGGTTTATTAATTATAAAGCATCCGATAAAAATAACGCGTCAACGTGTCGAGCACTCATTGTAACACCTAGATAGCAAAATAGCAAGTAATAAATCATTTATCGATCGGTTTATACTAACACAAGATAACACGACGTTAGGTGAATCACTTGTCATGTTTTATTCGCAACGGACCTTCGCTATGAGTTATAGTAAGCGTTCAGTTTCTTAAACGTCTTTGAAAAGATTTCCTAAGATTTACTCGGCAGATACTTGCACGGCCTTTTTACTATACGTAGCATTCAATATTAAATAAATGTATGCTGTTTTTTCAAATAATTATATGAGTAAGTGTCTTTTTGTAATATTAAGGCATTAGAGATTTTGCATCATTAAGGCATTAGAGATTTTGCATAATTTTTCTTTCATAATTCTCTTTAAGAGCCTTTGCGCTATCGCGATATACTAAGTAACTTGCTTCGGATAAGAAACCTGTTAATACAATGTAATAGCGGATAATAAGCAGAAACTAACAACTGCTATATCTCGTTCTGAGACACGTCGATGTAAAATTGATTTGTGGTACGTGCCTCAGATGCAGAACTTACTAGGCTTTCGTATTCGTAGTTTGGCATGAACTACGTAACTATGTTCATATCTAGGTGATTCATATGCCAATTTGTAAATAAGATATATTCTGTTAAAATAATATAAAAAATACATAAACAAACGAAAGCTCAGTTCGGCATGTCTATGGTAGGTATGTCTTAGCGAAATCAAGCACGTCACGACTCTGATTGATTGGAGATTGTTCAGTGACGAGCAGACGTAGATAATGGGCACTGGTCTCTCACTAATCAAGCGAAATAACAACAAGGAAAACCTAATCATATAAAAATTTGTAGAATGTTGTTTATTAACATTGAAATTATGGACTTCATTCATCTACATTCAGTATTAGCTGACGATTTCATCGAATATCTTGGGAAATAAACGATTAACACGCAGCTATCGTAAACAAACGTAGACTTATTTGCGTATGTCAAAACACAAATTGTGAAAGAACGCGATCTAATACATGACTTCTTAGACGGAAGGGTCGATTCTATAAAATTGTAAAATAGTGAAAGCAATAGTAGATAAAGTTAAATAAATGACGTCATTTAAATCCCATTAACTGGGCCCAAAGAAAATAAAAGTGCTTATGAAAATAAAATTCTTGAAATGATTCACTTAATTAAAGACAAGCGTAAACATCCAGTCCCTTTAAGTGTGCCGCTAGATAAACGAAAATGAATAGCTTTTAGCTGGGCGCACGGCGAGGCACGCGTCCTAACGAACGCTCATACATGTTTAACGTACCAGAAACTGGGACAAATAATTATGATCGACAATTTTGGACCGGCTATTTTATTTGTATCGGAACTTGATACTTAGAAATCCTGCCCGAAAACTAATTACATATATAATATATCGTTTCCCAGAATTTTCCACATATGTGAGAATTGATGGGGCTTTGGTGTGCTATTGATCCTCCTAATGAACAACTTAAAAGTGAAGTAGAGATATAATTTACCAATGAATTTATTCTGCCGCATTTCGTATTTACCACAACCCATAAAAGCCCCTTTACGCATTTCACGCTTTCTAACAACAAATAGAATGAGTATTAAACGTCTTTTGTGAAACGATAAATGAACGTATACGAAAATTCAGCATACATAATCCGATTTCAATACAGCTCAAGAAAGAACATGATCGAACAAAGAAAAATCGAGGGCCATTTTGTAAGCTCCTTTGATATGGAATGTGCGCAAATCCTTTTGTGTTAAGAAGGACCTGAGTAACTCCAAATATTATATTACGTGTCAGTAATATTTCATGGATTGATCGACATACACAAAGAACTTTCATTGGTCATGCCTCCTTAAGAAATTTGACCCTGCCACTAACAGTTACATGATTTACTGTGGCGTTAATTAACAGTATTGTTTTAAATTATGATTTAATGGCCCTCTTGATATTTCCCTATTGAATCGAGTCAAGCTTTACGAGACCCAGGTGGCTTTGCGGATCAAAACAAAAGCCCACTGTGTTCGTCAAATCAACGGGAACACAACGATCTCTTGTTCCAAAACGTAGGAACATGCTTTTTGTTAGCCTTCTCTCCGACACCGTAGAGGAATTTAGTATATCATATTAATGTGCGCAACATACTTAAGTGGATTTGGTATTCACGATATCGCGCGCTTAGCTCACTTACCTGTAACAAAGGAAGCATAAAGTTTACAATAAAATATTTATAGTCCATACAAAATTAAGTCGGAAGTCACCGATTTTTAGGGGAGTCGTTAGATGTTGGCTCTTGGGTGAACAGTTTGTAATTAAAGATATTGGTGCACTAGACGTCAGAGGGTTATTTATGTGATGTGACCACCCTGAAAACTATTGTGTTTCAATTGACGCTTGTCACTAGTTTGACATTAGGGGAATTCAATTTGGGGACTTATTGTATATTTTAGTACTATGTTGTATGGGTAAATTAATGAAATACTTAATCTAGATAATTCTAGGCTTATTGAACACGTTTATTGAATCGGTTTTGAACACGTGTAACAGTTCGAATAAAACAACTTAAGCAGATTAAGTTTGGCAACCATAGAGTCTACGTAGTTATAAAATTATTTCTTTGCCGATAGACCAGTAACTATAAGCACATTATTGTAGAACAAAATACGTAACGACCCTTGTTCGATCTTAGAAATACTCATAAATTAGTAGCGCGTGAGTTAGAGACAGCAAAATTATGTTAAGCCTGTACACAGGTCACAAATATTGTACGCAGCTGGGCCTAATTACAATATAGGAAACGGTTTAAGCGACAATCACCTGTATTTCATTAGTTTAGATATGATTATCGTGTGCATAATTATACTCATTGTTAACTTCATTTCTGACGGACTCACAGACAGTAGGAAAAAACAATAAAACAGGCTCCTTTGAACGGGAATTCATCTCGTTATGTTTCCCATAAAAGGATTGAGATTTCTTTTTCACTTTCCGAGATGTGAATTTATTTTTTAATTGACTGAAGTTATTCAGGCATTTTACGACTGCTATGAACTTATTGCACCGAACACCGATATTTATGCCAACTAGTACAAGTATTACGTAACCTTTGACATTTTTGTGGAGGTCCTTCTTTTTGATTTTAACTTCGTTACTACCTATATACGTAGGACTATTTATGCAACTACGTTAATATGAACTAAACTACAAAAATTTGCAGATTTCTGATTACCTACACGCAAGTTATGTTTTGTTGACATGTCATATTTGTTTGAATATTAGCTGCGTTCACTTTTCGTCTTTGCATTTTATCTGCTGTCTTTCATTGTACCTACAACAGTATTTGTGTCAAGTATTACCTGTATAATATGTAGTAAATCGTTGTGAGCCGAAAAAGCATTAACGATATGCTGTGTACGTTATAAGTAGGTACACAATTTTAGTTTCATTAGTTTAATTATATTCCTATAAACTATGCTACTAAGATATTTTTCTAATAGATGGAATGTGACTAAGCCATCTCATTAATTTCATAAAACTTACAAAACAGATAGGAAAAGTAAAGCTTACATGTCCAGGTTCTCTGCCCTCAGCTTAACGGTGCAATATTTTTATAGAATCAACAATCTCACATCTCTTAATTTATGAAAAACCTAATTGATTACGCCATTAAGTCAGCAAAAAGCTGGCAGACATTACACTTCTCACTTTAGCGTATATGTTTCCGTCACATTTGGGCTGGGTTATTAAGAAAGATTTATTAGCAATACATGCGAACATCTTTCAACGATAAATCGTGCTGCTTATTACAAGCCTGAGATTTTTATTTTGTACTCCGTAAAAGGATATGATTAATTATCGAATATTGCATGGAAAGCTTCTTCAATCCTACCACTCACTGCCTCGAAGAATTCGGTAACGGGTTATATGAAATCCAGATACATCCGCCAGTAAGCGGTTATTTCCTTATCTGGTCGTGTTAAAATTATAAATTGCTGTCGCGAAATTTAACGACATCCAATCGCCCTTATTTTTTTATATTCTGTAGAGGTCTTAAAACTGTTTCGTGAGAACAAATTCTTGATAATATCATTCAAAAACACTGTGATATTAAAGTATTACATCGTATAGCAAAGATGGGATGCGCTCTACCTCTTAAGTAAGCTAAAATTTAAGCAATGTAATTTGTCGTTTCGATTGCCTTAAAGAAAACTAAATTAATATACCTACTTTAAGTGCCAACAAATTACTATAATTTTATTATATTTTATTGTGCTTGTATTATCTTGTATATGTTTAATTGTATTTTTTAATTTCTATTCTTTTTTGTTGTGAAACTTATGTTTACTTTAATTGTCACACATTTTAGATGAAAGATTTTGTAAAACAATAAGTAGATTAAGTACTGTGTATGATGTCGTAAGCTTAATAACTAAATAAATAAATAATATGGAGACTTAGCTGTCAGGAGGGTCAGAAGGTATTACTGAAGCGAAATTGTGTAAGTATAAGAGCGGCAGGAGATATTTGCATTATTATTTAAATAATGAAGCGAGAAACAGTTATAAATGCGTAATATAATTTGCAGAAACAGATAACTGCGATTTATGGGCCATAATTATAGGTTACAGCTAAATGGCCGTATTCCGAGTCTTGCTTTTCCTAATACAACGTGGGCCGTAATGGTAAAGAAGTAACATATCGTGAGTCGTGACAAGAAAGCAATTTCAGACTTCAGTGTTAGAATTCTTGTCCACAACGCACATATTTTACACAAATACCACTCGTTATTATATCGGTAGGTATTTGGCCTATATTATTTTGGCAGAGAGAGAATGTAAGGCACTCGGTACGGGTAACTTCGTAGTCGTTACTATTCCTACTGTATGTGTTTTGACAGTGACAGTGGTTTTCATTGGAAAATAATAATAATATTTTACAAAAGAAGGCACTATTCCTATTGTATGCATAAACAAAAGGTTAATGTTACGTAAAGTTTGGTGACAAGAAAGTATGTTGAACCGGGTCTCGCCACCCACGCAAATTCCACAGCTAGTGCCAAGATGCAGCTCTTATTGCTACATCTGCCCCAATAACTAGTCTATATCAATTAAAATTAATGCTATTTATGATTTAATTTTTGTTGCCGAGACATGAATTGTAGCTGTAACGCTATAGAATAATTTGCAAGTGTAATCCGAGTCCAGTCCAGTCGTGAGGTCGCTATTTAAATGAAGTTTACGCCAACTTGACGTGCAAGTTAATTGAAATGTATTATGCAAATGGATCTGCAAATAAAATATCCTGCTCGGGGCAACGGACTGGCTGATTCATCCACCAAATTCGAGATTAGGACGATCACTCGAGCGTGATACCTAAATATAGAACAGAAGGGGCTGATCTCCTGGTCGCGGCGTATTTTGCTTAATATTATTAAACGAAAAGTGTGACAGGTTTGCAATCACACGTGATTTAAAATATGTCATTTTGTGGGTATCTTTAAGTGGATTCGAGATTGATTTATAAAACTTGGCCTATAGTATATATATTTACTTTATTTAATATTCAGTAACAATATCTACATTCGTGTAAACAACTATTCCGATGATGATGAATCATTTATAACAAGTACTTTAATAAACGAAAAGTTATAAGCCGCTGAGATCATCCACCACACTACTACAGTCATGACTCGATATTTACTTCTAAATAATCAGTAGGTTAATTTGGAACTTGCCAAATGAATCAGTATTTCAAAGAAATCGTCGCCGTCATGCCACATATGTAAATGTAATTTCAGACTTCAATTATTAATCAAATAGTTATTTCTAAAACTAAGGCATTCCTGTAATACTGATTGCAGATCTTTTGAAACTTTCGTTTTCGATGGTTTTAATCACAGCGGATAGGATAATGAAAGCCTTAACCTTTAACCTTGAATTTATTCGTACGTGCTTGTCGGATCTCTGTCACCGAAGCCAACTTCCTGAACACGATAAGCCATAAGGAGGTCAGTACGAATCAAACACAGCTATCGCTCGTTACAGCTAAGATACCGTTAAACCGGTTGACATTACTTTATTAAATCCGCAACATTCGATCAATTATAGACCCTCCATGTTCTAAGAAAACATAGAGCTATTAGAAGCACAGTTACGTAAAACAGATAACGTTTCAAATGTGGTAAAAACGTTGAAAACTTGTAATTTCTGCACTGGAACGAGTAACGGACAGAAATTCTGAGTCAATGGGTTGATGACAGCAGCTGGGAGATAGAGAGATACTTTCTGAATAAACGTATAGATTATTGATTATTGAAAGCAAACGGAAAGCAGTTCATTTGGATTAAATGTCTTTTGTAAGGCCTACAATCAAACAGTAGTTATATCCTCGTTGTAGGTATTATATAGTGGAGTTTCTTGCCCATTCTTCTCCACACGAAACTACCTTTTGGAAGGGGCAACTAGAATCTTCTTCATATATATATATTGTTTCTTGACGTTCAAAAGTGCCATTTTAGATGGCCTAATTGAAATAAATGATTTGACTATGACTTTATAATATCGTAAAAATACCTCGCATTCTGAGATTGAAAGACAAAAATGTGTCTTTAAATTTGTTAAGCCATGGTACTATTCAGAAGAAGCATTAGCCGATCTAATTTTTAGACACGCAGAACAGGGATAAATCTGCTAAAAGTTGAATTTTCTATGAAAAGATTATCTTGTCCTTGAATAAGCCGTTAGCGCCATAACTGTACTCGATCATGTTACAATGCCACCGTAACCGTCTCCTGGGCTACTGCTTCTATCGGCATCTGGTATCTCGTTTCTTCCGTATTAAGATATCTCTGTGGACCGTAATTGAATCCTCTTCGTGTACTTAATCATATTGATGACTTGTGTTTGTTACGAGAATTCAACATACAATCTAGAAGATATAATGTTCAAATGTATATTAATATTCTAGACGATGTTCAAATATAACGCAAAATATTTCTTTACGAGTATTCACTAATGTTTGTACTATGGGTCAAGCATTGCGGTAGAAACATGATTACTCAGATGTCCGCAAATACTCACTCTCTGGTACATACTTTGTAAAGATTTAAGAGCTTCTAGGCGACCGCGACCTACGTACTAGTAGTACTTCGATTGACATAAAAACTGTAAGTGCATGATAGTAATTTCGCATATATGCACACCGGTATAAAGCATGTAATGGAGGGTGAAGGTTGCCAAAAGATGTATTGAAGTGAAAGTGTTGTTTAAAGCATATGTAAGTAGTCAGTAAGTGCGCTATAAACTATGCAGTAATACTTCAATATGGAGGCGATATTTATTTATCAAATTCTTACAAATGAATTTTACATAATGTGCGTTTAGCAACATTTGAAAGAATTTAATTCAATTAAAGGAAAATTCTGATTCTTTCCCAAAATTTTCTAGTTTTTTAGAAGATTTAGTACATAAAATACTAAAAAGCTATTAAATGTATGGGTAAAAATATACATAACGTACCTATCAAGTGCTGCGATATAAATCATTACAATACTAAAACAAGTAACAATTCTGGATCGAATTCATATCTCATACAAATCAGATAAACGCTTGTACATACTTAGCCGGACATTGATATCTGATAATCTAACCTAACTTGTAGTATATTTTTAAAAACATATTTCTTTAGTGTTGCGCCAGATGTGAATATTTTACTGATTTTATGAATTGAGAGCGTGTCGTCCAATTTTTATTAGCTGACCCAGTAGATACATTTTGCGGCATTCGTTTACAATATATATAAAATAACAAAAAGCAAACACTTTAATATTCCAAAGCCATAACTTCGTGACATGAACTGTTGATTAACTCAATGACATGTAAGATTTGATAAGTTTGTGACCTCTACATCTTGGTAAAGATACAAGAGTCATTAATGTTTGGGTTGACCTTAATAAAATTGTATTGTACATACAATTTTATTTAATGCAGGCAGTAGTTGACGAACTTAAAGAATTTTCTATACAGATTCAACTCGGCTCGGTTTTCATATACAAATACAGAAACAGTGAGGAGTGGGGACAAACGCTTGAGATGCCGATTGAAGCTCAAAAATAAAATTTACCTGCGCATGCACCTTGTTGGTATTGTAAGCATTTCTTAGAATCCTGACACCTTTTACGTTGAAATTTGAATGAGCCGCGATACCCGCTATTACCAGGTTTATAAAATAGAATAAATGCTAGGAAAACACCTTCGACCTTTAGTATCCACGATATTTTCAACATTACATCGAGTATCAAAAGACTAATTTGTTAGAGTATGAGAGCTCGAGTGGTAATTTGTGGCCCTGGGCCAGGTACTTACCATAACAAGGGATCTGTACAATAGCCCATCAATCGGTAGGAACTGGGCGCACAACAGGGTGCTAAAATATTGTGTTTTTTCATAATAAAGTAGTAAGTAAGAATTTATTATTATTAACCACATATATATCACAATCTCTGTGAGCATAAAAATGCTGTGTGAGACTTGCTTAAAGAAGGACAATGATAATAGATCGACTTAGTTGTTAATTTTTCCACGTAATTTGTTGTTTCATCAAAATTACAACAAAGCATCGGCGCCAATACTCTACGTGACCAATACATTTGAATAGATTCACTCGAAACTGTTCTTATTAAGTGTACCGTCCTAAATAGTTTACGAAATACGTGAGTCGATTAATTAGGCAACACGGTTTAAATGAAACATACGTTACTGAGTCTTGATATCCTTTTACTATTTAATGATTGTTTAATTGTTTTCAAAGTTTTGGAAACCAACACTAACATTTTACGATGAAGCATTTATAAAAATGAATACAATCCTACATTTTCGCTCACCGCCACAGACAAAGCGAGCAACTTAACTAATTAACGTATAAAAATGAGCAGCGAAAGTGGTCGGAATCAGCCGGGGCCATACCTTACCGGGCAGAACTGCAAGACGTCCAATTAGAGGGAATGCGTTGATATCGGACTTGGCCAATAAACAGGGGAACGATTTCACAATTCTTTACCTCACCTTGGAAAATGTAAGTTATAGAGGACTGCCGAGTATAATTATATCAATATATATATTTTAGCATGTTGTTTCTAAGCGAATCATAATAGACGCTACTAAATTCAGTAAGTTGTTACTATAAAATGGTAGATGGGAAAGCAGCTAAAATTACGCCACTTGATCATTAAAACCACAATTATCAAAAGTAGCAAAACTGTCAACATTCATCTTGATATGAAATTAAAATTAAGACATAAAATTTAGTGAAATTTTAAAAATTCTCGCGTAAATATTTAAACAGCCTGTGTATAAGGTGTCCATAAATGGCGGGCCGACAATGCTCTGGGAACTCGGCTCATTTAAGAGAAAATATTACCTCGTGCCAGCTAAGTCTCTGAATCGCTTTTAAATGGGACTTAGCGGCTATTTTCGTCATAAATGTGATACGAACGAAATGTAAGCATATAATCTATACTAATATTATAAAGAGGAAAGATTTGTATGTAAGTATGTTTGTAACGAATTGGCTCAAAAAGGACTGAACCGATTTTAAAAATTCTTTCAACATTGCTACATTATAACTGATTAATATAGGCTATTTTAATTACAAGGAATATATATATATATTAAACTAAAGCTAACTAAACCTCAGTAAAATGTTTTAGAATTTTACCCGTTGATGTCATTTATTCTGTTATCATTTTGTTTTCATCAAGTCCCGTACACAAAGGGAGCCAGCGATACACTAATGCTAAATACATTATTATTTAGGTATGACCGCATTTACTGTACGCTTCTGCCAAAATATTTAAAAAATAAATGTCTACCCGTGCGAAACCGAGACGGGCCGCTAGTGTATGATAAATATATATATATATATATATATCATCATAATGAAGTAATAGAAATACAATGCTTCACATATGTACCATTATTTGAATATAACTCTAAAATATTCATACAAATATGTTTTATAATAATAACAGGTAAATCGTATACGAACATTAACAAAGCTTAGGAAATGAATATATCTGGTAGGACATGAAATTCTTCCCCTTGTGTTTATTCTGTTAATTCCTGAGGCAAAAGCGGAACAAACAAGTAAATAAATACGATAAGAGTTTGAATTCAGTGTGAAAGCATCCTGCTGTCATTTAAGTAGACGTGTGCGTCATCCCAAGCCTTAGGCAAACAGAGGGCAGCAGCGTCGCCAAATATGATATCACCAGGATTATCACTATTTATCTGGCCGTGATAAGAGGATGAATTAACATGGGCGCCGAGTCTAATAACAACTAACACGCGTATTAATGTTACACGGTTTTGCTTTATACATTTTCTTCTTCGTAAATCTTATCTAAGTAATCTAAAAAATAACCTACCCAATAAAATTACCCAACGTCGAGAGAATAAACCGGAGTGACCTTGCGTTCACAACGAAGGCTGCTGGCCGAACGAGGCTTGAAGCACAACAAAAAGAAATAAAACACAACCGAGTAAAGACAAGCCACAAAAAATGCAGAACGGCTCTTGTTAAACGCCAGTGCGGTGGACCGAAACTTTAAATCTTCTTGTTGTATATTATTTAGTTTTAAATTAAAAACCTCACGCTGTTTTTGATGGACTTAAAATAAAGTAATAAAACGTTTCTGTCGACACAATAAATTTTAGGTCCCTTTCCCGTCCAAAGATTCATGATATTTGTATCTTTAGCATATTATAGTAAGTATTCGTCACAGTAATGCGTGTCTCCTTCATGCGATAACGAGTTTTTCAATTTGATCTTTTCAAGCCTAGCTCATGTGGAACCATCGGTATTGGGGCAGATGTTATGCGAATTAGGTTACGCTGATAACACTATATTACATTAACCAGACAGCAATATTTCTGTGTAGCTTATCATTTGTATGGTCTTATTATTCCTAACATATTATGACGGGTATACGGATTGTAAAATTAACACAATGTTCAATTGATAGCACGTGAGAATGGCTAGGCTAGGGTATATATATATACGATTCCATATTATGATAATTGTGCGTCAATCGATAGATTTATTGGTTGTGCGTTCATTGAGTGTGCAAATTGAGTGCATTCTGCACTTTGCAACTATTGTCGGAGCAATTTGCTCTTAAATATATATATAATCTGGTTATAAACGCAATAATATTGGGGATCTGACTGAATGTAATTTCTTGTCGAATCTGACAATTAAGTACATAATTAGGTTAATCTTAGACGAAACCAACACGAAATCTCATACGAAAGAAAATAATTTATCGTCGTAATAGAGATTAGGGGAACTAATAAGTTAATACACTGAATAAATACCAGTGATTTGCTCATTTTCACCGTAGGTTAATTAGCATAAATATCGAGTGTCGAGTTACCGGTTGATATAGTTTATTGTGGTCAGGACTGGTTCAGAACCCACACGGCATGTGGGCGGACTGCCCTCCATGCGATTCGCTGCTCTTCAACCATTTGAAAGTAATCCCTTTAAATATTCAACAGGATTACTTTTTCTCATCTTACAAGGATAAGTTTACTATTGGTCAACGTATTTAGGCTTCCACATTTAGCCAAAATTCTTTAACGGAACATAACATTATATTTACGTAGTAGCCCAATGAAACGAACAACCCATTGGAATCAAAATATGGTGTTAAATATATTATCTAATAATTCACTGCACATTTATGACGGATAACCGTCAGAACTGAAAATGATTCTGAACAAGGTGGGCGTTTCCTATTTATTATAACGGAACCATCAAGGTTAATTTTGACTATTATTAACTACTACTAAAATTTATATACTAAAATAGTATGAAATTGTTTAGATGTGTGCCTTTTAGTAAATTTCGTCAATCAGACTGTATATGTAAAGCTATCTATTATCTAATATATAAAATTCTCGTGTCACAATGTTCGTTCCCACACTCCTCCGAAACGGCTCGACCGATGCTTATTAATTTTTTTATGCATATTCAGAAAGTCTGAGAATCGGCGACTATCTATCTTTCAAACCTAAGTGATAAGGGGTGTCCCATAATTTTATTTTTATTTTTTAGACAATTTTTTTTGTTTTTATTTTTTTTATGATACAGCATACAAAAATACATACAACCCTTAATTTTCATCTACCCTCTACGATCAACCCTTATTTTTTTATTATTGTAGATAGTTTGTTTTATTGAACTAAAAAAATGTTTCCTAAAAATAATATACATGGCAAAACAAACGTTTGCCGGGTGAGCTAGTTATTTATATAAAATAAATTACTAATGTAGAGCGAACTAATCCTAATAATAAACTGCGTAAATGTGTGCATTAATCATATCTTTTCGAAATTATTCCATATATTTCCGAGTACACAGTTAATAGCTAGTTCGAAAAGATATGATTAATGCACACATTATTATGCCGGTCCTTGGACACATACATAATGTGTCCAAGTTACGCAGACAGTATATAAATAGGAGCTAAAACAAGAACCTGCTTTAAAAGTAAGAGCTTTTTTGTAAATGATAATAAGAGGTACCAGAACTGCTTAAAATCTGTTAAAACCTGTTAACCTGTCAATATGTTAACTAAGAATGGAATAAGATAAAGGTTTAATTACAACTCAATAGCTTGAATAAATAATGAAGTAAGAGTCACACGTTTAAATTAAATGGACTTCCAATTAAATTACTAAGCTACGTGACGAGTCTGTAATCGGTACAGTATCTCAGGTAAACGGTAGTCATTAACGAGATTCCCGCTGTTAATTATTCGAAAAGGTTTTAAATGTCCATTTGCCGAACTCGGAGAAGATCAAAAGTTAACTTCGCTTTTGCCGTTTATTAACTAAAAGTCAAAGTCAAAAATCATATAGGTGTATATGAACGTAAAAAAGAAATATGTATATACATTAAATGCTTCTAATTTTTCATTTACTGCTAGTTCTCAAATCAAGGGCGTAGAACGGAAGAGAAGAACTAGCATTAAACTTTCCGCCACTCTTTAATCGCCAAGTTTTTTGTTTTACACAACGTTTGTAAGGAGCTGCAACCATTACACCACGTTCCACATGACATCTTAAGTAATAAATTAAAATAAATTAAAAACAAAGATTTGTCCTCTATCAGCAGAAGGCATGGTGAAATAGGAGCACGCACTTACATTTTCGTGGGTAAAGTACGAAGAATATTAAGAAACTGAATAAAGTTACTAGATAGTTTGCGTGCTTAAAGCAGTAGCGTACGCACACCATAAATTTGTTCAGTCAATTAGTTGAACCAGTGAAGAGGAGCTTAGTGGATATATTGAGGCGTTACCTACCGAGAACGTGTGAACATTTTAATTGGTTTGAAATTCTCGTTAGGGGACATCCCCATCTTAACGAATATTTATTAAAGAAACACGCTACGAAAACATTATTTACGTAAGCGATATGTTTTTTTAACATTTACAAACGATTTATAATTTCGTATAAAAGTGTGAAATTGTGACTACAATATGTTACTAAATTTCGAATGGAGACGTTAAAAAGTATGTGTAAAAATCCACATGCGATAGTGTCATAACTCATGTGACAAATGTATTTGTGAAACAACTCCAAATCCCACATGAAGTATATAAATCATGTGTAACAATTAAATAAATATGTATATTCAATTATGACATCGCCATGAGCCTTCATTAATTCATAGAAATCAAATCTAATAGTTAATTAACATTTGCAATAATGAACTTACCGGTATCACCCACGACTGACGTTTAAATTTTTACATTGTGCTTAATGTAATTAACTTGGAAAAGTCAATGATACACGGTATAAGAGTAAAATGGAGCGAGTACATCGCATCTTCGTAAATTACATGGAATAAGTGTGGGTGGTTGTCTTCTCGGACGAAATTGGATACCATCCAATTGTGATAAGACTATTTATCTTTAAGCACACAACACTTATACCCAAGTCTAGACTCTGCAATGGCTAGAACTAAAATAGTGACTAGTTTGTACCACTCACATATAATTTGGTAACACCGTCGATGTTGCCCGCGACATTCTTCTTGAAAATAACAAATACATATGTCATCCACGACAACATTTAGCACAAATAAAAGTAGACTTATACAGTTGTTTATTCTTCAGAAATGTAGAGCGCATTTCTTCAACCAATCAAAAATTTGAATTATTAATTTTAAAAAATGACAGCTTTGTGTAAATCATACATTAAGTTAATTTATTTAGGTTGGCTGTCGTAATTTTTAGTAATATTTTAAATTTTACTTGACTAGTAGGTAAGTATATCATAATGCGTGAATACAATAACTCGATAAAAGTACGATCGAATGAAAACATGCAGCGAAAACAGCGATAGTCTGCATTCTTGATAAGGGCAACGTACTTCTGATAAATACTAAGATATCAAATTATAACATGTTACTCAATAAGTAAAACCAATCTCGGACAAAATATATACGATGTGGCATGGCACATGTATGCCGACCTTCGCATTTATGACATCATAGCTTCTCATTACGATCTTTAATAATAAAATAAATCTGTCTTACCAACTCGTTTTATCGTTTTCATTCGTTATCGTAAGATGTTCCGCCACGGAAAATCCAAAGTAAGAGCCTTCCTCACCAAACTTTATCACAGGAATCCTTGGCTCTAAGTTAAAACTACAAACACTGTATAAAATGCACAAAAACAAGGCACTTGTAAATTTTACTTTCAAAGCCATCGTTCAAATTGTATGATTATTGTGTTTTAAAACGACTTATCGGAATAATTCACTGTGTACTATTTATAATTTGGCACATCTCGATTTTCGTATGATTACTTCGAGCCGCCGGGTGAAGAGACCCCCAGCGTAGTTACAGTCCGCCGGTCGAGTACTCACTATTCTGAATTCTGTAATCTGTGTTCTCATTTCCCGCTTAACATTATTTACGTCAATGTCAAATTTTCAACTGTCAAACTTAACCAAGTAAACTTTTAACTGGAACAGTGACATCTAGCGAAATATGAGTTAACTATATGTAAAAACGTTACTAATTTGAGGTTAAATATTTACTAAATAATCAAAGCCATATGTGACAAGATACAAATATGTATAGACAAGAGAATATCTAATTCAAATTTTAATGCTGAATTCCGCTTATATACTTAGTAATAATTAATCTAAAGGTAAAATAATCATTTCCCTTTTTATGTGATCAGATTGAAAACAAACAAAAATTAATGAAAATATTTTATTTCTCTTGGAATCATACACTTAGAAAGTACCCTGTAATTATTATAATTGAAATGTCAACAGCCACAGAATTTATTTTGATGAATTTTGGTTTGCAGCTATGGTTTAATGGGAACTTTATACTCAAAGCTTTTCATTCTATTTATTAAAGGTGGTATTATAATATTATTAATTACAGGTATGTAAGGTTTGTTAAAGATAAATTAAAAATAAATATAAATTGAAAATATATTTTATTGTACATACATTTAAATATATTCGAGAACATACATCATATCAATCAAATGTTTCATATAGTTATTGGCAATCCCGCCAGTATTCAGTATCGGTTTAGTCTTTTGCTACTCTCTCCAGATGTTACGTCCAAGCTTTAATAATAAAAATAACACAAGTCAAATGAATACTGATTAAGAGAGTCAATAAACAGGAAAAAAAGGAAGTTTATTATATACTTATTAATGTTGTCGGATACTGAACTAGAGCCTAGAAAGGTTAAATCTAGGCTCAACGAACTACATTCCGTTGTCAGGTTCGAGCTAAAGCTGTCCTCTGCACAGTTGTGCGCCGATTGAAGCGAAATCGCGATCGAAACCCTCGAATACCGAGTTAGGCTTCGATCGCGAACTCATGACTAAATCGATTAGTTTGACCGAGCCTATGTCGAGCCAGGTAAGATTTTTTGGTATTGCAATGCGATCAGATAATTATCGTAAGCGTCGCAATACCATTCGGATCCGGAGACCTCTTAGGGGAGGGGGTGGAAAGTGAGCTCGGTTTGAGAGTGAGCGAAGAGCAGGTTGAGCTGCGAGTCCAGACCGACGTTGAAGACTTTCACCAGTTTGGCGACATTTTGGCCCGGATCTTTGCGCACGAGGGCCACTCCGGACACCTTCATGAGGTGCACTTCGGAGTCAGCAGAACCACCCCCGGTCGTGGCCAACTTCACGTGGCAAGTGACGTCCACCTGGATGTACTTCTCGACCGCTTTGCCCCTCTGCCCCGGAATATCTACGTATTCGGTCTTCTCCTCGACCTGGGGTAAATCGGCGCGGAACACGATCGCCTCGCCCAGGAAAAGTCCCTGAAAAATGTAAAGTTATCACTTAGAAGACTCTGAGTGCGAAACTCGCGACAATAATTGAGCGTACAGGAAATCAATTAGCAGACGAGAATTCCATGCACTCGTCTTACCAAAAATACATTTGGCAAGTTTCCAGAGGTGAACTCGTGCGCTTACCCCGTTTCCTGTAATAGTAAATTTCATGTCGGGATGCAGTGCGCGAGTTTCCATTCCCAGCCCCTCGGGATGAGAGTCAGACCAGAAGTAGTTGTCGGGGGCGTTGAGGGAGTCCGGTTTGAAAGTGATGCGTTTTCCGTAGCCCAAGCCGATGGACTGCAAGAGCAGACTGCGCCCGTCGAACAGATGACGACGGGAGTTGGCGGGACGCACGCGGTAGTGGAATCCGGGGACGATTCGAGGGTCCACGTAGGTTCCTGAAATGTAATCAGCCGTGGTTATTAAAAATATATAATTTTAATTATACTTAGTCAAAGCAAAAAGTTTATCTTAATAAAATTCGAGGTCACTAATGGGCTAAAGATATTTACCGATAACGGGGAGTTCGTATCTCTCCAGCCCCACCACACAATATTGACAAGGGATGTCCTGAACATCCGCTCCGTTCACAGTGATTCTGCGAGAGGATGATTTGATACCAGGTTTCAGCTCGTATCCCTTCTTCAGTTGTTTGATTCCGATAGCTACGTTGACGATCCTGGACACGATTGCGTTACCGCGCCCCTTCTTCAGTAAAGCAATTCCCGAGACGGGTACCAACTTTGTAGCTCCATCGTTCTCATACCACTCCACTTTGCAGAGGGTATTTATCTTAACTTTCTTTTCGATCGATCCATCCTCAAATATCTTTTGATCTAGCTCTAATTGGTTTTTCTGGGAAGAAAATTATAAAAATTATGCCAGGTGTGAACATTACGAACGTCAAATTCAAGATATATTTATGAGATCGGCATAGTCTACCTGCTGCTGAACGACTTCAAGAGTTCCCTGTGGCTCGTGGTTTGCGTCATAGATCGTAAATTTGTCTCCCGCTGAGACCGCTTCGATTTCAAATACGAATCCTTCGGGACGCGAGTCCGTCCAGAAGTAGTTGGTGTTATCATTGAGTGTCGAGTCCAGGGGTTCCAAAGTGATACGACGAGCGAATCCTCGACCAATGGACTGCAGCGTCAGAGCCTTGCCATCAAACAAATACCTTGGCTTCACTGACAGGGGCTGAGCATCCAAAGTCTGAAAATATCCAGTACATTATTTATACACGGAAGTGGACGAGAGCTCATGGAATTAAACAATTGAGATCAACAAAGTTTTATACAAAATCTATTTCTAAACAATAAATAAAGCTATAAACAAAAGATTAATTAAAAAAAATTAACAATAGAATTTTCTTAAATGCCCATAAATCCCATAAACCCCTTCAAAATATGATACAAGCTTTATGTGAAATGAGTGTTGATGAGAAATGTCAAGAGGGACTCAACAATCAATGGCACGAAGCCCTTATGAATGATACTTATGTTTACCTAGATGCCACACATGCCGTCAGCCAGTCTATATCGACCAGTCGGGTCTCGTTCTGCGCTCGTATCGCCTCACTGGGCGTAGCTCTGAAAAACTGGACGATCCACATACCATCGCCTACATCGACACACAACAAGTGGCAAACGCTCGCCAGTTAACAGTGTTGGTCGTTGGTGATATTTTCATTCTGGAAATTTCAGCAACGGACACTCTAACTCTAACCCCGCGAACCTGATCGTCCCCGCTGCTGACCGCTGGAACTAGCTATAGGCCGTTTGTAGGAGTTGAATTTAAACCTTTTTCACTCGTGTGTTTGGGAAACAATCAAAAGTCCTATACAGCATCTGACAACATTCATTGTGAGGTTGACATTACATTGCAACACACAGGTGCAAGGTTTACAAACATAACTTTGTTTTGCTAATTAATTTACAACGCACGCGGAAGCAAAGTACGATGTCTGAATGTCCTCTTAATTTTGTTATTAAATATATCCACAGAATTAATGACATGACCTTATGACAACCTCACTAACGATATCCTTTACACACCATAGACGTGATTAAAAGGTACAAAGACTTGCCGTTTGCGGTTTTGTGACGAACTTTAGAGAAAATTCTTGTTTATTTGTTTTTTTATATATTTTTGTTTGTTCATTAACATTTTTGTACGATTTGTTTGGATAGAACTCACCATCCTTTAGGTTCTGTAAAAAGCTAATCATACAAAAATGTTCGGGTTGACCGCAAAGGACGCCGGGATTAACGTAAAATTATTTAAAATGTACTTAATGAAAAATTGTAATCGTAAACGCAAAGAGAACGATATCATGTTGCCAGATAGCCGTTTCATATTCGTCTAAACTCAATTCCTTTTTCTTCTATAGCCGTTCCTTTCGCAGTTCAGTAAATGAAATTTTGCCCAATGTTTAATGGATCTTCAAAGTTTTTCCCACCGAATAGAATACACATACGTGTCAAAATGGCTTTTTTTAATTCGATGTGACCACGTAAGCAACAATTAAGATTTGAGAAATAGTTGCTATTTTTAGTCAATTGCTATTTAATTATTTATTAAGACTTAAAAACTAACGGAAATGTGGAAGATTGCGATCGCTGTAAATTGCAGTGCATGCAATCTTCAACACTTCTTCGCAACGATTCCTCAAATTGCCACAGATGAAGATTGAGAGGATTGAGTAGGATTTCTTGTCTCACCTGCATCGGTCTTATTTTGTATCTGAAGCCCGTTCTAACTCTGGGGTCGATGTAGACCCCGATGACTGGCATCTGGTGAGGAGCAGGCTTGGGCACGCGGTACACGGCGGGGATGTCTCCCAGACTGCCGGCGTCTAGAACGGCTTCCTTGTCGTAGTCGCTTTCGGTCCAGTAGCTCTGACTTGGAACCTCATGTTGGTCCTAAAAAAATCCGCAATTAACATATTTTAGACTTTACGGAACGCTGCACTGAACCTACCTGACGATAAGCAACTATGCACTCGCAGAAATAACAGTTACATTTGAAGCATGGCGTCTCCGTTTTGAGCATAATAATTTTAATTAATTGCTAACAATAACCGGCCGTCTAGTCGCCCCGAAGCATAATAGGAGACACACGAATGTTTATGTGTTTCTACGATTTGGCACCGGTTCTTACACCTGCATGCAAAGTTGGCATTTGATATGGATATTATTCGAAGTACGCTTAAAATGGTCTTTGTGATATTATTGTGTCTACTTTAACTTAATAAATGAAAACAGCGAAATCATTCGATTCCCATTAGATGTCCCTCTGACTCGATCTTATATGTATTAACAAATGGACACTATCGTGAACTTGTAATGAAATTCAATTATGGTTTCAACCCATCAGTGTAAGCGTTCATTTGGTTTCTATTGAAAGCAATATTGGAAGCTCGACGCGAGAAAATTGATTTGTAAACTCAAGGATGAAACGAGAGCAAAGTCCACCACACGGCTTGATTTATTTTTGCTTCCAGGCTATTTTAGGCACATCGTGTAAACATTTTTGTCAACGACGTCAATCATTTTGGTGTTCTCGTTTTAAGATATTGTATAATTCTTACAACGTTGGTCGTCGACAAATAGATAATCTAGATTTCACATCGATGACTACTTAAAATTCGAGATCACATCAAAGCTGCAATAAGTAGGTCAAATGCAGATTTCAGGAAAACGACAACGATGTCCAAAACAGCTCACGAACCTTGAGTTTAGGAGCGTGACTTATGAAGGTAAATATTTATAAAAAAACAATCATAAAGAAACCTCGCTAGAGTGAACGACCTCGTGAATGAGTATCGATGGATCGCAATAAGTATAATGCTGATAAAAATAATATTAATTAATTAATCTTATCGACGTTCTTCGGTCCCGTTACGTACAACAATGATGTATAGATAAGGGCGTGTCGCACTCAACTTAATTAACCCATGACACTACCTTGCCTTACTTAGGAGGGGCTGTAAACAAACTTTGTAAACAATTTGCAGTATAAAGTGAAATTGTTAGGAAAATTACCGGATGAAGTAATTTTTTTCCATTAGGAGGGTATGGATTATCCTAAATTTAGTTTTTAAAATTATGTAAGGACTGAATTGGATAAAATAATAGTGTCGTCCTACTAACTTGAGAACTGGCTTTGAAAAAATGTTCGAATATGCTTTTGTATTCGTTTCCTGTTATTGTTAAAAAACCCAGCCCATTATTGATGGTATACACGATTTACATAATTTTACACACTAGTACGGCATTCATTCAAATCAGTGGCATACCGGCCACCGACAGACCTTTAATTATATAATTATTATTCTTTTCTAATCCCTATTTATTATTTTTACCTTATCAGAAAATATTACAGCTTAAAAATACAACGTGTCTTTAACCAAATACAATTGGACGGAAATTTCATCTCTTTAATATTTAAATTTAATTTATCAAACTTTAAAGAAAACTTATACTTACTAGTATTTCCAATTCAGGAAAGGCTTCTTCTACGTCACTCTCATAGTCACTCGGTACCGGGAGCTTAGGAGCTCCTTCAGGTTCCTATAAAAAAATAGTATGTTATATTTATAAAACTATTGTTATCCGAGTTTTATACTTTTTAGTAGTATACTTAATTTAATATACATTACATAACTCGAAAGCTGATTTAAAATACAAGCAACGACAGAATATGTTCACAGCACAAGGCCATTATGACCTTAACTTTATTGATTAACAACTGCGTCATTTCTGAAAAATTTTGTCCCTAAAAGGAATATTTAAATTATTTTATAACCGTTTTTATAATTCATTTCCGTTATTTCTACAAAATGAAGCGATGTTTTTTTTTGTAAAACGGAAGTCCTATTTGTCTCATATAATAATATATAGCAATTTAAATTTCCGAAACGGTCGATAAACCGTACCAAATTTATAATGTATATGGGAGAAAGGCGATATCTCAACATATTGCGCCACATCAACGGCGATCTCAATCTTTAAGCTTATAGTACATACTTAGTTTAGGATTTCATTGACAAATGCGCTTACATAATTTTGGAAAAATTCTAAAGTAACTTATTCACCCGTTAGTATTATACTTTTAAATATATTATTATTAGACTTTATATAATTACCTGAGCTGGAAGTAAGGTGTCCACTAAAGCCGGTTCATCGATGGTCGTAGAGGTGCCGGCCAGTCGGGCGCGAGTGAGGTTCCACATACGGCGAAGGGCGTAGGGAGTCTCCTCGACTTGCAACTCCATTGCAGGACTTGACAACATCTTGTTTGTTTATTTACTGTAATTAATAACATTGTAAGGGTTTTCAAGTTATACTATATTAAAAAAAACCAGAACAATTATATCAATAATGAAACGTTATTTTAGGTTCTTTATAATATTAATAATTACATAGAAAGGAACGATGGAAATCATTTCGAACAAAACCCCGGCATATTTCAGCAAGAAAGTTAAATAGGTCAGTACCGATGTATCTTTTATATTTATATCGGGATGACGTTCTTCACGATCCTATCCCACGATAAAGAAATTAAATACCAATTGAGAGATAAAACGGTAAGATATGAAAATTCAAAATATCTTATAGTATCGCAACTTGATTCATTGATTTTCTTGACAAGGACTTTTCTCAAATTTATGACCTATTTTCTTATCTACGAGTATGAGTATATTCTACAATAATTTAATCCTTTATTTTACTGTAAAATGACGTGCGCCATTTAATTAACAAAACATAATTTTATGAAAAATAACAAAGTTTTAAAAAACGTTGCTACCCTTGAAAGGACTTGTGCAGGTACAATTTCTTTCTCCAAATACGGAATAATGTATGACAGGTAGACCAAATACGAAACCAGTTTTTATTCAAAAAAATTGGTCAACTGTATGCAGCTGTTTCAAAATACTTTTGTGTGAGCGTTGATTTATGATTATTTCTTTATTCCTTATGTATGATTCTGCTAGACAAGAATTTTAAAATAATGTTTTTATGAAGGTCGTAAGCGGTAAGATTTACCCTAAAGCCCCGGTAAGATTAAGAAAGTAGTCAAAGGTTGATCAAAATAATTGTTAATTAATAAGGAATTTACAACACATAATGTGTGTTATTAATTACTTTACTCGATTGAGTTGTCCTAAAACAATTGTCTGGACCACTACATACACAAGGAAAATAAATATAAACTCCAAGTTAAAAAAAAAAAAACAAGTAGGTAGATAAATTATTAAATGTTGACAAACAACTTAATTTGCCGCCGCAACCTATAATTTACTAGAAAGTGATTAGATTAAACGTATCCGAAGAAGAGAAAGCGGCGCCCACTATGTGATGTCGGCCATTTGCTGAGCTCCCGTTAAAGAATCACTCGGTTGTTTCTAGAATATTCCACGGAATACCATAAGATCACCTTAGAATTTCATTTTCAGTTCTTTTCAAACTTTTCAGTAAAATAGTTTTGACATTTATTATTATATCCGTAACTTACCAAAAGGATTCAATTAAACGTAGCTGATTTAAGATATCAGGGGGATTTTCCAAGTTGCACAACAAGTTAAATCTGTAATATAAAAGTCACTCCTTAACACTGTTGAAATTCAGCAAGCGTATTGAAGCGCACCTCGAAGTCTCGAACACGACTGAGGGTGAATATAACGTCGGAGGTATTTTAACTTCACTAATCAGTCCTCCCCATGCACTAGTCAAGAGTGAGAGGGATGAGGCTATAGGTAAGAATGAGATGCGGATATAACCACGCGCGGACCGCGTGCTCTGGCCAGACAAACATACACAGAAACACACACAAGTAAATGTACACATACATCCGAGCTATTGATAGGATTCAAAACGGTCGACGTCACAGACTGGCCTCCTTTCAGAGAGAAGTTCAGGTGAGGGTGTTCCAAACGCACGGTTCATTTGTCAGATTTTTAGATGTTTCTTTGCAGCGACGGTGGAAAAATGATGGAAAGGTAGGAACCTTTGGGTTCCTAACCTAACCTAACCTTTGGGTAGGTGAGAGATGAGCACCAAAGCAGGAGCTTTGGTGCTCATCTCTCACGTATTGTTGCCTAATAACAATGAAAATTGATAATATTACACATTTTGATAACAAATTTGCAAAAAGCTTAAAATAAATTGACTCGCAAATATACGAAATCATTGTGATGTTTTAAATAGTTTTTTACCAATTAATGTTTTAGAGTAATAAAATAATTATTCCAACTAAAAGTATGATAAAATTTGTTGATTTAGTTGTTAAATTGGACTTTATTTGTTTCAAAACAGTCCTGTCTTCCATTCTTCAATAAAACGGTAACCGTATATCATTTTACAAAAACGCAACCAAGAAATACTTATGATAGACAGATGTTCATACAAAGATAAAATAAATGTGATGAAGCTATATAATAATAAAAGAAACCAGACACAACCAAAACGTTTTAGATACGTAAAACAAACTTGAGTTTCCGCATTATTGGGCTTCTATCTGGATCATGGATGAGATAAGACAGCCTTATCGTCAAACTGTGAATCTCATTTATATTGCTCTGAGCGCTTGATAATTTCCTATTTGCATAGTTATCTAATACTCATCACGAGTATAAGCCATACAAAATTACCTAAAAAAGTTTTATAATTTTTTGGAAATATAAAAATTCTGTGGCGCTTTCTTTTTTTTCTTCACGATGTTTACTTCACCGTACGAGCGAACTAAATGCGCACATAGGAGGACAGTCCATTGGTGCACAGCCGGAGATCGAATCTACAACCTCAGGGATGAGACTCGGGCACTGAAGCCACTACGCCAATGCTGCTTTTGATTAGCATAATATCTTAATAATATTAATTTCCTTTTCAATACGGGCATATTATGTGCTTAATAACTTTAAATTAAATATTTATGAAGTCATTCTTATATAGGTACGTTAATAAATAAATAGTACATAATGCAACAAGATGTATTTGGATGATTTTGGAATACCGTTTAATTAGTCACTAATTGTTCTAAGAATTAAATTTCATAAGCTATTTAACACTAGCATTACGTCGTTTCTTATCAGTTCATTAAAATAACATATTAACTAAATAAAAGAGTTGACTAAAGTGTTGATACAACGAATGCTTATTATTCATATCCTTAAGACATTTGAAACGGACATTATGATTCTTAGAAGACCATGTTTTATAAACTGTCGATTGACTGCAGAACTTGACTGCTTACGATGTGTTGAACTTTGAACTACATAGTAGGTATACAAACGTTTTTAACCTACTTAGATAACACTTGGTAAAATTTTATATAAACGATTCCTATATATGTATACCTATTTAATTTAGGAATTCTGTTAGATCAAAAACAGTTTAAGGGTTCAACCCAACTTGTGGGTTCGTAATCAACAATTTCACTTTGACAAATTCTGAGAAGCGACCTTAATTGATTAGTCTATTAACTTTAAACGCCATCTCTTAATTAGTTTATCTCTTACACATTACTATAAGTTAAGATGTGTAGAATTTTACCTGCTTATATATTAACAATCCTAGTTCTGAAACAAATATTTATATAGGCAATAAATAGTCTCTACAATATGCGTCTCGAATTCCATTGAGGTTGTAGAACTATGAACCTAAATAAGGCACGTATTGAAACGCTAAATATAGAAAAGAATAGGTGCTGATAATACCGATTTAACTTACTTGACAAATATTTCAGTTATCGTTTCGCTTGTAGTAATTGTCGTCAGTCACGCTTCTGCCCTGATGTTTCTTATTTTTAAGTTTTCTTATTTTTAAGTTTTCTTATTTTTAAGTTTTCTTATTTTTAAGTTTTCTTATTTTTGACGCTTAATACACCAGTCATTATAGACATTCGAAATCGAAAATTTGATAATAATTCCAAAAGTTTTCAAACTTCGGTCAAGTGAATGGTACATTGGGACGACAATAAATCTCATTTTGCAACCTTGTCCGCAGTCCGGAACATTGTTAAAATTGCAATTAAATTAATTTTATGTCTGTATGGTCGTGAAAAAAATTCCAAAAGTTCTGCAAACTTGGGGAAGTTTTCGATATAATATTTCATATCACGTATAAAATTTGCAACCAACCTAAGTGTACGGAACATTTTTTGTTATTTATTTTATTTTCGATATATCTGTCAAATTTGCAGAACTTTTGGAACGTTTTCCTTCAGTTTAATAAAGAACAACATTAATTAAATAATGTTCCGTACACTTAAATTGGTTGCAAATTTGACACGTGATGTAAAAATAATATATTTAACACCACTCCAACTTTGCAGAACTTTTGGAATTTTGGTCTCAAGAACTAAGCAAATTATCATTTATTGCATTTTTAACAATGTTCCGGACCGCAGAGCAGGTTGCAAAATTTTATAGTTTGTTTTAATACCACTCCCGACCTTACATCAAAATTTGAAAACTTTTGGAATTATAATGAATTAATTGTCTTGACTGACTGGACTATAAGCGACGCGTCACAATAACTTAGTTGAATGTTATTAGTACCAGAAAGAAGTAAAATACGTCAGAACCCTGGTGGTCGCCCCTTTTCTTGTAATAAATAGGGGCAGGATTGTATTTCTATAAATATCTTTATATATTATGTAATACGGCTTTAATGAACAATGAACCGTAGCGGTTACGGTTAATGAAACATTAGTTTCCACTGGGTAATCATTTTTTATTATTATAAAGCTATATAATAATTTCTCAAGGATATTGGTAGACTTATTTTCAATCCTTAATTATCCAAAACGGAAATTACAATGGATTACGATATTATTTTTACCTGCTCGGTCTTTAATGTCTCTAACCTTCTATCTTATAGCGTTTCTTCTACGAGTTCATAGACATTAGAGGCCCACCTGGAAGAAAAAGCAAGAAAGCAACATAATTTGTAAATAATAAATTATTTTTAGGGTAAAACTCCTTACTTGTCACGAAAGATGTCTTTATTACATGAATGGAATTAAACCGTTTGTTACTTCTGAAAAGTTATCAAGAAAAGATAAGACTCTAGACTTCAATATCTGCGCCCTCGACATACGTCCATGCAACAGATTTTTTATATTTTTGTAAATCTATAGGGGGGATCCTCCGATGAAATATACATTATATATAATTTTTCTTTTTATTATCTAAAACTTTAGCATCGTGGGCTCACCTACTATTAGTATAGATATAACTCTAATGGAGTTTAATCTGATTATTGTAGTCTCATTTAATTGGAAAAATATATTTTATATTTCCGTATCTATACTCGTTGCAACAAAAGTTATTAAACTTTTATGGTTCATCATTTATCAATACGCGTGTCGATTAATATTATATCAATGGCACGTGCAAAATAGTATTTCTCTGCAATCTGCATTACTGCATTCATTCTCATTCTTTCTATTGAAATAAGATTCAAATTTTTGTCTTCGTTCAAATAGACAGACAACGAGAACGAGAGCACAGAGTTTTTACTCTACGTCAAATCGCTGGCAGATTTTCTCTTACGGCCGCTTTCTATACTGGATCTATAATCTAAAATAATTTCCAATGTTCATTGTCTATCTATGATTCAAAATTATTTCTATGATAATAGTGATCATAAATTACAACCAAAATGACATATTTCCTAAATTAATAATATCGGTACCCTTTACCGAGGAATTTAAGTAAGAAAACAATTGGCTCATAGTAAATACTTAACCGTCTAATCGGCTTCATTCGTCCACAGAACTTCTCTTCAACACCTGGGGCATGTGATCTTGTCTCTACGTCAATGACCCACTCATTACGTCTTATCGAGCGGCGCTTACACTTACTGGCTTCAACCAGATGAAAGTATAAATATCGCCCAAGTCTTCTTCGCTATCGCAAGTACGTGTCAAAGTTTAATGCCGTCGTGGAAATTATCCATAAATTATTATTATTATTCATAAATTGTATCGGCGTATGGCACGCGAAGAGCTTTCCACTTCTGTGCCTTCTCATCTGAACGAAACCAAGGAGCTGGTTTAAGTATTTATTCAGTTACTCGTGCAGTTATTCGAAAATAATGTCAAAAAGAGTTAAATGTTTGTATTATGCTGACAGCATTATAGTTCGTTAATGTTTTATGTTAAATTTGAAGCCAAAATAAAATTAAACAACGATTATATAAACATTGTATATTTAAATAAATAATTTCCTCGTGAGTTAAATGTACATTTAGCATTATTGTTAATTTTCCTTAAACGATATGCGAATGCGTATCGTTGAAGCTAATAAAATGCATGCACTTCAATAATTACATTTCTCTAATGAAGGGATTATTTAAATGTTAGCTAATATTTGTGAAAGCGGGCAATAGATAGGTTCCACTATCTCTCTATGACGCTCTACATGTCCCAGATGAATATTTCCTGTAACATTCCCAGAGACTGCAATTGCGAATCGTTCGCAGCCGTCAGGTCGACGGTCACGTACTTGGCCGCTTGCAATATTTTCATACAGGACACATTTTCCGGGGCTAATTTCTGATATAGCTGAGCGTAGAGAGATTTAGCGCATTCGAAGTTAAATATTAACGGGTCTAAAATGTCCGCTAGGTCCGTTTGCTGGAGAAGGCAACACGCGTGGGCTAACGTCACGCAGAGCTGAAACAAAACGCTCTTAATAGATAACAAAATAACACACAAATTGGGAATGAATACATACAACAGGGTACACAAAAAGTGAACCGAAGAGAAATAAATGTCGAAGCCGCACCTGTTCGATCAAATGGTCCTTATGCTTATATTCGGAGAAATCGTCGACGTTGGCAGCGTTCTGCATCGCCTCCATTACCCCTCTCCAGACGAGGCAGAAATGCACGTCGAAGTGCGCACGCGTCTGAGGCGCACGCAGAGCGACCGCCGCGTTTATTCGCACTTTCAGGTTCTTGCACTCTTGCGAGAGCGAACAGAGGTTGGAGAAAACTTGACTCTGAAATGACAAGCAAGGTTACCTCGTGCGCTACACCTTACTTTTTAATATACAGGTAGGTTTTAGCCTCCTGACCTTGACACGTCATCTGTAAAGTTTGAGGCGGTTTCCACACGAGGTTTTCCTTCGCCGGACGAGCGAACGTTAATTGAGCACAAAACATGATTTTATACTAAATCCTTTTTAATATGAAGCGAATAATTTAAGAGTCTTACACCGTACTCGATTTTAAAACACATGGTGACTTTCACCAGTATAATACTAGAACAATACTAGAACTAGTCTATACTCTGATTTATAATTCCGTAGAATTCTGACAGCTGACAGTAGACATGTCAGAGATTACAAACCTTTTTGGCCGGGCACATTTTTCAATTTCAATACGAGTCTGAACATCTGAGTCTATACATACATTTTTGTTAGTGAATGTATCCATTTTATTAAGTGCGGTGCTTCACATTAAAAGTGGTTTTACGGCGAGTGATAAAGTAATAATTACGTCCCTTTTCATCAAAAACAGTAAAAAATGCACAAGTTAAGATAACATTTTTTAAAGGTTTACTAAACCTGGATTTAGTAGGTTTAGTATTTTTTATTGCCAAAATGGGTAAAATCTGTCCCTTTTTCGGTGGAGAAATTTTTTGTATTCGTTTTTACAACAAACTCCCAAGCGAATTAGACAATTATCACTAAATAAAGACTAAATTTTCGTTAAACGTAAATTAATCAATAAAGCTTTTTATAAATTTGACCATTACATATTTAAATTATCCTAATCTTTAAGATTGTTTTCTCCAGTTCAAACAATTTGTATGACTCAAAACTTGTCGCTGAATAAGAGCGGCAGAGAGTTTCTCGCCCGCTTTACGCTCTTGACTTGCAAACTGGTAGTAAATGTATATTTAGAATCAATTTATCATATTTTCTGTGTCCGTTCATAAGTGTACATGTTTACCTATATGAATAGAGTTTTTTTGAGTAAGAGTTACAATTACCTGCCACCCACTAAAACTCGTGAACAGAGTATTATTTTTCATAGCGTTTCCTATGGCGTAGCAAGCGTTCCAGCGCACTTTCATGTTGCTGACTTTGCTCGCGCACTCCACCAACTTGGATATGGCGACCTCGCAGAGGGGCTTCATTTGAGGGCGCATCGAAAGGTTCTCCTCTCGAATGAGCCGAAGCATGTTTCCGAGGGCTCGGGTGGCATTCATTTTTACCTGGCAAATAAAGAAGAACAATAACTCTAAACGCCAGGCATACAAACAAAACGAAAGTCCCACTTCGGTGAGATATCCACCTTATCGTTATCGTCGGCGCACTGCACGCTGACCTCCAGCAGACGCAATAAAAGGTCATCGTCTATTCGCTCCAGTTCCGGGTCATCCCTGTGCAAGAGGGAACCGGACTTATTAAAACTGAATTGAGCTATTATTGTGAACACGATGTATACTAAAAAAAAAATAATTTGCATCTCGGGTATCCGAGATCAATGTTTAGCATCAACCGGCTAAAGTATACCAAATACCCAAACACGGCTGAATGTAGCCAATGGGCCGATTCATTGACGGAGTTTGATTGAGTAAACATTTATCGTATTGAACGGCAAAAAATTCCACAAATGGAAAGGTCGAGTTTCGTCTCAATGGTGTCAAATTCCGCAATCGGCATTCACGCTTCAACCGAGTGATGTTCGAAATCGTCAATTGAAGCATTTAGAGACATTGTCAGCCCGGGCTCACGTGGAGATCGCTAAAAACATCTTACCAAACAGAGTGCGTCATTTAATCGTATTTATAAACATTAAATCAAAAACAAAAGACTCGAACCGAGGTACGTAATGATTTTCCTCTTTGAGGAAGTTTTGTTGAAATGAGTTCAAAAATAAAATAATGTTGAATGGAGATTTTTTTCGCACAATCGTGTAGGGCTCACATGTTAAGCACGAGGGCGTCGCTGAGATTGGCGAGGGCCCAGGCGGCTTTCGTCCTGACGACGAGAGCTGTCTCCGTCAGGGCCCTGAGGATGTTCTCGCCGCAATCGCTCACGAAGCACACGTCCTGCAAGCGAACGATTACGTAATTATAAGAAGCCGATTCATTCAGTCAATTGTAGGGATCGGATGTCTTTGGTTTACTTGCCCTATAAATGTGATAATTATTTGAAATATTTGATAGAAGATCGATGTTTTAAGGAATCGGCCTGAAAAGCTTAAAAGATGTCGAGATAACTAATCGCATGAGTATCGTGAAGTAATATCGGTCACCTCTCTGAGCGTCCGGTACATGACGGCCATGGCGAGCGCCCTGACGGCGGCCGCTCTCACGCTCGGCTCTTCGTCGCTGCACGAGCCCACTAAGAGGGCGCAACATACCAATCGCGTTCGGCGCTACAATAATAACACCCATATTACTCTTACACATTGCTTATACAGAAACTAGCGGACCCCACAGACGTTGTCCTGCATGATATTTCAACCGATTAAGATATTAAACAAAGTATGAAAGTACCTTCTGCAGCGCCATCTGTCGGGCTGATTTGTGAATCTAAACCATTCCCAGATCCCCTTGAACACACACAAAAATTTCATCAAAATCGGTCCAGTCGTTTGAGAGAAGTTCAGTGACATACACACTCACAGAAGAATTATATATATAAAGATAATACTTTTTGTTACGAGAAGTACCGACTGATGCACTTTTCACAATACAGTCAAACCTGGGTAAGTGAGAACTGGATAAGTGAGAGTAATAGCCGGGACCCGTCATTTTAAGCTCCCAAAACCTCTATTAGCGAGAAACAGAAACCTCGTTTTTCCTTCATGGACCTCCGTAAGTGAGACTGCTATTTATCTATAAGCGACAGTCGAGCTTGTACTTTGAAAACGCGGCGGTTGTTGATCAAGCAATATTCGACAAAATTTATGAGTTAGAGAAAAACATTCAAAATACAAAAACAGAAACTCAAACGAAATAGCCGGATTTTTTAAGTGTTAATAAGTTCTAAATAAAATAAATATGTACATAATATATTTTGTGCACATTATGCACATAATTTTATCATATTACATATTTACTACATTCGTACCTCTATAAGAGAGAAACGTTACCCATGTACCGGCATTAGCGGGAAACTCGGGTAAGTGAGAAACCTCTTTAAGCGAGAATGAGATTGTGCTCCCATGAACTCTCGCTTATCCAGGTTTGACTGTATACCTATGACAAAAATCAGTCATACATTTGGGTAAGAGGGGGGTCATTCCTAAAGTCGTAAGTTCGAGCCCCGGCTGTGCACCGATGAACACCAATCTCTGACTATGTGCGCATTTAACACTCGCCCGTCCGGTGAGGAAGAACATCGTGACGTAAAGTTGGACGGCGCGTATCAAGCACAGAAGGCTGACCGTCTGCCTACGAAGAGATAACTACGAAACAGACACAGAAACCTGAGGTTCAGGCCAAAAACGTTGGAGCGCTTTTATAGCTTACATTAAAAGGCGGTGTCGCACATTTTAGATTTGCATTAGAAACTCACAGGCAATTCCTTGAAGCACTGCTCCCCGATATTAGCGATGCAGTCGCATGCGACGACTTTGGCGGCCGAACTGTGATGCGCCTGCAGCACCGAGCACAGCGGAGACGAGAGCTTCTCCCACATCGACACGCGTCGGAACAACGGAGGCAGCTCGTCTACTCTCGTGTACTCTGAAAAAACCAAACGCTTTACCCACGCGACCCCCTGAGGATTATTCGCCATATTTAAATAACGAAACGTACCTAACTTCTGCAAGGAGTCCCCGATTATGCTGATGAGCCTCGCGGTTTGGAAGACCACATCCTGGTGTTCGTGTTGCAAGAGTTCGTGTAGAGTGTCCGTCACGAAATCTATTCGGGGCTTCAGCAGCAGCGGTAGATGGTGAAAGGCCATCGCCGACAGCACTTGCAGAGACTCCAACACGATTGGTATGGGCGATGGACTGCAGCTCTATAATTATAATTCAAAACTTAAATTGCCTATTTTAACAATTCTGTGAAAACCGCTGGAAGGCTCGATAACCAAAAGATATTGAAGGAAAATCAACCCAAAATACAAGTTAATAATTCTTAATTAAGTTAGTAATAATTTTTTGGGAAAAGGGATACTTTTGTTTAATAAAATCCCAGAGGCTCTTTCATCTCTGCCTTTCAATAAATTTAAGAAATGTATTAAAGAGAAGCTAAAAAGACTTACTCAAAGTTAACGATTATCTAGTTCATAAAAGGGAATAGTGCTAGACAGGCTACTTCTCATTAATTTGCGATATTTGTTCTAAAATAAGTGTTGTTTGTTGATTTGCTATTTTAAAGAGTACCGAGAGTTTTTACGCCGGCTTTTCTCGGCCTCTCGGCCCTTTGTCTTCTTTGCCGATGCATAGGGATGCCTACAGATTATAATTTAATGACGTGGAATAAGTGATACCTGCATCTTATATTCCATAATAAACATATTTTATTTTATTTGTTACAATAAAATATATAATTATAATATAATTCAGGTAATAAAATAAACATTCTACAAATAGTACCATGTTAATTAAATATTGTCTGATTTACATAACTCTTAATCACGTGAGAGCCAATTTGTTTTACTCACAATTTTGTCTAATCCTCTGAACTCCCATCCTATATTCTTAAAACAAATATCCAAAATCCAAATGTCGAAGTAAGTCTCTCTCGTGACGAACTCCTCGTCGACGTCTTTTTGCAATTCCTCTTCCGAGAGCAGTTCATCGTCAGAATAGCCCTCTTCGAAGTCGTCACATTCGTTGGAAGCTTTATTCTCTTTGTCCGAAGAGGCCGGCCTCGGCCTTACGTCTTTTTGTATAACCTTGAGTACTTCGTCAACTTTAGGGTCGATCGACAGAATACACCCCATCGTTATGAGAGCCCCGACCTGCAATGTCACCTCTGAAAAAAGAATAATTTTAAGTAATACAATATGTCGAGTGACGTTTTAATAATTTATTAAAAAAGCGAAATCACCTTTGTGAACTAGGAACTTCCTAGTACAGCTGACCAACTCGGCGATCAGGCCGTCCCGCATCTTATGGTAAGGCGTGGCCTGGACCAAAGCGGCGCAGCACTTCAACGCCACTAGCGAAACGACCTGACTGCGTTCGCATTTCAGTATACAGGCTAAAATCTTGTGCATGCGCACGACTAAGTAGCCGAGGGATACTGAAAATGGTATAAATGATGAATTTGATTTTTTGCTGAAAGGAAAACGTGCTTTTAGATATTTCAAGAAATTCGTTAAATTTATATTTGAGATGCTATATAGACAAATATTGAAAAAAATACACTATTTTAAATACTCGTAAGCATTCTCACCTGACTTCAGCCTGACCCAAATAAATCTTGGACCCGGACAACAAAGCCAGTATGACACCGAGAGTACTGGCTCTGCTGCTAGCCACGGGGTCCGTGACGACACTATAGGCCAGGCTCCTTTTGGAGCTTTCTTCTCCGAGCCAATTGTTATCGTAGGGCGAGTTGGGTAACAGAGCAAACCAATAGCCGAACATTTCTCGTTTATCCTTTATCTGCGGATTATATTTCATTCCGAGTTATTATGTCGCATATATACATATACAACACAATATTAATAATTTTAAAGATCACCTTGAATAAAACCAGGAATAAATTGGAAGCACTCTGCCGTACCCTAGACTTTAACGCGACTAACTTTGCCTCCCTGCTGTTCTCCACGTCTGACATATCAGAATCACTGGTCAAAGTCCAACAGGGCCGTGCTTTCTGTGAATCTAGATAGTTTTTGCTGGCCGGTTTGTAAGCTGAACTATTTTCAAAATTATCTATATCCTTCAACAAGCTTTTGTCAGATACTGGGATTTCTTTCTTCAAGCCCTCTATAGCATTGTTACGATGTTTTCGAACTTTTTGTTTCTGAAATATTATTCAAAAATTAATGTAATGATTATCTCAGGGCAATATCATATTAATAAAAATCACGACACATTTAATCATTTCTATAAATAAAGATTATTTTATGATATTACCTTGCCTCCTCTAACACCGACCGACTTGACTGGAGCAGCTGCAATGGTTTGTTGAGCAGGCATTATTTTTTCTGGCCTACTGTTCTGTTGTATAAGACCATACAGAATAAAATACTGACTAATCCCCATCAATTCTGGCAGTGGAATGTCTTCTCCTTGATAGTTAAAATACACATGAGACAGCACTCTTAATGCTGAAATTACAACCTGAAAAAAGCAAATATATTTTAAATATATATAATACAGCACATTGATTTCACTAGGTAATTTGTACATACGTATATGCTTTATATGACAACCACCATTTTTCAATATACTCACCTTGCAATATAAAAACTCATCTTCATTTTTCACAAAACCATTCATTAAATATTTTATAATGATCAAAGAGATGTTTTGTTTTATATCCATGGTTATTTCACATTCATTTTTTTCTTCAATTATTGGCAATAAACATATAATGCATTTTAAAACTAATAGTGATATTTGTAATGAATTTTGAGAAGTCAAATAAATTCTATTTTCAACGTCTATATATTGGAAAAGTAACCCTTTTTGTCCAATTAGTTCATTAATAAACTAAAAAAAATTAGTACATTATTAAATATTTCTTTCTAATAGTTAATTTACTTAATGTCTAAAAATGCAAAATGCTAATTCTGTAGAGAACACAAAAAGCACATTTGTACTATCTTTAACTTTTACATTACCATAAGCTAAACCAGAACTTTAAATAATTCAATCAGAACAAAAGAAGTCTCAAAATGCAAGCATTCTGCTTCCATATTGTTATAACAGTAATACCTTTTGTCCAATATGTACATGAGAATGCAAAATACATTGCATATTGTGTAGTATATCAGGTAATATCAAGTCTGGGCCTGTTTTAATACAGTCTAAATGCCAAGAAACCACTTGCAACAAATATTCATTACTTAAAGGTATGATTTGTTTGGTTACAATATTGGTCATTAAGTGTGATGCTTTTGCAGCTAGAGCTTCTTCAGCTGGTTTTATGTATAAACATATCATTTTAAGTAAATTAGCAGCATCCTGAAATATATTTTGGCATGTTATTCAAACTATACTAAAGGTAAAAATATCAGCCTCTTATCATTCAATTTATATGCATACTTTTGCAAGCAATGTTCTGAAAATGTTTCAAGCAGTATTCCCATATTATTAAGGGATTATATATATAAACTTCCTTTTTTAAGAAATTTGCAAGACATTTTGTAGAACAGCTACTTACATTTATTTTAACACAGAGTTGTGTTTTGTATAGCTTTGCATTTAGCTCATCAATAAGGGAATTAATAATTCCTGAATTATGACTTTTGTCAGGTAATATATTGCAAAGTTTTATTGAAACTGAAGAAAACTCTTCAATCTTGCTAGGATTCATATTTGGTAATCCTTGAGGAAGATGCTCTTGCAGATCAGAATGTAATAATTTCACTTAGAGGCTATAATAAAATGAAAGTGTTATTTAAACAAAATAACAACCAAAAAATACAATAAATATGTACTTTTGTGTAAGAATATATTTCTACACGTAAATCTAGAGAACCTGAAAAATATTAAATTATTTTTTACTTTACGTCAATAACTTGCATAGACAAACTATCTATAGTCTCATATCACAGATTAAAATTCTGACATGTCGTTCAGTTTGATTTACAGGCTAAGAAAAAAATTGTCAGATTGGTATAATTGCAGATTAACAAGATCACTCTTGCTAAATCTAGCCCATGTGCGTTTTCCAATTACAGTACTAGAGCGCATTTTGCGGCATAATGCTCAACGTTGAGTGTTCCAACTACAGCAACGCTTCGCACAATTGAGCACTCTCAAAACGAATGCTCTCGCGAGCTTCTCGCAAACAATACCAACACAGTGACAGAAAATTGACCAGTATTTTTCCTTAAGTTGGCATTTATCGAAATTTTCGTTAGTAAATATTATTTATTGTTGAAAAATTTGTAAGGCTTTCGTTTCGTCGTAGATTTTGAAAATAATTAAACTGCTAAAAAAATAAATATTATATAGGATGAAGGTATAAATAGTTACTTTTTTTATATTCCACATTTAAAATATGAATACAATTTTATTTTAAAATTCGGATCTGTAAACAAATTTACTTTACAGGATTATACTTTAGAAAAAATTGCAATGGTTTTGAAAAGTATATAATTTTTTTAGAAATCATTAAAAAATATTACTCAAAACGTAAATGATGTAAACTTCTTACATGAAACTAAATATTTTACTGTTAATTTAGCTTGTTAAAACCTTATATTCTTTAAACGTTTTCTCTTATTTCAGTAAAAAAATGTTAATGAAATAATTTGATTATTAAATTAAGCGTAAAAAGTTTTCAACCAATTATTATTGTTTACCAAATTATTTATACATTAATGAGGTTGCTAACTCTATTCAGACCATTTTTTTGTCAACACTGACTTAGCGCACTCTGCTGATGCATTTGAAAACTAAGTGCGTTTTCCAATTACAGGACTCGAGCGCATTTTGCGGCATAATGCTCAACGTCGAGTGTTCCAACTACAGCAACGCTTCGCACAATTGAGCACTTTCAAAACGAATGCTCTCGTGAGCTTCTCTCAAACAATACCAACACAGTGACAGAAAATTGACCAGTATTTCTCTTTAAGTTTGCATTTATCGAAATTTTCGTTAGTAAATATTATTTATTGTTGAAAAATTTGTAAGGCTTTCGTTTCATGGTAGATTTTGAAAATAATTAAAGTTATTTCAAACTGCTAAAAAAAAAAAATATTAGTATGGATGATAAATAGTTACTTTTTTTATATCCCACATTTAAAATATGAATACAATTTTATTTTAAAATTCGGATCTGTAAATAAATTTATTTTACAGGATTATACTTTAGAAAAAATTGCAATGGTTTTGAAAAGTATAGATATATTTTTTTTAGAAATCATTAAAAAATATTACTTAAAACGTAAATAATGTAAACTTCTTACATGAAACTAAATATTTTACTGTTAATTTAGCTTGTTAAAACCTTATATTCTTCTAAAGGTTTTCTATTATTTCAATAAAAAAAATGATAATGAAATAATTTGATGATTAAAATAAGCGTAAAAAGTTTTCAACCAATTATTATTATTTACCACATTATTTATACATTAATGAGGTTGCTAACTCAATTCATAACATTTTTTTTACAACACTGACTTAGCGCACTCTGCTGATGCATTTGAAAACTAATTCACGTTCCAATTAAGCTTCAGAATTATGCGGCATTGTGCGGCACTGAGTCGTAAAATGCTCTGTAATTGGAAAACGCACTAATTCACGTTCCAATTAAGCTTCAGCATTATGCGGCATTGTGCGGCACTGAGTCGAAAAATGCTCTGTAATTGGAAAACCTACCATAAACACACTTATTTCAAAAAACTTAAAATAATATATTATTGCTTCTTTCTCTCCATTACTAACAAAAAATGTTATAACTACTTTAGCTATTTCTCTTCAGCGCCTATTAAATAAACTTTAATTAGGTAGTGGAAGTACCTACTGTTATTCATAGTAACTGTATTTGGCTTTTAAGTTTTAACTAACTTCTTTTTTCTCGTTTTTTCTATTGAGTGTTGACATTATCTTTCACTGTAGACAACGACGTACGGTTCCAAATAAATCTCTAAAAACTCAGTTCAGTTCCATAATCTTTTTAACTATGTCGTTTTATAAATTCAATCACAAAGGGAAAGGAGTCTCCCAGCATCCATGGGAACGTATCATCAAAGACCACTACCGAAACAAAATAAAACATATTCATAATTCAGTACACAACTCGAAGTACCCAAAGACTGAGAAAAAAACCCCGCTAATTGATAGAGTGAAATTTACGATTATAGGCGATATGGTGACAAAGGAATTCAATTACTGCATCAATATAGCTAAAGGGTTATTTAAGTATCGACCCGCGGTTTTTGAACCGCCTGTAATAAGAGGTTATGTTTTACTCATTAGTAAAATAGTGAATACTGGCACATAAAACTTATACTAAAATATACCTATTATTAAAGGCTACTACTAGACATAATTCGTAAATCTTACCTAGCTAAATAGGAGGTGTTCTACAAGATAAAAGTACACGCCTGAGTTCCTACTAGTGGGATAGTAAAGAACCCTGTACCTACGGTGATCTTGCATCATAATTTTCTTTTATATCAGCTTTGACACAAATGTGTCGTTTGATGTTGTGTTTTAGGTACTATATTAGAGGTACACATAGTTAGGAGTAAAGATCGCTCGAAAGCGATAAGGCCGCCACTTGCCCTCCCTTTAATTCAATTATTGTATTTGTACTTCATTGCTTTACACTTGCAACGAAGTGGTAATAAATAATAAAATAAATAAATATTTATTTATGTATGTTAGAATTAACATTTAACATTAACAGGAGTGACAACAGTAGAATGGCCGCATGTTTTGAATGATATAAAGAGACAATACGGTACAATGGCGTATTGCTTGGATAATTCTGTGGCTATAATTCTAAACGATAAATTTCTCGGTGGCGAAAAGGAATTCAGAGAAATAATTATTGCTAAATATTATTATCATATTATATTGGATTATTATAAGGAAGGTGTCGATCAATTCGTTAAATACATCCGAGCCTCTGGGGTAAAATTCGACGTTTATACTGTTTAACGTTTCTATGTTTATTTTTGTCACAAATGTAGTGTTTATATAAAAAACATTTTCTCCTAGAGACCCTGCGCATATATGCACATTTCAATCGACTCGGAACACAGTGGCACGATAATATTCATGGTTCGTATGTATTCATTATTAATTTGTGCTATTTATAACTTATGTATTATGTTCATAGGTACATAACTAATAGATATGCTAATACCTATATATTAACAAAATATAAAATTTCACTTAATAATTAGTAGGTACAATATCACCAACTCAGCTTAGCAGGTTACACTACTAGGTAACAGTGTAACTATAGGTACCTAAATCTGAAAATCAGACGCAGAAAACTTTGAAGTCAACTTTAAATTTAAGCGGCTTTTTTAGCTTTACGCAGACGTAGTACCCAATACTTGTGTAAATTTTCTCCGATTATGTCAAACCAAGAGGGGTGGCTATGCTGGGACACCCGTACATAGAATAGTCAAAGATGGTTGGATACAGTGCGGTGGTTTTGGCCTGAAAAGTACAGATTTAGAATGCGAGAACTTTATCATCCCTCATGACAGGCGGGGGGTGTTATGTATGGCTAACGACGGAAGGTAAGAACTTACTTTGCGAAATATCTATGAATTTATTTTTATAAGGGGTTCGTTTCAGGTTTATATGATCTATTTTGTATTTTAGACATGTGGATTGCTCAACTCAATTTTTTGTTTTGCTACAACCAGCTGCGTGGATGGCGTCGAAATACGTTGCTTTTGGTCAACTAATTGAAGGCGAATCAGTTTTACAAAAACTTGAGACAGTTCCTACTTGGTACGAATCTCCAATGTCAGAAATTTTGATTCACAAAGCTGGTATACTAAACATGGAGTGTGAGCATATACCGATAAATAAAGGAACTAATGAGTACATACAAGGACACATAGAAGACTTGATTGCATTAGGAGATACATTGATTGAAGTGAGAATTTATATATAGTATTAATTTTGTTAATCTGTTTCTCCGTTTAAAAACCTCCCAATATATTATATGGTCCTTATTGGGGTGGGAGAAATTTCTGTTTATATTTCACTGAAAATGCTAAAAGCTTCAAAGTTTCGAATAAACCAGGTGTAGAAGTCCTATTGTAGAAGTACCTACTTTGTATAATTTCGCGTATTTATAGGAAGTTCTAGCAAAAACATTTTTGGAGATCCAATTTAGAGAAGTAGCTGGCGTAGCAGTAGAAGGCGAGGGTGAGGAAGCAGTTGGCGAAGAAAAAAGAAACATTCGGGCAACGGAACGGTAATATATCACTATTGATTCAAAATAATTACGAAAATTTATGTTGTAGTTGAATTTTAAATAATAACGCTGTGCCATTGGATGAAATTCAAATAAGTAATAATTGTGTATGGTCTATAATCTATATACAATTAGTATTCAACAAAGAGCGGTTGGATTCGTCGATGACCAGTCACTTTTGCATAATATATACGATTTTGGGTTTATCCGTGCACGCTTCACCGTTTTGTGGAACCAGCTGCTCGTCGAGGTATTTCCAATACGACTAAGGGTCTGTCGAGAAAGGAGCGTACCGATTACTAAAAGGTCGGCGACGCACTCGCGAGCCTCCTACCATTGAGTCATCGGTATCATTTAATATAAGGTCCAAAGGGTTCTATAATAAAAAAATAGTATGCTTATCAAACATTTAAGATCTTTTTGCCATAAAATATTTATAAGCCTCTGATGATTCAGGTTTATCCGTAAGAAAGAAGAAATAGACAAGCAATTAAAGAGTCAATCTCTTGTTGACCCTCGGAGACCGTCAGCGGCCGAAAGCGAAACAATAGATGAAAATAACGAATTTGATGTAGAACTTTACGAATACGAGTCTGAAGAAAGCTCGTATAAGCACATTTCTCTCGTTGGCACTGTTAGTCTGGTCGTTCAACCGGAAAAACCTTTTTATATACCACTAACCGATGTACTCGATCCGGAAGAGATTGAATCTACTTATGATTTGAAGAAGTAAGTACCTATACATTATAAAGTATAGGTTAGTATTACACCCGTAAAGCGGATATTTTAATTAAGAGAAGAGATAGCTTGTCAAACCTTGTAGTGTAATATAAACAAAATAAATGCAATATTACAAAAATAAACTATGCAATAACTATTCATATTTTCAAGGTTTTTAAAAGGTGATTATTGTCTCGAAAGTGATCTTGAAGACAAACTGCCAAAAAAAATAATTGCGCAAGAGCTATCATTCATATCAGATATTTTTAAATTTGGAGAGGATTCAGAGGAAAGCTCTGGTAAACATAATTAGTTTAGATGTAGTTAGTATACCTAATCTAAATCTAGGATAATAAGACGTTCACTATTATTTCAGTCGAGTCGTTAGAATCTGAAGACGAGCGTGAAATTAGAAGATACCTTAAGTAACGTATTTCCTTAAATATTTTTAATTTTACCTATTATTTTATTACTTGTCTTACATTCCCACGTTTTGTTAGGTTTAATGTGGATCGTGTTAGCTTCGCTGGTGACGTCATTAAGGGAATCGCTCGAGGTGTTGGAAAGTGTAATCTGTTTGAAGGAACAAGAAAGTAAGACGCTTTACAATACCAAATAAAATAAAAATGTGTGCGTGTACTAGGTGTACACACGTAAGAAGTGAGACTTCTTTATGACCTTATTTTTCGAAAAATGATCTACTATATGCAACTTAACGAAATTGGTTAAATAAAGTTTAACAAAAGGCTTTTATTATCATAGACATGAATACAAATACAATTATTTCATTTTACCTTATTACTACTAAGATTATTACAGAATTTCATTAATTGTAATAGAATGATTACTATCATTGTTATCGTTATTATATATTATAATTTATAATTAATAGTTATATAAAATATTATAGTTAATATAAAATATAATTTAGTTACATAACTATTTCTTTAAACACAGTAAATTTTGATACACTGCCTAGCATACAATTTACAAATTAATTGCTGCAAAGTGCAAATTGCGATTAGCAAATTTCAAGTCGAAAATGTAATCCGTTGTCAAACTTCAAAGTCAAAAACATACTATATGTCATATTTTAACGCCGATAAAGAAGTTTGACTTCAAAAAGCAACATGGCGCGTAACGGAAAAATGTTACACTAAAATTTTTTCCAACCCCGATAAAGAAGTTTCACTTCAAAAATACCATTAACTGTAAGCAGTTTCTCGAATAAATGATTTGCTAGATGCACCATTTGAATGAAATAATATAGGTAGGTACTTATATATTGAAGTGAAACTTCTTTATCGGCGTTGGAATGAAAGTTCTTTATCGACGTATGGGAGAAATTTTGTAGCAAATCGTCACGTTTTTCGGTTACGCGCCATGTTGCTTTTTGAAGTCAAACTTCTTTATCGGCGTTAGAATGAATTTTTTATCGACGTATGGGAGAAATTTTGTAGCAAATCGTCACATTTTTCGGTTACGCGCCATCTTTTTCTTGTCCCTACCACGGTTGATCCGAAGAGATTCGAAGCTATTAATAACAAAAATATATATAATAACGATGACAATGATAGTAATAATTCTATTACAATTAATTAAATTTTGTAATAATCTTAGTAGTAATAAGGTAAAATGAAATGATTGTATTTGTATTCATGTCTATGATAATAAAAGCCTTTTGTTAAACTTTATTTAACCATTTTCGTTAAGTTGCATATAGTAGATCATTTTTCGAAAAATAACACGTAATAAGTTTCACTTCTTACGTGTGTACACCTAGTACACGCACACATTTTTTTTATACTAAGTACATTTTTTTTAGATCGGAATTAATAACGGATGAAGAATTAAGAAGGTTTAGGTAAAGTACAAGTCTTATATAAGCAAAGGATAAGTATATTTTTTTTAATTTTTCTTATTAAAGTTGGTGATTGCTTTTATTTATTTTTTTGTTTCTAGAATAGCTTCTGTTGATCGAAAATCGAGAGACATGGGCGAAAAGTAAGAATATTCTTTTTATGTTTCTATAAAAAACGTTATTTCTGTTTAATTATTTTTATTTTCTCTTTAAGAAAAGTCTCAATAAGCGTCCCGTGGGCCGTCAGAGAACCCAGCAAAATTAAAAGACGACAAACGGGATTTGTTCGTATGGAGGACTTAGAAAAGATTCATATCATACAAAGGCTCAGTTCGCACGAATTCGACGATGACGATGGTTCACCGGCTGGCAGTCGGTAGATTTTTTTTACGATAAAATATTAGCTTAATATTGGGCGACAATAGATTGAGTTATTTCAAAGTTTGATCATGACGGATGTAAGCTATATTTATTATAGGTATTTCACTGAACATATCTTATTAACAGATTGTCGAATAAATGTTTATACGTTTCTAAATGAAATTACAATAATGGGGGCATTGAAAGGATCCTAACTACACATCCTTTTATTCGGGTAGAACTAAGCTCTGAGCATAGTTTTCCTGAAGGCCTGTTGGCCTTAACAGACCTAGCTGAGCTATTAGAGCCCTTAAGGCCCACATTAATGCATTTTCGATTTGATATAGGAAAGTGCGCATAGCGGCGTCGGCGGTAGCTGCTCAAACTGGATCTAGGCCAATGCGTAGACCGACAGGCTTCGTGAGGCCGTCTCCTTTGAAAATGTCCGACTCCGACATAGAAGTCCGTAGACAATCCGTGTTGACCCGTTTGTACGAGAACGTGACTTTGGATGATGACGACGACGGTCCCACGCTAAAGGAATACAGGTAATAATAATAATAATAGGTTAACCCTACTTTTTATAACAAATTCAATTATGAGAAATCTAATCGGTCAATCGACGTCAGGCCCGCCGGGGGATCGCAACACAAAAACGTGATGTTGACCTACAGTTCGCCAAATTCCCGTATAAAAAGCGACGAAAACGCAAGAGAGAAATATCTCAGGCATTCGTTAACAGCGGAAAAAGAATCATTTGAGGAGATACTCAATCTGCAGCACGGCAAAAAGTTTGTAGCTCGTAAGATATCCTCCGATTACGTCAAAACTATTGACCAAGTGGAACAAAATGCAGTCGAAACGTCCATAAGGAGCGTCGAGTTCTCTAAAAGCCGCCCTTCCATGTCCGTGTCCCAGTATCAAGCGAAGAACCAAGAGTACAAAAAGAAAATTAAAAGCGTGTCCCAACTGAAGGAAAAACTATGTTCTAAAGAGAGTGGTTAGTAAATGCATAATAATATAATTATAAATTTGTATTTTCGTACTAATATATTGTTTCATCTTTAATTGTCTTTTATTTAGGAATGAGGTCATCCGGGTTACGTCTTCCCGGCGACACGCCGCTCTATTCAGAGACAAACGTCGCTTGAGTTTTGAACTTTTTAAACAATTTTATTTTTGGAAATATATTATGTATTTTTTAATAATAAAGAAATAAACTAATTCAAACTGTTGTTATTCGAAAAAAACTGATGGAAATAAGTAATATTTAATTTCCACTTGGACTAATACTAAGGATATATAAAGGTTCATCACAGAGGGGCCCATATTTAATGCAAAATACGATTCTGCTCAACCGTAATTAAACAAACCAAAATTGGATACGATGTTTTTTTAATATTTCATTTATATCGTTTCAATCAAATTTTATACTAGAAAAATCGCGTAAAAAAACCTTTCTGAATTTTGTGACTAACGTTACATTTATACAAATTCATTCTTATATGCAATCAGTCATTTTAGACCTATTCCAAATTGAACCTTACCTAAATCTGTAGCATAATTAATTCTTTTAACACCCTGATTCGATTCATGCGTTTATTATACCCGTCCTACGTCGCTATGGCAACGCTTCCGCGACTTAATTATCGTAAATTAGACCTTAATCGGCTGCTATAAGATATATTTCATAAAAATAACAAAAAGACGAATAACGTAACAAGTTGGGGAACATTTAAAACAATGGCACGCAAAAACACCGGTAGCATGTAAAATAATAGTACATAATGTACAGCTTTTTTGCTAAAATCGTTATTTACATATTCATTTATATACAAGATTAATTTACACTAAACAATCTCGAGCTCACTAGGATTAGATCGGTACATTAAAATCGGCTACATTTGGACTGCGGTGAAAACGCCCAAACATTATTAAAATAAAAGCGAAGCTATTTTTGTAGCCAAGTGATCGTGCACTCGGAAATTCTAAGATTCGAAGACCCTAAAAAGACAAAATTACGTCCACCCCATGAGGTCTAGTGACCGTGACCGTGTCCGTGTCCGTGTCCGTGACCGTGACCCGCGACACCGTATCCGTTGGGCGGGGCCCTGTTGTCGTTGACGTTGTTGCCCTCCGCGTTGTTGTCGGCGTTGGCGTCGGTGTTGTTACGAGCCTCGAGTTGCTGTTGCCACATCGACGCGTAGAAGCCGCCTTGGGCGAGGAGCATTTCGTGGCTGGCAAATTACAAATCATTTAATATTCGTACAAATAGACCGTTTTCTTGTACATTACGCACAAACCACACGAATGACTCACTTTCCCCTCTCGACGATCTCCCCCTCCTTGAGCACGAGGATCTCGTCGGCGTGAATGATCGTGGACAGTCTGTGGGCTATGATCAAGGTGGTCCTGTCGGCGCACACTCGGGACAGGGCGGCCTGAAACGGTTCGACGGTCAACGATGCGTCTTCCGACAGTAATCTATCCCTCGAGGACGACGAGACCGACCTGAATGTTCCTCTCGGTGTGGGTGTCGAGGGCCGAGGTGGCTTCGTCCAGCAGGACGATGGCCGGATTCTTCAGAAGGGTCCTGGCTATCGCTATCCTCTGCTTCTCTCCGCCGCTCAACCGAAGGCCTCTCTCTCCGACCTAACGTTGTAATGAGATGGATTACAGCTTCTATTAATAATAATAATAATGTATTTGCAAGAATAGGGTACAAAAATATTCTGGTAGTACAATCTAAAGTTCGGATATTCTGCCACACGTAATGGCGTGCGAATTTCTCTGTCTTAAAAGATAAAAATTTTCATACAAGTTACATATTAATGTTACGACATTACGAGTCATATGACTCATAATAATGATATCATTATAGTCAATACTCATATTTTATCACTACATAATCACATAATTAAAATATATTATAACGTTATCAAATTAGTATAAATTATAAGGTTTCTCCCAAATAAAATAATATTTTTTTCCAAAGTAACTTGATAAATTATCAATCTGATGATTTTGTTTGATCCGCTAGTAAAAATCATTTAGATGCAAATAAAGAGAAATGACCTGCGTGTCATAAGCGTCGGGGAAGGTGAGTATTCTGTCGTGGATGTCGGCATTTTTGGCTGCCGCTATCACGTCCGCCGACGACGCTTCCAGTTTCCCGTACTGGATGTTGTACCTGCCCAAACGAATATATTCAATGTTGAGCCACGAGACGGTCGGTAGTCGTCGGGTTCTCTCGTCCTGCGCCGTCGAGATCACCTGACAGAGTTGTTGAACAGCACCGTATCCTGAGGCACCACTCCGATGTTAGCTCGCAGCGAGGCCTGCGTGACGGTGCGCACGTCTTGGCCGTCCACGAGCACCGCTCCCTCGTTGACGTCGTAGAAGCGGAACAGCAGCCGCATAATCGTGGACTTGCCGGCCCCGCTCGGCCCCACCTGAGTCAACGTAACGCGTGAGACGTCACTTAGGCGAGCCGTCGACGTACTAGGGGAAGAAGCGCCCGCTCACCAAGGCCACCGTGGAGCCCGGCGCCACCTTGAAGGTGACGTTGTTGAGCACCAGCCTCTCGGGTCCGTAGCCGAAGGACACGTGCTTGAACTCGATCCCTCCGCGCCTCACCAGCAGCTCGGGAGCCCCCGGCGCGTCCTTCACGTCGCTGTCCACGCGCATCAGCTCGAACATGTTCTCCATGTCAACGAAGTTCTTCTGGATTGCCCTGCGGGAGGAGGTGACGTTGACTCGGCACAATCCTTTCCATTCGCAATATACGGCACCGTTTTACCCTTAGCCTGTAATCTATATTGCAAATCTTTGCCTATCTATTAGATAGGTATGCTAGGTAATCAAAGCAGCAGCAGAGCAGGTATAGAGTTCAACAAAGTTACACCTCTGTTTTCTAAATTACTAATTTCTAAATAAAATGATTTTTTTAAAAGAGTATTTCCAGTTTCCGTATAACATAGACACAAGATATTTTAGTTCTATCCCAACATCTGAAGATGGCTAAGTTATTAATCATGTTAAATCGACACAAATGAAACCCTTACCTATAATAAGTACCGAACCAATTCAAAGGCACGTAGAGTTGTACTATGTACGTTGCGAACAAGACGTAATCTCCGACGGTCAACTCGGCCGTGTGCACCACCATGTGCAGAGCCAGTAGCGACCCCGCAAGTAATCCTGTGGTAATCGAGTAAGTATCGAACATTTCATAGTCATTCATGGTTTTTTGTATTAAAACATCCAGTTTTTAAACTAATACAATTGAAAATCAAAAACCATTTTTTTTCAGTAAACAAATTGTGTGCGTTTCAAAGTAACTTCCGCATAGTTTTTAAGAACAAATTAAGTTCGATATAAATATCTATGAATCGCTTTAAATCTATGAATTTCCTCATACGCGGACGTTACGACTTAATGAATGCACAAAACTAGATCAGGCCTGTTACGAAATGTCTGCATAAAATGCAAATTCACGCAAATGCGTAACAAGCCCAAACTCAAAATTATGTAGAACATACTTTTATAAAGTTTTCTATTACAATCTCCGATTGAGGCAAATAAGCATTTATGGATATTACGAAAAGCCGTAATTATTTAATAAACATGTTCCAATTGTACGTCATAGCTCTTCTAAGATAACTAATTACTATTAACGATAAGGCAGACACTTCATTGCTAACGCGGAGCTTCTCGCTTGTCTCATGACTGAAAACATTTTATTTGCGTGTGCGCAATTATATAATATACCTCTCATAAAAAAAAAGTTGGCATTCATTAAATATATACCGAGATTTCATTTTCATTTTGCTCGTAGGTGTAGGTAGTATAAGAAACGGGATTCGGTCACTTCCTGCCCCGATGAACTATGTACAAATGAGTTTATCATTCAGTGGAGACACTTTCTACATCCAATTGAAATATATTAGTTCTAAACGGGATAATTAGCTTTTCCACATTAATAAGTATTCAATTACAGGTACGTTTATACACAAACAAATTAAAACCGGTGTAATCAATTATTCTTTACAATATTTAAATCAATAAACAATTGCAAGATAAAACATCAATTACACGCCCAATCGACACTCAATGTAACAAGTCGTAAATAACTCACCCGAGCAAATGATAATATTCTGCATCGTATTTAGTATATTTAGGGTAACCAACGATTTGAATTCTTCTTTCTGAAACGATACATAATAATAAATGCGCTGCCAACGATTTAGGGTCGCTGAATGTCAGATGTAAAGTATTCTTACCTGATAATGTTGGATGGCCCCCTTGTAAGAGACCACTTCGTAGGCTTCGGCGCCATAATACTTGACAGTCTCGTAGTTGAGCAGGGAATCGACCGATCTGGCCTTTTGCTCGTTATCGGCGAGATTCATTCGCCTTTGGAATTTCGTCCGCCATTCCGTTACTGCTATTGTTGCGACTGAAAAATATTTTAATTGTATATAAATTATAATTTACAATACGAAAAGGTCACTTTAATACATATCTAAACGCTTAATGTACTAACCGATATAAAGGACCATCGTAAAGAAGACGATGAGTCCGAACCACACGTTGTACTGCGAGACGAAGTACACGACCGCGACGACGATGTCGACTAGCGTAGGAGTTATAGAGAACAGAATATACGACAGAAGATTGTCTATCGAGTCGGTCCCTCTGTCCATCACTCGCAGAACTTCCCCCGTCTTGCGCGATAAGTGCCATTTGAGTGGCAAGTCGTGGAGGTGTCTGAATAACTCTAGCTGAAAGAGAACCATTTATGTCAGATAGTTATTTGACTTCACAGGATTTGGAAAAAAATAGGCAAAAATAATATTTCATTAAAATCGTCGTCGGAATCCATAAGCCTCAATAATTTATAAAAACGAAGTAGACAATTATATAAACTTTTACATCAAAATACTATTTTTATAGGCTAGTCGTTTATGATGGTTTAGAATGATTCAACGTTGATAGACATACCAATTTAAAATCAGTACAATTTATTGTACATTCGCAAAAAAGGTAATTAAATATAAATGGCCTTTTAATTTGATACCTAGTCGCGGCGATTAAACTACGAAGAGCTGAGATAGCAGAGATATACGGCTCTGGTATTTAATTTAGCTTATGAGAGGCGATTGTTAGATATTAATACTACGCCAACACTGTGATCGTTCACAAGGAGCTCTGTCATTCTTATCTTTAAATAACGAGTATGTCCCTACAAACTTTACTTTTCAATATGATATCATGTTAATTGGAAGATGGTTTAAAATAAACTATCTTCGTAACACATTCATTCTATAATACCTGTATTTCTCTAGTAGTGTACTGTTGTACTCGGATCCATAAGAATGACCGCATATTATTGAGAAGACCCATTCCACCGGTTCCCCCTCCTTGCAGGAACTTGAAGAATACGTAAATGGCCACCAAGTCCCACCGGAAATATAGAGGGGGGAGGGATAAACTATTCACTGAAATATTATTGACGAGATTATTTAGTAAAAATTATCCCTTTCAAAGCTCCGATATTTTAAATAAGTAGGATTCAATCAACAAAGCAATAGTGGCTGTTCATAAACTAGAATAAAATATTTATAAAATTCACTATAGTTTGGTTACACAATTTTAATAAAAGTATGGATTAAAGCTAGAAATAATATTTTGATTGAGTGAAACCAGAGACTGTTTTCTTGAAGCGTGTAAGTAAGCCAGTGTGATTTCATTATAGTATTTTACAATAATATAATTAATAATTAACTATGGATTATATTATAAAGGATTAAATAAATATTAAATGATGTCAGAAAGAAGTTAAAGGCCATATGTCCTAATTAGGGATTTTGGGCTGGAAATCAAAAAGTAAACAAAAACATTAAATAGTTTATTTTGAGAAAACCAACCTTGGAATACCAATGGTTCACCTCAATCAACACCTTTCATTTGGAAAAGAGAGCGTTTTTGAAATCCTTGATCAGATCAACGTTGTAGTTTAATTAAACAACATTATAACGAAGAATATGAAATCAACATGTAGAAAAAAATATTTTGACGAGTTTAGATCATTACATATTCAAAGACAGAGCAACAGCCAAAATCCATTAGAAAAAACGTATTCCTGTCTATAAAAACCCGATAACGAACAGAGCTGTTGTTTTAGCGACGTGTGAGAAAAAAACAGATTTACATAGCGTCTGTCCTTGAAAGTTCATACCAGGTTAATGCATAGTAATATTCTGTCATACATAAAAGTCTACTATTAAGTAATACAATACTTGTTTCAAAAAACCGTTGTGAAACAAGTCTACCATAATTCTTCATTTTTATTTATTAACAAAGCAAATTAATTAAAATATGCTCTTACAAAGTACCTGTGAAACATCTTATTTATAGATTACTGCATATAATGGCGATGAGAGCCAGTAAGAAACACGTTTATTATTATATCAATATAAAGCAAAATAATAATAGGCGAGTTTTTTCAATTTTAACTATCATATCATTTGACGGATTTAAGTGGTTGCCTGAAGAGATCGCTCGAAAGCGATAAGGCCGCCAGTTGCCATCCTTTTCATTTAATTATGTTCAATTTTTATTATGTTAATGCAAAGAAGTGTTAATAACTAAAATAAATTAGTAAATTAAGCGATAAGATCCAAAATACTAGATTAAGACTATTTCATAATAAAATTACAATGGGTATGTCTAAATTGAGTAATACAAATATCTTCGCGTATAAAACCGAAATTACTTATTCATATAAACGACATATTGTGCAAAAACACGTTTGTAGCACGCTTCTGTATAATTTAAGGTCAAAGCACTAAATTGATAATTAAGATTTTCTACAAGCACCGGACCCGGACAACTCTTAAAGTATAAAGACTTCTTTTTAATAAACGATAACCCTTGCTATCGCTTCAATTTGCTTCAAATAGCCGGCCGATTAATACTAAGTTTTTGGGGTTTTAAATAAAAGACGTTACATCATTGATAATTAAATGAAAACAAAAGAAATGTTTACTGTTAAATAATGTAAATTATTAAACAAAGACATATTCGTTTTATTAAATTGTAATTAACTTACCAATAAGCTTGTTGTAGATCGGAACATATAAATTGATAACTCGTCCCGCGAGAAGCGCTAGAATACATATGAACACGTAAAATTGCAGCAAAAGACTCTTCTTGGGCCAGAGAAAAGGCAAAAGTGTGCGTAATTTTGCAAATACATTTCGAAACGTTGAACGACTTTCTTCCTGAAAAAAATAGTGAATTCTCAACTGAACGGAATTTAAAACCTTACAAATCGATATATGGCTGAACCTAGAACCTGACCGATAAAAATATCGATTCAATCAGTAACAGGAAATTTTACTTTATCAATAAATGAATATGTTTTTATTATAATAATATATAACTACCTGTTCTGGATATATTATTAACATTTTCTAGCCAAGAAGCCGAGGTTAACTTGAATGTATCGAACTAGGTTTAAGGTAAAATAATTTATCCAAAATTATGAATACCTTTTTAAAGAAATACTTTTCAGCTGCACTATAATAATTTTGATATGGACATGACATCTTAACTAATAAAATATAAAAAATACGAAAGTAAAAACACGAAATTTTTTAAGTCATTATTCACATCATATTTGGCAGATGATTTGTCATTTACACTTTCTTTTTACTTCTGTTTTGAGACATTACATTCAACACGCTTGTTTTTATTCCAACAACATATTTTCTCAGTGTATTTAGGATATTGTAACTTCCCCTACGTCTGCTATGCATACTTAGTTTAAAATTAATTATGAATTAAAAAATGTTGAGTTAAGCATTTTTTTTAATAAATAAAATGACGTCTGTGGTATGGTATAAAGCATAGATCCCGTGAAGCAAAATTTATAAACTATTTTTATAAATGACTATGTAACTACACTTCCAGCTGTTAATTAATTTAGTCAAAAATTCACATCTTTGTACCTAAGTTTCTCATTAATAAAAAAGGATAAATATATTTATGATAATAATGATGATTACCCTTGGTAATAAGTTTCGCCTATTATGCTCATCACCATCCAGGTACTCGAATTGATGCATGATTCCAGGTGCCTTCATTCCTAGGATAAACATTATCATACATGATATGTAACGTCCAACAAATAAAGACATCTCTAAGCGGTCTTGAAGACTGAAAATACAAACAGAGTTATGGATTGCTTTATGGTTTTCCAAAAACAATTTAGGTTTTAAGGCTGGTGACCCTCTTGTTGTGAAGAGTGATGAAACAAACTCAAATTGGAAAACAAATGAAGAGTGATGAAACAAACTCAAATTAGAAAACAAATGAAGAGTGAAGAGTGATGAAACAAACTCAAATTGGAAAACAAATGAAGAGTGATGAAACAAACTCAAATTGGAAAACAAATGAAGAGTGATGAAACAAACTCAAATTAGAAAACAAAGATCCAGTCTTGAATTTAAAAAAAAAGTTATGTGCAATAGAAAGAGCATTAGAATATTATGGTTTTAATAAAAAAATCTACACTTACTTCTTTAAGTGCCACCACCATCCTTCTTTATTTATATTTAAAAAAGATAAATTTTCTGAAATAAATATCATAGCCCAAAATGCAAGTAACACAAAGCCATGGCCTCTGGGTGGTACTGATGGTAACAAATATCGCCTTTCTAGAATTGCTAAGTATGCAGATAGTGGAAACACAATTATCGTTACCACTAGAGCTACAATCTGCAATAAAGTTATCATAAAAAATCATATTAGCAGTGTTTATTACCTGTGGTAAAGGCAAACATTGTTAGAAAACTGTCATTGAGGCTGGTCTTAAAACCCAAAAATTCAACAACATATGTCAGGTACAGGTCAGTTGACACATCTATTTCTATAAAAATACTAGATGATCCCGTGAACTTTGTTTACGAACGTGAACATATATTTGTGTCAAAACTTTTAAAACAGACCTAAGAGATCGGACCTCATACAACATACTAATACTATGAAACACGTATTTCTGAAAGCATCTACAAATAAATGCCAACAAGTCCACAATTTTTTATTTCTAAAAAGACGTCTAATTTCCCAACTAAGAACAGTTTTATATTGAAAAATTCAATTAGCGTTTTTAGTTTTTTTATTCAATTGTTGTTGACGTTTCCCACCATTTAAACCTTCCCTGAACTTACACAAATATTTCAAGATCATAATTAGCCAAATCGGTTCAGCCATTCTCGAGTTTTTGCGAGTCTAACAAACAGCAATTCATTTTTATATATTATGTAGGTTGATGATCAAAGAAACAGATGCAGTCTAAGGCCAACCCATATATGGCTACTACTGGCTTATTATCATTATTATAACAAATCTTAAAATTAAACATATGTCTATGCTGTCATATAATTTAATTTGAAATGCTAATGTTATATGAAGTTGCAAGTGCATATAACCTATAAGTACAGACATATTATAGAAAATGCTGTTTTTCAATCAAATTTCATTTTATAATACATATTTATATAAATAAAATTGTTGCTTTCAAAATGCCAAGGCTATCAGGAAACTGATCTTCAGGCTATTTATATTATGTTTTAATTGACATAATTTTGCATTTAGAATAGGCTGCTACAGTAATTTAATTGTTTTTTATTTTTTTTAGGATTTTCAACTGATAACATAATAATGAACTACTACAATGATTTATTGAATTTTACAATTATAAAATTAAATAATGCTATAATTATAACATTATTAATGTTAACTACTTATATAGGATCTTATAAAAACTATTTAGCTTACCATATAACCATAAACATGGCCTCCTTTAAAAAGAATAGTTTGCAGTAAAAATCTAACTATACCCAACACAGGTACAAATAATGTAAATAATAATTGTGTTACAAATAACTTTGATGACCTGACATCTAATACTTCAGTAGCATAGCTGTAACAATCATTTCTATTAAAATAAATTTTAACACACTTATAACATATTGTTGGAACTTTTTTCTTATTAGTACACATTTTCAAGCTGAAATAATCAACAAACTAATTAAATAATAATTTTCTGAAAAAATATGAAATAATTTACTACATACCGTTTATACATAATAATTTGAATTGTGCCAAATACAAGAAGAAATACTCCTATTATGGAAGCACTAACTGTTTCCATAAAACACTGAGAAATTCCATGGTCCACCCATACTTCTCCCAAGGTAACATTTGGAGGACAGTACTGCATTTTTGTGTAACTAAGGCGGCGAAAAATAATTAGTAGAGTTTAATACGGTAATATATTGCCGAAATAGAGAACAAGAAAATAAAAAAAAAGACAATAATCTAATTAAGCACGTAATTACCGGTGAGACTTTAAAAATAAACTAATAACAAAAAACTATACATACGTCTAAGCTAAAGGCACCTTGGCGGATTTACAAATAAACTTATCAAAAACCCTTAATCACTGCTCTTAGTTCTTACTGAATAAATTAATCATAATGATTTTAACATGTTGTTACGACTGCTGAATTCTGAAACATAAATCTAAATAACTTTTTAACACTGGACAACTGACGTTTAGGATAAAATATAAATGACTTTTAATGCGTAACTAAATGACTTCACGTACACTGTCAAAAACCATGACGGGTGCACAGAGTAGTATAAACCACTATCTTACGTATGAAGAACAGATTAATCCGGTTTATTTACTCTAATATTATATATATAACTTATTTTATCTCTTTTGATAGGCCTAAAATTTTTATCGGTGACTCAGCTATTTGCGAAACCAAAAGATTAATCTTAACACTATAATAATTTTAACTTGACATTGTATATTTAGATTTTGACTTAATATCAGTTGTCAATGTATAATCAAAGTGCGAGAAAAGATTGTCCAAAATGGAAAATGAAATGGACTGCTGCTGATAAGTGGTAGTGTACAGTATATTCTTGGTTTAAGCAGATTTTCCTATTAACAATCGCGATTAAATTGTCTGTGTTAAGTTACGTGTTTCATTGAAAAGTTTAAGTAAGAAAATGTTTGTTAATATTTGCCGTTGTGTCTCTAATGTGCCCTTTCCATTATTATGAAAATGTGTCAGCATTCATCAACAAATGGTGTAAAACGCGAGTGGTTAGTAGTCATGTAAAGGAGGTTAGAACTGTTGATGATAACTGAAAGTGGACTACTGGATTTAGATTAGTGTTTGTGCAGTGATTTAGTGTTTTAGTCTGGTAAAGGTGTTAATTCAGACTCAAAATGGCGGATCTCGAAGCTGTCCTGGCGGACGTCAGCTATTTGATGGCAATGGAAAAGTCTAAATGTACCCCAGCAGCCAGAGCAAGCAAAAAGATTGTTCTACCTGACCCAAGGTAATGTCTGAATGTCATGGATTGTCATTGACAGGGTCCACATTTATTTCTAACCAGAACTTGTGTTGTTTACAAAATAGTAGCAGGAAGTTAAGACAGTCATGATTCACCAATTAAATTGTGAATTACCTGTAATTATCAATGAGGTATGGTGAAAAATTAAATGATTTCACTTTCATTAAATTGTATTTAGTCTTTCAATTAAAATAAAATAGTTTTATATTCTTATGAAAGTCTTTAAAAACAGTAATACTAAATAAAAATTACACCTTAATGTAATTTCACTAATTAAGAGCTGTGATTTAGTAAATATAAAGATATTACATAGAGGTATATTGTAACTATCTTAAAGTTAGTAAGTGAAATATTAAACAATAAGGCACAAAAAGAAGAGTATCTACTTCCAAAGTCTCAATTACCATAAATGAAAGTTTGTTTAAATTCAGTTATGCAGTTTTAGGGTCTAGGTAGCTAACAAAGTTATGTGTTCATTTATAATAGAAAATAGAAAGAAAGGTTTATTAATACAAATCAAACAATAATAAAAAGGTACTGGTATTGACTTACACATATATTGGTTTTATTGCTATATTATATGGTTTAATTGAAATCCTAGCATTATTATCTACTAACTTTTGATGAAGTTCTATAATGGCTAGTGTCACCTCTGATAGTAACATATCAATTGTAATGTATTTCAAAAAAGCTATCAAAGATAGTATAAATTAAAAAATATGTAAAGATTTTAAGTTAGTTTCTTTGTTGCAGTGTACGAAGTGTTATGCACAAATATATGGAAAAGAAAAATGAAGTTAATTTTGACAAAATATTCAATCAAGTCTTAGGTAAGTATACTTTTGAAGATTAAAACAACTAATTGTTACCACTAATTATACCAATGGTTTTTACTAAAATGAGAGTGTTTATGGCAATAATATGTGTAAAAGACAAAAAAAATATGATTGCATACTATATAAATCATGGTAATGAATATTAAAATTTTATTAAAGATTTAATGTGGTTCGTATATCAGGAGTGATGATTATCTTAATAGAATAGGTTCAGGGCCTGATCAACCCTTAGGCTAATTAGGCTGCAGCCTAGGGCGCGACGATCTAGACGACAGTAAATTCATTAATAGCAAAGCAAAGCAGTAAAAACAACTACAAAAGTTTAAACTTTTGTCATAATTTTGGTTGTATAACGCATGAAGTGCTTTTTTGTGTTTGTAGGAGCGCATCCTGATAGCGCCTAGAGCGGTCAGAACTCTTCAGAATCAGTGTCTGGATAGGTTACATGACTACTTTTATAAATTGCTTTAGAATTGATTTTTCATTCATGAATTAGTAAATATGTGTTGATTGTTGTTGAATAAACTGTACATTTAACAATTATTTACATACATCACTATTTACCTTAAGTGGCTCAACTCGTCACTCGTACGTCATATTTTATTATATGTACATGTTATTTACGTAAAAACTTTACAATGCTATTTTTTATGTAACTATTGAAAAATTTTAGTTGTTAAACTAAAGTTACGATTAAATTTTAAAAGACATGTTAGTAAGAAAATGTTATACAGAAGAATTTCTAACAGTTGGTACCTATGTATAAGATCACTATAATCTATAACAATAAATACCTATATATTTTAATTATAATTAATGTTAGTTACACATAAAATCAAAAAACACGCGAATGCATTCGAGTGCGGTATTAAAAGTTGTGTGCTGGTAAATTGTGAGATCTGTTACTAGTTTTAGTATACACCGCGTTTTAGATACGCTTTTGGATAAATTCCGTGATGCCTGGATATGTATTTAGTATTACAAAAAACATAACAAAAATTGATACAAAATTATATTTAAATAAAAAGTGCCGTTCTTATTTTATACTGTAAAAGCTCTTTATCATTGAAACAGCTTATGGTTAAACGGATTGGGTTCTCTGTATGTATAGCTACAAGAAATAAAATAAAATAGCTTTTACCAATATTTTAACTACATATTCAAAAAAGCGCGAATCACAAAGATAGGTTCTCTAGTAATACGCATAAGAAGCACGTTTTGCATAATTTGTAGCCTGTTCATAAACATCACAAAACTATAATATACTCACTGGGATTCAATTGAAGGCCAAGGCCCGTGAAGGTCCATAATGATTGCGTAGGCACGGTTCACGATTATTGCCGTCTTACAATGGCTTACCCTCAAATAAAAGGAACGTATGGCAACAAGGATATATTTATTTAGACTAGTTTTTCTTTTCAAGTTTCTTTGTCCTATCACAGAGAAATAACGGAGTTAACTATAGATTAATTTCGTCTTAAAATGTTAGAAATAAATCTATAAAGTCGAGATGGTGAAAATTGCATTTTAAATGTAATTGTACTTACAAATAATGGACATTAAACGGAAGGCATTAAAAAAAACTGCGTAATATTTTTATAGTGGTATGTTTTGATAGATTATTATTATGTGATGGCTGTGGTCGAACACATAAGTTCCTCATGAAGTAAGAATTCGTGTAAAACGATCACGTCTGCCCTTTCAAGATCGAAAATAATGCGTCCATACAAAAAACGGTTTAAATATATTAGCTAACACAAAGATGCAATTCAATTTCAAATAGTTTCACGTGCCTGTTAGTATTCTTTGTACACTAACTAAGCGCCGCTTAAATATTTATGCTCTTTGTAAGCGTCCTTTCTCAAAGTTCTCGTAATATTTTGCGCGAGGCTGAGTCATTATTACTAAACCACTTAGTTTATGATCCGTTGAAACATAGCCACGGTGTAAGCGTCTCCTCTGGGATAAAATACGTCTGCAAAATTTTAACACTAACTTCAGCGTACGTGCTTTAATTAATGAGAAAGTCTTTTAGTATTAAGTTAATAACCTTTATTGAACAGTCTTGTTTTGTCACTGACGCCTTTTAAATCCTGCTAAAGACAATCCTTTGTTATCGCTTGGAAAATGACATCTTCAATAATTAGTCGTTCTGTTGATTTGCACATTTACCTAGTTCAATTTAAAGAAAAAACTGTTTTAGGATTTTGTTATCTTTTCGGTCACGTCAATATAATATTATAAAAATATTCGATTTTTTTATTCGCTCATAAAGGAATGTTGTTGCTTTTTTAAGATTATTATTAGTATTATTGTTAAGCCTTTATTGATGCCACCCAGTCCATTATATGAACACTTATTTAAGTTACATAACCTAACTAAATATGACCCGTTTTTGGTAATCAGCGTGTCACATAGGCCTCTTCGAGCTGCTTCCAAGTCTTTTCTGATGTTAGCTCTTTTTGTCCAAGTTGTGCCTCCTATTCTCTTTATATCGTCTACACATTTCTTGCTCTGTCTTTTAAAGATTAACTTTATTCAAATTAGTGGTAGTTTAGGTTAATGAATTAATAAAAATTAGTCTGTTTAAGTTCGTGTGACAGACCTATATTATCAGTATACTCTTAGGCGAGTTATAAACGCAATTTACGGTTCGCTTCCACTTGCAGTAAATAACTTTATCGAGGGCTGGGCGCTCGCTGTGTACCTAAGTATCTAGGTGTTTTTACTTACTGAGTTTTCATTCTGTAACGGCTGCAACATTTTCATATTAAATTTGGATTGCTTAGCGTATTTTGCTTTATGTACAGTATAATGAGTACTTTTTTTGTTAGCAACGACTTTTACAAATTGATATCTGTATCTGTTGAACATATCAGACATTCTGATAAACGCGAATTTATTACACAAGTCGGTTACCATAACTGTTTAGCATCCGTTATACAATTTTGAAGTACACGCGTAAATGTAAAAAAAACACGCAGGAAACAAGAAAAGAATTAATATAGTTAAAGTGCAAAAGTGTATTTCATTGAAGTATCGCACTTGTCTTCGGAAATATATAAATATTTCCATAATAATAATTCTGGACTTAGTATACATGATGTATAACACTGAAGTTTTTAAAGCAGTCGGTCTACTGTCTTAAGCGTGCCTTTTTCAACCCCGAGGTGTGCTTTTGAATCAGGTCTGTGCACCAATGCACTTTTCTTTCTATGCGCGCAAATAACTCGCTCTTACGCTGAAGGAAAACATCGAGGCTGATCACCTACCTGAAAAAATATCATCATAAGATACAGGAATCTAAGGGGAAGACCTATAGGATGGCCTCTGTTTTTTTTATAAAACTTGCTTTAGAAAATTTGAAGATGTGGTGACTCAACATAAGTATTTTAGTCTTGTCATAATTGCAGGAATATCTCTGATTTAATAAGTGAATCACTTTGCGCGTATCGATAAAAATAATATGCGAATGTAAATACGGATTTCACCTGAAAGCTGAAGTTTTGTAGCACGTATTTATTTACATGAATTGTGCGGACATAATAAGTCCCAAGAGGGCCGATATCATGATGACCCTTGATGACTCGTAAATGTACAGTTTCGTCGTGTGTTGTATGATATAAGATACAATCGTAACGGTCTTCCGACTTACCTTAAAATGGTGTTTCGGGAATTCGGCTGTCTAACTGTTCACACTTCACAGCCGCACACAGCTTTCAAATTTTTTTTTATAAATGACTTAAACTAATGAATGTACAATGAATTATTGTGAACTAACAATAATTGACAGGACTTAATTCAATTTTTTTCTTATTGGACAATAAATTATTTTAGTATTCATACGTTATACCAATAGTTATAAAAGAGCACGCGATATTTTTTTTACTTTTGTAGTGTTGTTGTGAATAAAACGCGAATTCATTACCTACATATATATTTATATCAGATTTTTCTGAAATAAAGTACGTATGCAGCCCAATTAAATACATATACATCTAGTAATCAGATATTACTGTAACATATATTAGTCAAAACCTTTCCATTTAAAGATCAATGTCTCGAGGTTAGGTCCTTCGCCTGTGATGTCAGAACTAAAGAAAAGCCTGTGGCCGGCGGCCATTCGTCATTAGACTGCTTACTTTTAATTAAAAACCTCTACTATGTATCCTTGTGCGGTTTCACGCATCTCGCAATGAACTCATTTCGTATCTTGTTTCAGGTTATTTATTATTTAAGGAATTCTGTGAACAAACGTCAGAAGAACCAGTGCCACAATTAAAGTTTTACGAGGAGGTAATAAATAGTTTTTATACAATTGAACTTAACGTTTGAATCCATGTTTATTTGTATATTTTTCCAAGATTTTCATAGAGACTCAGTCTGATTGAATTGTTGCAGATCAAATTATATGAAAAGCAAGAATGCGTGGAGGAGAGGCGGCGGATCGCAAGAGACATTTACGATAATTTTATTATGAAAGAACTCCTTGCTCATTCCCACGTAAGTATAATAGCTGGATATAACTCACTTTGTTATTATTAAATTTGCAAGAGAGATTTACGAGTTGTTTGAAGTATTGGAAGGGCAAATAATATTGTTTTTCTAAATATTGTAACTGGAGTATTTTTGGTTTTGGTATCTACTAGTAACTACTAATAAGTCTTTGAACTCGTAATAAACTAATCAATTTACTACGTCACATCATCATCTATCTAATGTCTCCTAAATAAAAGTAAATTACATTGACATGTGATTTGTTCGTCAAAATAGAGATTGCGATTGGCTTCTAAAGTCTTTAACTAACTTTGAATGAGACTTTAAGTACATACTTTTGGCGTCGTTCCAAGAGAATGCCACACAATGCTTTAATCCTAATCGTCATGGATTTTATACTATCGTATCGCATCCGAGCAAATCTGATTGTCTTAAATGCGCAATTCTATCAACGACACTGGCTCTTGATACATAGTTGTCTTCATTAAGATTAAACGGAATGCACCAACACACTGTAAAAAGATAAATCGTCGTGGAATGCTTTAACTGAATATTATTAATATTTATCGGAATCTAAAGCTCTAAGCCTTCTCCATAGTGAGAGTACGACATCGACATAGAAAATAGAAGTAGAAAATATATCTACTTTTGTGTGGCCCGTCGGGTAATGAAACAGCCATAGTTTGCGTTTGCTGTTTATCAACACGAGCGAATAAAGTACCTCTATAAATTCCCTTCGACGCGACCTAATTCCTCTTAAAGATACCGTTAAAAGTGTAGAAGCTCCTTGAATAAATTGAAGAATTCGAACGTCTCCCTCGCTTTGTTTCCCTTCCCATCTGGAGCGGTGCTGCCAGACCTTTTAGCAATTTCTGCATTGCATATACAAATCGATTTGTTGATTTAGATTATCCAACTGTTTATTTCCAGGATTATTCTAAAGAGTGTGTAGCGCATGTACAGAAATATCTATTGAAACACGAAGTACCACCGAACCTATTTGAGGTAAATATTTTCCCTCGAGGTTAGTTTTCCTCTTTTAGATGTTGCATATAACTGTTTGCATTTTTCAGCCATACATTGAAGAGATATTTCAACATTTAAGAGGCGAGCCATTCAAAAGTTTTCTAGAAAGGTATGCTCTTTTCAGTATTCATTTATTTTTGTTCAATTTATATTTTAAATATAATTACAAAAATTTAAAGTATAAATTAATGATTAATTAAATATAGTGACCGAAGTGTTTTACACTATAGATAAATTCCTAGTAAGTATTCATTGTTTTACCTATAAAAATCGGAGTATAAAATGTTTTTAGTTTTCTAACTGACAATTTGAAATTGATTTCATCTATGTTTCGCAGCGACAAATACACGAGGTTTTGCCAATGGAAGAATTTAGAGCTGAACATACAACTAACGATGAATGACTTCAGCGTACATCGCATTATCGGCCGAGGAGGCTTCGGCGAAGTAAGCAAATTATCACGTACCGTTTGTTTGAGCTTTGAGATTATCATGTGACGACACCGACACGAAGTAGTTAATAGTGTAAATTTGATCATCAAATATTTTTAGGATTAAATATTAACTATTTTTAAATATATGCTACGCTTCAATTATATAACGACTGTTTGAAGTCACATGTGTACAATGAAACAATAATTGTTCCGAGGTTAAGAAAGACACATGAAAAAAAAAAAATTAAAAAGTAGGTACATATATTCATCCTCTGACTTTTCGTTACGAGAACATTAAATATCCTAAATATTTATTAGTTTGTTTATATACGGTCAAAAAGTATAATGTTAATAGGGAATACCCACACAGTTCTAAGAAGTGTTTTTGTACTAAGGTGTACGGATGCAGGAAAGCTGACACAGGAAAAATGTACGCAATGAAATGTCTCGACAAGAAACGTATAAAGATGAAGCAAGGTGAAACCCTCGCGCTCAACGAGCGAATTATGCTCTCTCTAGTCAGTACCGGGGTGAGTTCGTCAAAGCTTTTTTACATTAAATTAACTATTCACTAATACATTATTTGGCAATACGTGGGGTCAAAGGTAGCCCAAAACATTTACATAATTATAGAAAAGTGCCACACCCTTTTTCTTATACGATTAGGAAAGAGTATGCATTGAACTATTGAAGTTTGGCATGTAATTGCTAAAATGTATTTTCGCTAGTCGATGATGCATTTAGTTAACTCAAGCGAAATGATCGCTAATTTGAATTTTCCCGCAGTCGTTAACACTTTATATTACATTTAATCACCAAATAAAACGGAGACTGCTCAGAAAACAATCTCTTAAACGATATCTTCAATATGGACTGAATACCAATACTTATAACGTTATATTTAAGGGAAATATGATATTAAAATTATATAAAAATTATAGTGACTGCTTACAATCCAGCGTCTGTTTAAATAAATAGAATCAATCGACTCGAACGCCCACAAATAAACTACACTTAATATTAGTAATTGTAGAGAGGACAAACACATTTGTATTCGAAGGATTAAGTTACATTCAAAGTCATAATAACGGGAATTATTTTACAACATATCAAGCAATTGTTAATTAATGTTTATGTAAGTAAGGTTAGTATTTTTACAACGATTAATAACACAATGCATTGCTTAAACTTACATACTTGGTTTTTGCAATTATTAAAATAGTTTGTAAATAATTACATACAGAGTTGTTGTCAAATTGAAACATGTTTGTGTTTTTATTACGCAAGTAAATTTATATTAAAATAGTCTAAATTGACTTTTGTCGTGAAGCTCTGGGGATTCACAGTAAACATGCTTAGTTATTTTTATTACACTATCATTTTGGATGTTTATGGTGAGGCCAGCGATTTTTCCTTCTTTATGATCATGTATGCCTTGGTATGGTAAACAATGTTTTCGCGTAAAAATAGAGTGGCTTTACCACATATCCCATGTTCGTAAATATTCATTTGTCTTCAGATATATTTCCTATAATATTTTTAGCCTTTATTCTCGTCCGATAAAGTGTAAAATTAATAAAATCTAATTTGTACTAACATAACAACTATTTCTCAATCGTTCAATTTCACTCGAACAACATGTAATTTGGACGAATATTAATATTTTCATAGTATTAAATAACGACGTTACTTTCTATCATAGTCAAACGCAGACAAATTGTTTATTTTGTCGAAAATCATATATTACGTAAGGCAGAGAGAGATTCACCAACCCAACGCACATTATCATCTACCGAGTTTAGCATAATTAAGTGATTGTAATCGGATTGCGAATGTGGGTTATTATCAATATTGATAACGGTCTACTTTGATTCAGGACAATGGCTGTATATAATATATATAGGTAATAAGCGATATTGCATCGGGGACAAACGATATCCAGCCAATTGGACTGAAACGAATTGGCTCGCCCTCAATTTGTCGACGGGCTCCAATCCGCTTCCGCTGCATTTTGTTTTATAATCCCAATTGATTCTTTCCCTGTCATTCAAATACGGGAAGTACGATTTAATAGATTGCATATATTCATCTCATTCTTATTCGTATTTTGACCCTGTAGGAGTTAGCGGCTCGCATCCTTGCCTAAAAGCCTTGCCGTAACTTTAACAAGGTTGCCGGTGTTCGGGCTTGGCGAAGGCAGATCGCTCCATTTCTGTGTAATATTTATGTAGAGTTTCGACGTGACGTTTTCTCGAGCTCGTTTGGAAGTTCTATCGTTTGATAATAAACGATTTAGTTTTATGTTAGGGGCTAACGAAATTCGACTTTTACGGTTGTCCGATATTACGGCGTTTATGCCTAAGCACTTTCATATACTCGGGCGACGCGATAAAAACGCTGTAAACCTCCTCCGTTTTATAGAAATCTCGGGAGAGTTCGATAAATTAGATATTAATCGCATATTGCAACCCGTGGATTGCAATTACCGAGTAAACGTATTGGAGAGTATTAGATGTAGTTAAATTTTAATGGATATCAGCTCATTCGGACGGACGACTGAGCTTATCTTTTATGAGCAGTCGTCTGGTTGGTTGGCGCCGCCTCGTCTGCCACTGTCCTACAAAATAACACTGAGGAGAATCTCGTTTCGGACACGCCTTGTCTAGATGAAACATCAGCATTTGGCATACGGAGGTGTATTGATAATTAAATCCATTCTATTTCAGTATATTGTATCTATTAACGTTAACGCTGTGGGCCCCGCTTCCTTTATTCATAATGCTACGTTAATTCATACGCGTCGTACTGGTTTATTCTGTTGAAGAAGTATTTATTGTGGATGGTTTCAATATAATTGTTAGTGTTGATATGAGAGAAGTTGTTATTGCGATTTCAATATTAATTTGACTATTGATGTGTGACCCCCAGCAGCCTTTTGTTCTCAGAGGTGATCAGTGATCTCCTACGGTCCACGTTTTGATCTGTCAAAGTATATTTATTCTATTTATTTACACTTCGTTGCATTACAATATAAAAATTTAACATAATTAAATGAGGGCAACTAAAATCAAATCAAAATACGTTTATTCAGTTTAGATGCGTCTAAGCGCATGCTTAGATGTTAATGTCAAAAACGTTTACAAAATTCGCGAAAGACCAATACTACGCCATCCGTTCGCAAAATTACCAGGAGGCCTTGTTCTGAGAAGAACGGGCAAGAAACTCAGCCAGTTTTACCCTCCCTCTACATTGCAATTATTCAAAGGAAAATGTTGATGAAACTGGCGGCCTTATCGCTATCTAGCAATCTCTTCCTGGCAACCACTGTGAGAAAAGAAAATATATAGTTAAGCAAATCGAGACGAACCGACGAGCCCGTACGTAATAAACCCAGTAATAGTGTACTCACATGAATCACATGGCCGATGGCTGTGCGGGCCAAACAAAGGGGACGCATTCGTAACAAAACATAATTATCGCTTCCGCTTTTCCTACCTACTGATGTTTACTAGTTGGAGCTATTTTAGCACTATTTACATTTTTGTTATTCCAGTTAAATATCTAAATATACGTAAATGCAAGCAGCAAACACTTATTTACTAATGAATGTGTGATTTTTCAATTTATTTTTCTTGGAGGAAGAAATCCTTCCCAACATAATTCCGTAAACTTACTTAAAATAAAAATTGATAGCAAAGCAAAACGTGCAAAATAAAATACGATTATTCGATCGTGTTCCTAAAATTTTAGTGATTTACAGTCAAATCTCGGCCACATCCGCCAATTTAAATAAACAGTCCGACCGATTTTACGCGTCCACTGTAAATGAAATGTTTGACATGGCGCATATATGTATCGAATAAGTAATAGAATAAATAAAGGATCCATCGAACTCGCATTGAATAAACATCAAAGAAATATTCTCGTTCGCCCGATCATTCCATACGATCGAGAAGATATCGTCTCGTGTACAAAGAGATTTCTCACGCGAAGGAAAATAAACACAAAAGGAAGTTTGAAATTTCCCAACGGCGACGAGTGACGTCACCAGGTCAGGTGAATCGCCCGATATTGTATAGATCAGGATGTGGCTCAATTTATCCTCGTCGTGTTTGAAGCTAAAAATTTTAAGTGCGGTGCTACATGTGCATACAGATAGCAGACACGATAGCATTCGTGATTATTCCCATTTATAACATTGCTTACGTGATTTTTGCAGTAGTCGCGTAGGCAAAAAGCAATGCCTACATACTCTCTATAGGAATAACATTTTGCTTGTACTAAGCAGGTAATATAAAAAACCAGGGCTATTTACGACACACAGGAAGTTTAATCTATAGCACTGTATGTAAAAGTCGTAACAATGAAATTGTCGCCTTAAATTCAGTGCATTCGTAATTCGCGTTACAGGTGGACTGCCCATTCATAGTGTGTATGACGTACGCCTTCCATACACCCGACAAGCTTTGCTTCATATTGGATCTCATGAATGGCGGAGATCTTCATTATCACCTGTCGCAGCACGGTGTCTTCAATGAGGCTGAAATGAAGTTTTACGCCGCTGAAGTTATATTAGGTATGATTTTACAAGTTCCTTGCGACTTCATGAGATTGGTTTCAGGTCTGAAGCTGTAGTAAAGTCTAAGCCCCGCAAAGAAGACCGTGAATCATGCTCAAACCTGTATAATATATCGGTATTGCCAGAAATTTATACCCTTATACAACTTGTAGTCAAATAAAATATGTAGTAAAATTCGTCATAAAAGATAAAATATCTTTAAAGCTGCTTAAATACCTCACTGGAAAATTTAGCGTCACTAGAGCTAATTAGGTATTTTTTATTAGAGGTAATAGTTTTAACTTTAGATTACTGTGTGTTAGGTTTAGCGTATAATGCTTTAAAAATACGAAATGAAGAGGAAAAATAGTTTAAACGATCGCAGAATCAACATCTGTATCCTAAATGACGTAAGCGTCATTTCGATTATAAAAGATGAATCCGTATCAAAACGAAAGTCATAACAATATCATAAATAGCCGGTTCAAAAATAGTCCGTGATGGTTTGTTTAAAACCGTAGCAAGTGGAACGTGTGGCCATTAATATTAACGGGAACTCGGGATGCAAGTACCCGATTGCTTCGGTTAACCGCTGAGACAAAAGCGTTTCCAATAAATGCTACGTTTTTCGTTTTAAAACATACTCACGTACCGTTCGACTGCAATTGAGCTGTATGAATTTTTATGAAATGAATTGTAACTTGGTAACGTTTTTTAGAGATTTATCGTCATCAATTGACATTAAAATGAAGAATAAATGTGGTTGTTATTTGTGATATGGAAAATTTGCATAATTTTCATTCACGTTTAGACAATATAAAGCAACTCTAATTGAATATTACCAGGACTGGAGCATATGCACAAACGTCACATCGTGTACAGAGATTTGAAGCCTGCGAACATCTTACTGGATGAGCACGGTCACGTCAGGATATCGGACTTGGGTCTCGCCTGTGATTTCTCCAAGAAGAAACCTCACGCTAGTGTGTAAGTATAAATAGCGAACAGGTCTAGATTGGTTTACCAATAGCCGGTCCTATGTGGCTTGGATTCTAGAGAGATCTCGTTGGTCTCTTCTCATACAGTACATACAGTCATAAATATTAACGGCCCACTCGGGAGTCTCAGTAACGCCGTGACAACATGACCAGGACTAACTAAAGGAACTTTTTCTTAAAGAGTGAAATAAAAATTTCAGCGGAACGCACGGCTACATGGCGCCCGAAGTGCTGTCCAAGGGCACGGGCTACGACTCGTCGGCAGACTGGTTCAGTTTCGGGTGCATGCTTTACAAACTGCTCAAAGGCCACTCGCCCTTCCGCCAGCACAAGACCAAGGACAAACACGAGATCGATCGGATGACCTTGACCATGGTAAATATAAGATTACTGTTACATCTCTCGTATCTGCTATTTTAAAGTTATTCTATAAATTCTTCTTTGTACCTTTAATTAATTTAATTTAAATTACCCCCGAATTATTGCGTACATTAAAAAAAATCAGTGGCCCTACAACCTTTTTAGGTCTGGGCCTCAGATTTCTGTTTCATGATCATTTGTCAATCTAATAAGCAAGTAGGTGATCGGGCTCCTGTGCTTGACACACGACGTCGACTCTTTGGGTCTAATGCCGGGTTTCCTCGCGATGTTTTCTTTCACCGTTCGAGCGAATGTTAAATGCGCACATAGAAAGAAGGTCCATTGATGCGCAGCCGAGGATCGAATCTACGACCTCGGCGGTGAGAGTCTCACTAGGCCGACACTGCGTTATCTTCTCAATAGCACAGTTAATCATATTCACCGTGATCTATGTAAATCGCCGTTTTCTGCGCTCAAGTTTAATCTCGGGTCAACTGAGAGGTCGAATCTCGAAGTGGGTCGATCGACGTCATTGCTATTTTGTAATGTATATTGAATTTCAATGTTTTCCGTCATTTGAACCGATCAATAATTGTAATTGACGTCATAGATAACTTTTTAATCGCTAAATTAATAATTATCAGCAATGCTATGGAAAAATATGTACTGTTAATATGTTTGACGCGATACTATTTTAGTGTTGTTTGAGGATTTCTTTATATATTTTACTTAATATGCTTATTTTGTGACGCAACAGAATGAATCCTCATTTTATTTGCAAAGTAATTTATAAAAAAAACCCTTTAAATAGTCGAAGACCACTTTTGGCATCTTCGAAAATTATTGAAGGCATTATATTATGTAATTGAAGTCACACCAGTGAACGATGTCGATGAAAATGAAAATTGCTATTTATAGTATTAAGTTTCGATTGATTTGATTATATCATGTTAGCGTTAGAAATATAATGTTCACCAGAACGTGGAACTGCCGGAGTCCTTCAGCCCAAGTCTGAAGAGTCTGCTCGAAGGTCTGCTGCAGAGGGACATCAACAAGAGACTCGGCTGCAAGGGCAAAGGGTGAGTCTTTGTCACACATATTTCAAAAAATAATTATAACTATTCAGACATACAAATCCTTTTTGAAGTGAAACTTCTTTAGGCGCATAAGGGGTAAATTTTTACGGATGAAACGTCACGTAAATGTGCAGCGTTTTTGTCGAAGAAAAGGGATAGAGCGATTGAGACCGCTTTAGAGAGAGTGAGAAGGGCAAATTACTTTATAGCAATTTATTTTTTTAAATTAAAATTTCGTAAAGAGAATTTATGAAATATTAGTATCTTATATTTTATGAAAAATATTTTATTGTAATCTCAGATGACGAATTGTAAATTAAAATGCCACGTGTTTTTAGAAGAAATATTTTATTTTATTTTTATTTGTGTATGTTTTCGACACTTAATATTTTAATGACAATTAAATTCCCAACATATCTTCCTTTTTCCCTTCAAGTATCGGAAATCTAAAGTTTTAGATTTGTATAAATATGAACAAGAGTTAAAAATTTGCCAAAGAAATTTCACTTGTGACATGTGCGCACGCACTTTACATTTTTATTTTAATTAATGGATCAATCGTCTCATTAAAGTCAATTGCCAATCAATCAAAATAAATACTAATAAACCTGGCGATCCTTAATCACACGGTCACAGGGCGGAGGAAGTGAAGGAGCACGTGTTCTTCGCCGGAATCGACTGGCAACAAGTGTACCACCAGAAATACACTCCGCCCCTGATCCCGCCCAGGGGCGAGGTCAACGCCGCCGACGCCTTCGACATCGGCAGCTTCGACGAGGAGGACACGAAGGGAATCAAGGTATCGTCTTCTTCAAATATTGAGCGAATTCTCAGTCGTTTAGATCGACGACCGAACGGGCCGAGTGTAGTTTTATGAATATATGAATTTCAGCTCACCGAATCGGACCAAGCGCAGTACAAGGACTTTCCCCTGGTCATATCCGAACGCTGGCAGAGCGAAGTGGCCGAGACGGTGTTCGAAACCGTCAACCAGGAGGCCGATAAAATGGAGATGAAGAAGAAATCCAAGCAGAAACAGAAGTTCGACGCCGACGAGAAAGGTTCGCGTGCGCAGGGTATGCCCCTTCGTACGTGAATTTCAATTCGAGTAAATTCGGTTCACGATTTCAGAATCCGACTGCATACTCCACGGCTACATCAAGAAGCTGGGCGGCCCCTTCGCCAGCGCGTGGCAGACTCGATACGCCAAACTGTACCCTAATCGACTCGAGTTGCACCTGGAGAACAGCGCTAAGCCGGAAATGATTCTGCTGGACATAGTCGAGGAGGTCTCCTCCGACCTCGTCTCCGTGAAGGGAGAGCAGTGCATCGTGCTCAGAACCAGGAACGACACGAAGATCGTGCTCACCAACACGGTGAGCTCGACGCTCACCCGAATCGCCCTCTCGATTGTGGGAATAGTTTTTCACAATAATTTCAAATTGCAGGACGAAATCGGTCTGAAGGAATGGGCGACTTCGCTCCGCTCCGCCCACAAGTGCTCCCAGGAGCTGCTCGCCTCGATGGCGAAGAAGGCCGGCAAGATTTACGGCACCGACGGGGCGAAAGAGCCGGCCACGGGGCGGCCCCCTCCGGCGGCGTCGCCGGCCCTCACGAGAGCCCCCAACGGGAACAACTAGCACGAGCTTCCCGCGCCCAACAAGGGCGCGAAGATGTTCCGCCGCTCCAAGAGCGCCGCCCAACTCATCAAGTGAACCGACCCTCGGCTCGTCTCCGAAAGTGTGGAGTGATAGTTGGGCCTCGGAGCTCCGAAGCACAGTGACAATTAGGACTGCCAATTTTTAGTAAGCGAATGCGGCGCGGGCGCATTCTTTATCGTCGGACGAATCGTGTGATCTTTTCGATAATTTCGAAACTCTGTAACTACTATGACTTTCTGGATGTCGTATTAACTATGTGGGTAGGGTTAGGCATTGTAAAGTTAAATATGATCGGTCAATCGGACGTAGCGTTTACGTGTTTTGTGCAATAGATCGATCCTCCTAGTGACGAAGGATTAGAATTACGCTGCGTATTAAATATTACATTCGGATTAGGACTCTCGCACGTAGAGAATCGTCATAGATCTAAATTACTCAATTTATTTTATATCGACCGGCTCTCTCTCGGCGCGAGTGATCGGTGAATAAAAAGTTCCTTTTCATGAAATACAGCACTTTACTATTTATTATTTTTAATTTGTACTTAAAATTTCCATTCGGGTCGACACTTGCTACGTGTTTAAGTTTCGTTGTTATTTATTTACATAGATTCGACGTAAGTAGGCGTAACTTTTTCTATTCGTACAGATAGAGGCAATAATCTTCTAACGATCTTCGAACCGTACACCGTTTATGGGATTAACCGACTCTTTTCGACCGTTTCCTTCGTGTTCCGCGGAACTCGATCACATCGCGACGAACAGTTCTAACTGATGCAGATTTAGTTCGACGGTTTCGGAAACGTCTCTCACTATCGAGAGCGCTATAATGTATATATTTATTTTTTAATCGTTGGAACTTGCACTTTTCTATATTTATAAACGATGTGAGTTTGTTCGTGTAAAGGTTTGCATTTGTAATGGGAAGAGTGCTCACTGCTCCTTAACGTAATGAAATAGAGATAGATTTACACCAGTGGGCCAATCTTAAAACACCAATACAATGGTCTTTTAGTGGTGAACGATACTCGAGAGGAAACTTCGACGCGAGTCGGAATAAAAATGAAACGTAGCTATTTTGAAAGGTTCGTCTTTAGTGGTAGCTCATAAATACCTTTTAGTCCTCTCCTGCCTTTCTTAACTGTAATGTATTGCTTATATTTCAAAGTTGAGAACCGATTTTAAAAGAGCAGTTTTATACAGTACGACAATGTACCCGTTATTATGGTATAGTATTTCTATTCTTTGTACATTTTCAAATTTGTTATTAGAGAGTTAACGAAGTAACTACATAGAATAGAATTAGATTCTAGTCAATTAAATGTACGATACTGAACCCGTTGGATTAGGTGAAATTAAAGTATAGTGGTGAACGTGTAAGCAGTATTATAGGTTAGTTGAATTGTCAGCCCGTTGTGATAATTTTTCATATTCTATGGACACTTCCTAGTCGTTTACGTACAGTTTGCTTATAAAATTTAATATAAATTGATTTTTTTCATAAAAATTTGTAATAATGTAAATACTGCAATTCTTTACATTCCTAGATCACAAATGTGTACGAGCAATAGAAATGAATTTACTTTCGAGTGCTTCCTTCGCACTCGGCCATCGCTCTTCGGTCGGGGCGAAGGGCTAAATCTGCATCAGACGTTGACTCGTCGTAGATACCTCTGTTAGATATTTTTATTGTGAACCTACATTATATGTAGTAAATTGTTTATTTAATCGATCTGTTGTTTTACTGTTGCGCTACCTTTGTTCTTTATAGATGTGTTTTTTTATCTACAAAAGTATTTTTCGATGTCACTGAATTGTCAAAATGACAGAATTTAGAAATAATATTTTACAAAAAATGGGTGTCGATACAATAATTTTCTACTCTTCCCTGATCATGTGCATAACACTGGGCAGTTATTACAAAAAGATATCGGAGGTAAATCTTAAACGTAACTTTGGAAGCGGTCTCGGTTTTCTGGTGTCTTGTCTGATTTGTGGAACCCAAATATATCACACCGTGCTACTGGTGTGGGGAAACATTGTTATCATAAAATGCTGCGATAGAAGGTAACGTTTGGGTAATCGATCAGTAACTTTATCGATCACTTTGATAATCGACGATATTTTCAGATACCTTCACCAAATAAGTCTAGCGTACACGTGGATGTATTTATTCTATTTGCACTACTATTTAGCTCACAGTTACGTGATTTGGATCTATCAGACGCTCGCCTTGAGACTGGTCGGCCTGGCCTTTGAGATCCATTTAGCTCACAGGGCGAAAGGTGAAACTCGAAGCGTCACAAGAGTCACCATTGGCGATAGCGATCTTATCACAAACGACCCGAGCGCAGTCGATATTATAACGTATGCGTATTTCTTCATAGGATTGCATAAAGGTAAACTTCACAAATTCTAATATTTCGTATCAGAAAAATGACGAGGGACCCGATACCGCCTTCCGTTTCCGCATCTTTAACGGTCAGGCAGTGAGACATAGACAAAACATTTATTACTTAGGAAGCTACAATTTAATATTTCAGGCCCTTACTATAGATGGAAAATCTTCGAAGATCACTTTAGCTCGCCTTTCGCAACTTTGGGTGATTGTCGTGTAATAACTGAACAAAAACTGAAGAAAGCGTGCTTGTGCGCATTGGGTTATATGCTTCTGCGAATGAAGTATTCCCCCGAGGTATAATTATGTTTTCCAGCGCAGATTTTCTGCCTTTTCTCTTTAAAACTAATAAACTAATACTGACTCCTGCCCATACAACTTTTAGTTCTACTACATGGACGAATTTTATACGGGTGATTACGGAACGGACTTTCGCTACCTGTACAATATACCACAACTGATGACATACTTTCTGTTTTATCAAATAACAATGCTTCTATGTACGAGTGTGTGCACGGAGACAGGTTTTGGCGTTTATCCGGCTAAATGTGTCCCCATACCGGGATTTGGTCCTTCCGCTCGGTTCAGCCTTTTAAAAGTAGCGTAAGTATTTTAGATTGTTGGGAAAGGAAAAGGCAAGTTAATTTTTGAGCAGGTGCCTACAACATATAATATCATATGTAGCCCCTGGTTTCTTCGTCAGATCGTTTCAAGGCTGGGTGTTTAATATATGTTATACCTAATTGCTAGTGGTAGATTTTTCTATAGTGAAAGAAAATACCACTTATACGGAAAACCTACGACTCATACCAATTAAGATAGAGTCCACGTATTGGTATAGTCTCATTCATATTTTAAGCGCTGGTACGACTGAAGCAGCGATACAAGAGGAATACAATTTTTCCATGTTAAAATGCTTCGATCATGAGAAATTACTGATTGGACCAAAAATGAAAGACAGCGTCCGAAGTTGGGATATGCCCACCCGCTTTTGGTTCTGGGCTAATGTTTATAAGACTTCATTGAGAGCAAACAGAGAAGTTCGGTGAGTTACCTTTAAATCGTGATTTAATATAAAGACCTTTTTCAAAATCTAATGAAAATAAGTGTAGTTCCTCTAATACATTCTATTATATAATGATAATTTGTATTATACTGTAACTGATTAATTGTCTTTTACCGAGTTTCAAATCCAGAATCTTCAGCAGATTGCCCTGTGTAGTCTGCGTAAACCACTTAGTTAATGATATTATTACTCTTATCATTTTATTTATAGATTAAGTTATAATAAATGCAGAGGACAGTATTGTTGCCATATAGTAGATAACATTTCAACAAAATTTAGTAACATTACGATAATGATAAGTAGAGTGACAGTCCTATTTTAGTTCACCAAGGCAAAACATAAAACAAATTCATGGATACGAATGAATTATTGACTCTAATTACTAAATTTAATTATCTCTAGCAGCGATAAGTTATCGTAGAATTAAGGCCAGAGGAGCTTCAAACAAATCTCGTCATGTCTTAATTCCACCTACTACTAAATGATTTACTTCGCGACACTAACAATGGTTACAGAAGTGCGTGGTCATTTTTCGCGTGGACAATATGGTGCAGCCCAACTTTGCCTCAAACCATTATATCGGCGACTCTGTGGGTCTACATCCATTTAGAATCCGAGTACGGCGAACTGTATGACACTTCCGGAACGGTAATTAAGTCATCGTAATTTGGTCCCAAGTTTCATTGGCCGCAATGGTCTCGTACTGATAAGAACCGGTTTGTGCAACACCTGATAACGTTGATGAACACTACATTGTGCGGGTTTAAATTAACTAAATGTAAACTAGAGATAAAAATTAGTATGGTTAAGCTAAAGTATATGAAATATGTTGTATAGGGTTTTCAATAAGAGCTTATGCAGGTATTTTGTAGAAATTTACAATCTTCATCGTATATATAAAAATAAGACATAAAAAACCATAACAATGGATAGAGTTGATCCTGGGATCAAGTTAATAAAAACGCCCGTTATCGAAAAAAATAATATTTTGCGTTAGTCTTAATAACCATAGGTATAATATAGAATAAGTTGAGGTCGTTTTGTCGCTCACGGGAAGAAACAAATAAAATGTAGATTGTGCTCTTGCGCAAACGCAAGTATATCTAGTACCTAGTTGTAGTTACTTGCTTATTCAAATGAAATTGATATAATTTTTTCAGATGAAACTGCCATGGGATATTGGATTCTCAATAATGCGTCTTTTCTGTCTTATCTATTTGACCCCTTGCTTCATTGTTAGCGATACCAGTGTTGTGCTACGTTACTACAATTCAATATATTGGATATTTCATGTAATACTATTCGCTTTGATGGTAGCTGCCATCGTCATTTATAAATTGAGAGGCGATTAAATATTAAATATTCGGAAGTGGTTTCATTTTGATTCTTGTAATTATGGCCAGAATGAATATGAAATATAAATCTAGTATCTACAACCATTGCCTTTGTTTAAATTAATTAATTTAAATATTCTTTTATGGGCAAGAAGGTGCCTGAAAATGTTGTTGATTATTGGGTCTGATCTGGTATCCTTTACTTTGGAGTTTATCGTAATAAAATTATATTTTTAGTTAGTAATAGCAAATAAAATGTAGTTTTTTTGTAGTTAGTTACATTTGACATTTATTTTCTTTTATTTTGTAATTGTAACAATATTGATTTAAGCTAAAATTCCATAACATGGTTGGACTAAACCATATGTTTAAACAATTAATTATTTCCGCAGCTGTTAATAAACCGTATTAATCCTTATCAAGACATTATTATTAGATGCCAGTAATGTTTTATAATGTCATAATTAATTAAATTTCATTAAATTCCTATGATATGAGTAAAGCGAGTAAAACAGGCTAAGATAAATAAATTAAACCTATATAGGTAATAAAACAAACACAAACTCATAATTGTACTTTTATTTTCTAATTGTAACAAAATTAACAACAATATTGATTTAAGCTAAAATTACATAACAAAAATGAATGGAAATCACAGACATATTTTTGGAAGACTTCATTGGTCGCTTCATATTTAAATAATGATTTGGCGTGACATTTCCCATGTACTAATAATACTGTATATCCTTATCTAAACTAAGTAAATTAGCAACTAAAATATAATATGTTGCCATAGTATTCTGTTACTGATAACAAAGTTCTCACTTGATTTAAATATTTGTATGAATGTAATTATTTCTCTAGCTGATTTTAAGTGACAACACAGTAACAAGCCTAGGCTTATTTATTATCCACCCTAATAAAAACAATTATTAACTTGTATTATTGTCTTCTTTCTTAATATATTCATTACATTATATTAAATGCGACAGATAACGTTGTCACTTTTATACATAAGTTGTTGTGCAACAAATTGAGCATTTTGTCAATTAAGTTTTATCTCTGTGGCTGTTATGTTGATTTTGGGCTCCTCAATAATCTGCTTATTTTGAATTAGTCGTAGCTCTATCAGCTTGGGTGGAATCTTTCCAGTCGGTTGAATTCCTGAAATTTTTTTTATTATTAAGAATGTAAATTAATAATTGTGTTTTAAACAAATAAATTATCTAATAGTTCTACAAAAATAATGAAGTATTTATAATCTAAATTAGCCTTTGCTTGTATGTTCACATGGAGCTGTGTTGGCCTAGTGGCTTCAGCGTGCGACTTATACCCGAGATCGTACGTTCGATCCCCAGCTTTCTATGTGCGCATTTAACATTTGCTCGAACGGTGAAGGAAAACATCGTGAAGAAACCGACATGTCTTAGACCCAAAAAGTCGACGGCGTGTGTCAGGCACTGGAGGCCGATCACCTACTTGCCTATTAGATTTTTAAAATGATCATGAAACAGATTCAGAAATCTGAGGCCAAGACCTAAAAAGAGGTTGTAGCTCCACTGATTTTTTTCGTATGTTCACATAATTCACATATAAAGCTTTTATAAATATTTTATAAAATCTTACTTCTAGCATTATCATAGGTGTCTTTGACAATAGCTTGCAGTGTGGCGATGGTTTGCTCTAATGTTAACTTTAAATTGTTTTTAGTTCTGTATGACCATGCTAAAAACAATGCTGCAAATAAATCTCCCGTGCCTGTGAAGGTTGCATCTACTTTTGGTATCTGTACCTGGTAACAGCAATCTAAAAATTTAAATGGCATATAATCACATTCAAAATAAACTTATATGCAATACCTAATCCATTTAGTTTTTACACAAAATGTATACCTTTATTGCTGGCAATGGCAATCATGTTATTTTCATCTCCTAAGTCTGTACTTGACAGGACAACTGTTTTCACGCCTTTATTATGTAGAGCTTGTATTACTTTTACAGCCCCATCCAAATCTTTCATAGTCAACCCAGTCAATAACTCTGCTTCAAATTGGTTAGGGGTCAAAATGTCAGCTAATGGTACCACATCATCCCTATAAACTGGCAAAATGGTCTCAGGCACATAGAGCTTACCATTATCACCCATGACAGGATCGCATACTAGAATGATATAAAAAAATATAGTGTTAACATACTATCATTTATTAATTTAAATTAAGCCAAGGTAACTTTGAATTGATGTGACACAAGTAGTGAACATTTAAAGGATCAACATTGCAACATTTAAGCAAGACACAACAAGCAAAAACTATAAATTGTGTAATAAAAAGTTTTAGTGTTAAATACTTGACCTACTAAATGTACATTATCTCAAAGTCATTCAGAATCTTGTCACTATTGAAAATGTTATTATAAGTTATAATATTTGCATACTCAAAATAACTTTAAGTTTTATAAAATTAACCATTACTTAAATATACAATAAATTTTAAGTATTACTTACCATAAACTAGATCAGGGTTTTTTACCCTCAAATTTTTAATTATTTGTGCAATCTTTTTCAAGGATTCTGGTGATCTTGAATAGCCTGTTAAAAAGTGTGTATAGTAGTCAACATCATTTAAAACAAGGCCATTTATGAGTTCTTCCATATCCTCATTTTGTAAAATAGTTCCTTTAATATCTTTGTATCCAGTGTGAGTTGAAAATTGCACTGTATTGATAGCGTCTACTTCTAGACCAAGGACCTTAAAACATTGTAATTTTAACATTTTTTTTAATATTAATAAAATTAACTGATCATAGAACATTTTAATAATAATGCAAATATTTATTAAAATGTATTTATTAACTTACTTGAAGTGGGAATACAGCACTCTTATTTCCCACATAACCATGAACAACATGACTCTGAATAGAAAGAACTCTCGGCGTTGAAGACATGATATTCAAAAATAACCACTAAAATCTTTAATTTTAATTAAGAGACTATTAAATATAAATACAATATGAATTAGTTTCTTCGGCTTTACATCTACTAAATAATAAATTAATAAACTTACATCAAGCAACAGCCTAAGACATAATAACACAGATATCTAATAAATAGTAATATATACGAGTCTACGATATTATCACAAGTCACAACACATAATAATTATTGTTGATAAGGTTTGTAAATTGTTACCAGGGCTGCCAGATTGTATAATTATTTCCAAATTGTGCATTATCTATCAGATTTACTTAGAAAGTTAGAATGCATTTTTGGAGTGAAACTTCTTTACTTCTTTAGGCGCATGAGGGTAAAATTTTTACGGATCGTCACGAAGATGTGCAGCGTTTTTGTCGAAGAAAAGAGAGAGAGAGCGATTGAGACCGATTGAGAGAAGGGCGAATCACCTTATAGAAATTTTATTTTTAAAATTAAAATTTCGTTAAGAGAATTCATGAAATACTAGCAGACCGGCCAAGCGTTGCTGTGGCTAAGGTTTTAGTTATATTACATAGTAGTAACCTATTCAAGGGAAACGGTAGAACACCAGTCATGGGGACCACCATGCTGTTTCGGTGTTAATGCCATTAAATTGTAGCTTATTTGAAACGTTGGTACTTTCAACACAGGGCCATCTGTTACAATTGTGAAAAACAAATATTTTGCTATAAAATAATATTGCGGGTACAAATTGAGATGTGAGCTATCCTATCTTTTAAGTTAGATCAAACTGCACACGGTGTCCCAATTTGATTCAAATCGGTTCGGTAGTTTAGGAGTCCATAGCGGACAAACAACGTGACACGTGATTTATATATATTAAGATTAGTAGGTATTTTATAAACACATTTTATAAAATATAATATAATATAATAATAATAATAATAATGACAAATTGTAAATTGAAATTCCACGTGTTTTTATTATCGGTGAAATAAATTTAAAAAATTAAATTTATGATTTGTATTCATTTTTGACACTTCTAATATTTTAATGACAATTAAATTCCTAATATATCTTCCTTTTTCCCTGACTCTAAGTCTCGGAAATCTAAAGTTTTATATTATCAACAAGAGTTAGAAATTAGTTTGCCAAAGAAATTTCACTTCTGACACGTGTACCTCCTTTGTACGCACGCACTTTTTGAAGTTATACTTCTTTAGGCGCGTTATGAAAAATTTATGAGAGTAAAATTTTACGATGCGCGCGCACCGTGACACAAAATTAACAGAATGAAGTTGCCTACGGAAGATGCTACGGCATTGGACATAATTTAAAAACAATATTCGAATTATAATAGAATTTATATTACACTTAATGTAAGAGAATGATAATAAATATTTATTTATTTAATTTTTCCTTTTGACAACTTTTAAAGACTGGAAAAGGAGTAATTTTGACTATAATGACTCCTTGTCCCGCTTGAAGGACCTGGAGACTTTTTTATTGGCATCACGAGATATCACCGCTTCCGCCCATGCTTTAAAGCATTCTCGCTTTCGACGCAAGGTCGTCTTGCAAGCACAAAGGCTGTAATAAGCAGCCGATCGGCACCGCAGAAAATGGAATAAGAAGTCCATGCCCTGCAGAACAACTTCTAGGCTCAATCTGCTGATCTATAATACCAAATAGGGAGACAGCCCGCAAAGAGCGCGCATAGTAGCCACATAACACATTACTCCGGACTTGGTAGTTTTCTGTTTTTCTTCATCAATCACGTTGATGTTAGAATTGAGCCCCCAAAATTGGTATAGTCCAGAGTGAGTGCAGAGAATGCAGTCGGTAAATTCTTCCGTTTGTCCCAAGATGGAAACCTACTACAATTTTTAAAGTTGTAGAGCAGCTCACTCACCGCACGAAACGCGAGTACAATAAGATGAATCTATTGCATTACTTGACGTTTCACTGTGAAACAATGGTATGGCCCGGCAAAATGGGTAGGCCATTTGGCTGAATCCCGAAATAACCTCTGTCACAGGTTATTTTATCAGTGGGCGATGGTGTCGTTACATTCCGACACCGTAAACAATTCCACCATGCATTCCACAAACATACAACTTTATATATAATATAAAACGATATAATTATAGAGAATGAATGTATAGTAAGAAAAAGTAAGTATTTTTTTGATTAATAGTCATTCCTAGTCTAGGTTCAATTGAGATTGCATGGTTATGTGGGTATCGAACTATAAAAGACAACCTGCAATAGGTACCTACACGCGGGACACAACAGAAGTTTGACATTAAAAAATTTAAATTTACTGTTTTTTTTTATCAAAAGGAACGTATAATACTTGTTATGTATCTTCGATCGTTTTTGGCACAAGATGGTTCTCAAAGCTTCCGGCTCATGGACTAGCCCTGAAATTGTACAAATGGATCTTTTGTTTTTGGACCGATTGGAACATCAAGGTCGTTGTTAACGGTGCGTGTTGGACTTAAAATCTATAAATGTTGGAGTTCCCCAAGGCTGTGTACTTTCTCTATCACTGTTCCTCCTTCATATCAATGATATATGATAGGCAACGTTAATTGATATGCGGATGACAGTACCTTTTATACCGGACATGCTTCTATTTTTCGGGTTGATGTCGAGCAGTGTTTGAACAAACTTGTGTCTGAAATCGAGATCCTCTTACATGGCCATCTACTCAATTAAGTCGAATTTAACTGCTAAAAAAAATCTCTTCAACCCTCAGCCAGTATTAGAATTCTCGGCTTTGACATATCGAGCGACGATTAGTTTCACGGTCATTTGGAAGGTAATGCTAAATTAGCTTCCAAAAAGCTTGGTGTGCTCGGTAGCGCGAAACGGTACTTCACTTCGGGTCACTATATATATACACTCGCGAGCAACTAAATCGACTCAAGCGCTACCTCTAGATTCAAACATGGTTCTAAATAAAAGTATACAACATTTAATTAAATATAATATGTCATTTGTAAGCTTGAAACCTAAGCTTTAAAAAAAACATCAACATCATTAAATAAAAGAAGTACCAAAATGTTAATTTGCGCAATTAGGGCGTATGGGACAAATTACTCACTACGCTACCAGCCAGTTGCGCTACCCTCTACCCCTATTAAAACCCCCGTTACCTTTCCTCCCTTATCAACAGTTGACCGATACATATCTCCGCAACCTGAATTCATTGTTTTTAAGAAACTATAGGATAACACACCTCAAGAAGCCGCTCAAGTTGTTGCCTTATTGGAACAAGGACTCAGTCAGCGAGTAATCACTTTCCAGCTTTACTTGAGCCAGTCTGCTGTATCCCGAGAACTGGAACATTCATTCGGAGACCAAAACCAGTCGCCACGGTTGTACTTCTGAATGAGACGACCGTTTCATTGTTTCATCCTCCCTGCGAAATCAGCACCTTACGGGTGTCGACGTGCAGGGCAAGCTGAGACGTGTACGAGGAATAGCTGTCAGCGAGTGGACAGTAAGAAGAAGTCTGCTGGAAGCCAACCTGACTCCAAAAAGGCCTGCACCAGGCCCCAACTCGACTGCAGGCCACCGGAAAGCTCGGCTACAGTTTGGTCGAGAGCATCTTAACTGGAGCATTGGGCAATGGCGGTCGTCCTGTTCACTGACAAGTGTAGAATGTGTCGGCATGGCAATGACAAGAGAGGCTGGGTCTACAGGCGTCCGGGAGAGCGATTTTTCCAATGCTGCTTCGCAGAAACCGTTGCCTATGGCGGCGGTTCTTGCATGATGTGGGCGGGTATCTCGTTGGAGGGTACAACCAAGCTCGTTTTCATGCCTGGAGGAGGCTGAGGAGCAGGACTGACAGCTGATGGGTACATTAAAAATATTCTCCTGGAACATGTTGTGATCTACGCAGGATTTGTTGACGAAGACTTCATCCTTATGCACGACAATGCTCGATGCCACACAGCGCAGCTTGCTCAGCAGTTTCTTCGAGAAGTCGATTTGCGCACAATGGACTGGCCTGCGCTTAGTCCAGACATAAATCCCATCGTGCATGTATGGGATGAGCTCAAACGAAGGGTACGAGCAAGAAATCCAGCCCCTTCGAGCCTTGAATAATTGAAGGCAGCTTTGTTAGAGGAATGGGAAAGTATTCCTCAAGACACCGTCAAAAAATTAATAAGGTCGAAGAAGAACCGAATACTGGCTATAATTAGGGCTAGGGGGACAACACCAAATACTGAACCAATAAGTTTTATACTTCTTAAGAAAAAAAAAACATGTTTTATTTGTGTCAATTCTGAATACAACTCCTTTACCCAAAATCCCATTTTTCCCCCACTTAAGCTCAGACATCAATAATAAAAAAATGTATAGATGGATATTAATAATGATGTCATCTCATAGAAGCTGAAGCTTTAAGCTTTCAAATGACATATTATTTTTATTAAAATGTTGTATACTTTCACTTAAACCAATGTTTGGATGCAGATATAACGCTTGAGTCGATTTGCTTGCTCGCGAGTGTATATTAGGTATATATAGTAAGCTATACCACCGACAAGTGTTGAATCCGGAAGAGCCTTTTCTGCGGCACACAATTTTTTTAAATATCTTATTATGATTGATTGTGTTAATTATAATTGATGATTATCAAAGCAACGAAGAACGTTTAGTATTTGACGATATTTTTGTTTAGTATTTTAGTATAAATGGAACACCTCTTCTAGATATTACTTAAAGACAAATCAGGATTTGTATGTGACTATAATTATTTTATTATGGAATCTGGATTTTGCAATTCCTATAACTGTTTTGTTGATAAATAATACATATTTGACAGCAGACAGACCTTACGCATTAGACAAAATCATTGTCAAACGTATCGTATAAGTAGCGGCACGAAACTCTAGCGCTGACCGTTATTGCGCAGAAGTAAAAAATAAGGTACCTGAGGGGGGCTAGCGGAATGAAGAGCGTCGATTGGCTCTCCAGTCGCATTTTGTCCCCCGCGCGACAGTACACATGCGCAGCAATCCCCTCCACGTATCGGCCAGCGCTAGACTTACGTGCCGCTGGTTATAACGTATATACATCACGTGACGACGCGTGTTACCGTCGTTTTAGTAAAATGTTAAAGATATTGGTAGTTTTTTATAAAATTGACCGTTAGCCCCACAATAACTCTCCATATGACTTAACAGACACTTCACCACAAAAGTTAAACTTAAATGTTTTATTAAAGTAAGTATATGTATTATTTTAACAATTGTATTTATTTCATTTCAAGCTAGTTAATTTATAATATTTTTAACTTGAACTTAACAAAAAATACAAAGTATAGATTTTATAAATACACCTTGTTAAAATATGCCTTACATGCATAGGTATGATTTTTTATATATTTTATAATATAAAAACATATTTGAAATATACAATACAGGTGATTTCTTAACTACTACCAGGTTGATCTCTTGTTGTCTCATAAGCCCTCTCAAGGGTGTTAGTAATAATCTTCATATCATTTTCTATGCTTCTTGCCCAATTTTCAACATCACCAATTTCTTTTAAAGCACTGCTGAAATGTTCTACAAGAGCTACCCACTGCTGAGTTTGTTTTGAAAAATTTATAGCCCCTTGATGTAACAACTTTGCCTCTGCATCAAGTTTCTTTTGATTGAGATATGCTTGTGCCACTCTAAAACAAATATTATCTTTCTAAAATGGAAAATATGTACACTTTATTATTGTGATTCTTGCAATTACAATAATTAGCGTTAATCTTTATATTATATGAAATTAAGATTAATTTTTATAATTATGAGGCCCAGATCTAAAATTGTTGTAGCGCCAATGATTTTTTTTTATTCACTTTGCTAGATGAGATATTATATAATTTTACAGGCAGTATCTGGAACTCACTTAATAAATTACACTAAATAATTTGTAATTAAAGATAATTTTATCTGTTAACTAAAGCACCATTCTTCACCTTTATTAGAGAATTACTGCCGTAATTATAGTTTAAGAGACATAAAACTTTTTATTTTCATATGTGTACACAATTACTGATAGGAATAAGCAAGACACTATACACTCTTTACAGTGTATTAGACAATTTACCAGAGAAACTAAGTAATTTATTAATATTACAAACAATACTGATTTACTTTTTATAAATAGCGCGGCTAAATAATCTAGAATTTAGTAAGTATCTGTGTGATATTATTATAGATCAAAAATATTTGTAAAGTATGAAAAATAAGAATATTACCCAACATTTAGGTGATCTACAAGGGCCTGTGTTAAATCATTGGCAGCAGATATACATTCCTTTCTTTTTAGTTCTGAAATAATAAGGATCAATCAAATGGAAGTATAGTTAAAAATAATCCAGAATAAACTAAAATACCTTGAGTTGTCCTTTTCGCAGATTGTTTAGCTTGGTGTTCTTTTACAAGAGACGATAGCATATTGAAAGATATAATATTTCAAAGATCTGTTTTAGTCAAATGTTTAAAAACAATATTAGCTGTAAAGGTAACGTTTTTTTACTATTAAAATATATAAAAAATAATCACGCAATAATTTAAACCAATTTTTAAAAATCAACTAGTGATAATTGAAGAGTAATTTCCATATTTATTCACTATTTACTGTTTACACTACACACTATAATAATATAATTATACACAGTCTTAATAGTTAAAATACTTAATAAATTAGTTTTGTGGTAGTGACTAGTGAGTAGTGACACGCCAACTGACAAATGACAGTTCTAACTCCAGTCTCCAGACCTTTATTGCAGACTCAAAGCGTAGACAATTAGTAACAAATCAGTAGCCAGTTGGATTTTAGTAGGTAAAGATCAATTGAGCCGATAATTTCCGCGTCACTTTAAGAAGTTACCTACAATTTTTAGCTCTACTGCGAAAAAACACTAGGACATAATGTGACGCCGCACTCCGCAGCGTTGAAGAGATTATTCGACGGTTTTGCGCGCATGACACTATTTGACTTATTTGTAAAGAATATATTGGTCTAAATTCAGCATTTTAACTGCATCATCACAGAAAACACGAATTTTGGTTGCAATAATACAATTAGACAGAATCAAATTGAAGTAACGAACGAATTTTACGAATAAATATAAAAAGGTATATATTACTTTTACGTTTAACATGGCGGCGCTACTCGTCTTTACTGAGTAGAGTAATTGCAAGAAGTAGAACAAATAAAAAGAAAATGTTGATGAAAAAATAAGGTTTCTGTTCTAATGCTATTTCTCCCCACAGTTTAATTGGTTTCATGTTCATAAACACAATGCAAAGTATATAATAATGAATCTTATTTCCAGACCAATCAAGTTATAGTTGTTTTTTTTTATAATTTATTAGAATCCAAAGAGTAACTAAATAGTATATCCACTACAAATATTTAACATTTAATCTTCTTTCTGTTGAGTGTTGTGGATAGATCCATATTTTTCTTTCAATTTTTCAGTGAACTCTGGATCGTCCCAGCCCCATAAGGAATGTGTACCGTCTCCGGTGCGATAGGTTCGTTTTTGGACTATCTCAGGTGACACTGACTTTAGATCGTAAGCTTGTCCAATCTGAAAAAAGACCAGGAGTTTGTACTTATATGCCTTTCTTATTCTAAAGATCCAGTTAGTCTAGATATTGCTCACTGCCTCTGTCGATGAGGTGCGGTCCAGTTATTTAATATTTAGATTAGGATGCTTTATAACTAAGAATTGTTAAGCGGTATCGTTGTTATAGAAAAACTCACTTTTGCCATAGCCTCAATAAAAACAATAGTGGGCGTAAGCATGTTGTAAAGAGGAAGTTCAGTGGCGCGGTAGTCCCAAGGAAACGTGTGGTGGTAGTTGTGGAAACCCTCTACACAGATCATCCAAACTCCTATATTGTCCCGTGGATTCAATGATCTGAAAGTCAAATTAACGTTATGTTATATGTATAAAATGTTATTTTAAAATGCAATTGTTATTTACTAACTCATAAGCACTGAGACCAATTTTTAATGACAAATTATGACTCACTTGTCGTACGGACGGTATCCGAAGGTGTGTGAGAAACTATTGACACTCCACACAACATTAATTCCACATGTGTACCGAAGTATAGTGGGAATGAAGAAGGCATTGAGCCAAGTTTCACCCCAGAAATATACTGGAATTACCGTCGGTAGAAGGAAGCAAAGGATTGGCATCATTTTCATGTAATGTCTGGAAAATGTTTTGGTACGTTACATTTTGTAAAATTGGAACAATAAACGGAACTCAGTTTATTAGTTAGTTTTTACAATAAGTTATCGAAGTTCAAACATGAATATGTTAATGTTTTAGAAAATACATATTTAGACAGTTCGAATAACATTATGTTTGTCTTACGACGGCAATACATACTTCTTTTGAAACATTACTACTGGATCTTCATATAAATCTGTGACGTCAATCCGTCGACCTCCCTCGATGACCTCAGGGCTCTTCTTGCAGCACAGCCAGCCCATGTGAGAGAAAAACAGTCCTCTTTCAGCATTGTGGGGATCGGCGTCGGTGTCTGCATACTTGTGATGAGTGCGGTGATCACGGGCCCACTCGAATATACAGTCCTGTTGTACAATGATGTAAATAGAAGTTAATAACTTTGTTTTGTGTTTCGATTGGTTTAATGTTATATAATTTTAAATTAGACCAGGGTTAATCGTAATTTACTATTTAAAAGGAATAGATAAATTATGTTAAGACGAATTTGAAATTTTTATGAAACTCATATAATCATACCATCTGTTTCATGCGGTTTCTATTCTATGGGAACGTTTTTGTAAAAAAATACAACGAACGTCAAAATGTAAAAGTCGTAGGCGCCGAATGTTCAGATTGGTCCCGAGAAAATCGTATTTAAAGGCGATCTAGCGGTGTATGTTGTATTACTATGGTTAGACAATATATAAATAAAGGTAAGTTTTTAAAATAAATAAATAAGTACCGAATAATGAGAGCAATCTTCTCAAAAAAAAAGTTTAGTCACTTCCGATAAAATTTATCAATTTGTTTACCAAAAGTTTAATTTATATTGTATGTATATAGAAAAAAGTTTACATTAATTATGTGTATTCCTATTAAGTTTAATTGTTTAATTAATACTTAATAAATAACTTTTATTTGTAATTACATATAATTTGTAATATTAAAAATTCCCATTTTATGAAAGTTAATACTGACCAGCGTATGTACCTACGTCCCATGTACCAAATGAAACTACGTATTTTTTTATGTCTCTCTTGCTTTTAAAGAACTTTGTATCTCAAATGCCACATCCCTTAACGTTATAACAATTGCGACGTTGCCACGCTTGCATTCAGCCGTCATTATTCAAAGATTGGCAACTTCGCCTAGGCGTCAGTGCGTAGGAATGATTTGTCTATTTAATTTAATTGTCTTTACTATAATTAATTTAAAAAACCCGCAAATACCATAAGTCCTAGTTACAATTTAATTAAACTTGCATAATATCAAAGAAAAAAGATACTAAAAAAATACCTGAAAGCCCATAGTTTGCCAAATCATAAGCAAGACACGTAATGGAGTCTTCGCTTTGTAGCAGCGGTGTGTCCAGAGCCTATGAGACCCTGCGCCGATTCCAATGGCGCACATGAGATGAACTAGAAATGCTGCGAAAAATCGACTTCGAGTCAGAAATATGAGCCCTAAATACAACCGACCTAAAGGTATAATTTAGAGAATACGTACCAAATACATTGGTCTGCCATTTAGCTGAGGTCACACCCAAATAAATTCCATAAGCGGAGCCGATATGTAAAAAGAGGAACCAGAATATATTGAACCAGACATATTCGTATTTCTTCGGTGCTGCCTTTTTAAGCACCGATACGTCTTTAGCGAGACCCAAATCTGATGTTTGAGTGTCCGATTCGAATACTACCCCACTAGGGGTCGGTTCCGCTTGTGGTGGCATTCTCTGTAAGCAATATACAAAGTATTTCTAATTTATTATAGCATATAATATATTATGTAAACTTTAGAATTGTACTCATACTTTGGCGATATGCTAACATAAAATGCAATGCAATAAATAAATAAATTTTGACAAAATTTACTAAAGTAATAAATACAAATGAAGACCATCGAAAGGGTAAAAATATTTAAGCAAATTTTTCATACTATATAATAATTAAACGTGACCCTATTTTCATCAAAGAGATGTTTTACTTACCACCAATATTAACAAACTAATCGAAAAAGATAATGCAACAAATTTATATACGAATTATAACAATGGGATTACACATATTTATTATTCCGATGATGTTAATTAAGTGACATCAAAGCTTACAAACAATTGTAATTAACATTATTTTGTTCCTTATATTTAAATTTCGTATTTAACTCCCTGAATTTTCTGTGATATATAAATACATTGAAACACCAACGCTAAATTAGTAATTAAATGTCGTATTGAAAGAAAATTAATAATATTTTGTTTTTTCATTTAACTTTACGCAACGATATGGTGCAGGACGGTAAAATCAAATTTCCTATTTTCATGTAAACCAGTGGCAGGTCATATGGATTTCGGCTACAAATCACCAGGAATAGCAGTCTCGCATGTAATTTCCGTGAATCGTCATTCGAATTTACCAAACCTATGGATTTGAAATATCTAAGCCTTATGAGAAATTAATATGTTATTTTTAAGCATTTATAGACCAAAGCAATATATATCTGAAATTAAATGGAAATAGATTCATTCATTATTATAAATGAGATTTATAAAGGTATTGAAAAATACATATTATTGTTCACCAAAGTAGCAAAATAAAAATAGTAACTTAAAGTTTTAAATATAAAACCGCCAAATTACGTAGCGAATAAGAATATTGTACAGTAAATATAATCCGTGAATGACATCAAAGAATGCTGTTCATCTCGAGACGTCGCAGATTTGTAAATGCGGTAAACATATGAGAGAGAATGAATGGGAAATCTTCCGAGCGGCTAACTGGGGCGTGAAACGGAGGTTTTATTTTGAGGAGCCTTTTACTGAGACCACTCCGATTTTCTTCCACTCCACTGATAATCTGCACGAAATAGGAATTAAAAGAGAATGGATTCATTCGTGAATACTTAAAACGAGTTCTTTTTGTGTCTCTCTCTTATAAGTTATAACGTTAAAGAGCTACATTTTTTCTGCCACAAAACCGATGACGTCTTGCTTAATTTAAAACTAACGACGAATAGCAAAGTTTTGCACAGTTACAGTGTACACACTATATTGTAAACCGTAGGATAATTAAACAATTGTCAAAATATTTGTTTCTGTATTTATATAAATACATTTAATTTAAATCCGGGTTATTAGGTCCGTCTCAGAATATTCATTGAATTGAGCAATTGACCGATTGTCGGTAACAAAGGGCGCTCGGAACATTGATAAATTAATTTAAAAGCGGCTAATATCGGAAATATTTATTGAAGGAGGAGCATTTGCTTCATTATTCAAATATTTCTACTATTTACATTGACATGTATAATTCACATAAATTATTTGTATTATGTAGTTCATAATTAACCATATTCCGAAACGCAACACTGCGGTTTGAAGAAGATGTATTATTTATAGATAAGTAAGAGTCTCTTGTGTCTCCCAAACCAATAAATCTAGGACGTTTAGGGGACACAGATCAATGAATAATAATTTTAATTGTTATCAGGTTATGTTTTAATTTGAATCAATTAAGTTTTAATGTCCAAACAACAATCCAATTGTCAATTCCCAATGACATTACAGGTCAAGGAAGAAGTTTAATGAATCAATAAATATATCATTCGTCCGAAATAGTTTGCATTCACTATACGAGTGCAGAAACTAATGTCCGTAAACATTGACTTTATTAAAATTAAAGAAGTAACAGCATTAATCGCGCTTTTAACAAATAACAATTGAGTTTATCTTAGCAAGATGTTCACTAATGATTTTAGTTTCTCTGAATAGATCGAGTCGGAGTGAACGTTGAATGCTGTTCTTCATTTAATTAACACTAGGTATTGTACGTACAGCTCTGTTCTGGTACAGTCGTCTATTGAAACTGTTCATCGCCTTCCTGTTAATGCTTTTGGCTCTGCTAGCATTGTTTTCCGGGTTGTTATGAGAGAAGGCTGAATTTTATATATGTATATAGGAGTGTAGATATAGGTGTGTTAAACATACAATCGCATAGCCTGTGATAATGTTATAATAACAGAAACAACTTACGGGTCGATTTTTATACTAGCGTTTGCAGTCGCTAATAAATTATTCAAAAAGTTTTAAATATCTTATTGCCTATTGCTTATATTGAAATGACATAAGAACTAATTCATGTTAGTCATGGTCATCTACTTTCTTATAAATGACGATAGTAACGCAATATTTCTTATTCAAAAAAATTCAAAATCATTTATTCATTTAGTTAACACAATGTAGATACAATAAAGAAATACATATTAAGTTCTCAAATCAAGGGCGTAGAACGGACGAGAAGAACTGGCAATAAAACTCAGGAACGGGAATAGACAATGCATTCTACTTCTCTGTATAATTCATTTTATATTAAGATTATTAATTAGTTTAATTTGTATAATCGGATACACATTCGTCTTAAGTCGCTGCATACCACTGTGACTCTAAGAACATTACGTACAGAGGAGCAGAACACAAGGTCACAAAGAACAAATATAATATTATCCTTGGGCAGCAAAAACAAGGTTGAATTTGTTAGCGACGTCCCACCTGTCCTATAATTGAGATGCCAACCAGAATGAAATTATCACCTCGAGGACGCTCCTAAAGTAATACATTTTATCCCAACTCCTACACCATGACACGTTTGTATTTGTAAATTAGTTTTCCAATCCATGCCTGACATTTGTCATCTTTAAATATTGTATTATTGACCGAGAATAAATTTAACCTCTAATGGTAACTAAACGTGCGTAAATGTGTGTTATTAGATATAATGTCTTTTTGGAACAATATCGCTTAAGGTATTGAGTACTTAACATTTCGTTTACTATTTATTAATTTAATTAATGACTTTATGGATAGTTGAAAACTACAAACCCGTGGTTGCCATGATTGATTCCATAGTGTTAAATTTCATCTGACGAATGACCCATGGTTTAATGAACGCGACAGGGGTTGTATTGTGATCGTGATGCTTTGCTGGGGTGCCAGGGTCACTATCGGACGATCGCTAGTGTATTTTAGTTAATGGCTCTCAATCTCTGGAAACGGGCGGTGGCGTAGAGAAAAATGCAATTATTCCCGTATTTTATGAGGCGATGAAATATTTTAATGCGCTCAACCCTTTTGATTTGAATAAAGTTGACGTTAAACCATTTGTAACTTTAGTAACAGATGTTCGCGTTTTGGCAGATTAGAGATTTAACTTTGCTTATTGCATTTTGTGAATTATTTTGTTAGATTTCTTCATTATATAAATATAAAAACATTTCATTTGTAAACTAAATAATCGCTTTTTAGTATTAACAATGCAATAAAAGAATAAATCTCGTTTCATTTTATTAAATACGCGTACACAAAGGCAGAATCCAACTGTCCCATTCAGAGGATTTTTATCTTTTATTACTGTACTTTGTGTCCGCAACCCTTTCTTGTTTTAATACATTTCGAGCAAAAATAAAGGATAGGACTGGACGAGTAAAATTGTTGGTCTAGCGCGCTCATTACTTGCACCATATTGCGGTGTCCCCTCGTAAAGGGCAGTGGAAGAGGGCCGATGACAACTCTAAATCGGAAGGGCTCTGAGAAAACTTTACCCATCGCTGTAATGCTATGAATCTCATAGAACTTCGCTCCGGTAATGTACGAATGTAATAAAGCTGTGAGCTTGCAGAATTATACACGATCGATTAATCCAATATCGTGTAATTACGTTGCTCAATATTAATATCGGTTAGCGTCGACGGCTCTACTGTGTAGCTCACTCTATTTATTATTAATTGCTTAGCTATTGACGTTTATTATTTAGCAACCTGATAGGTAGCTTTACTCTAAATAAAGTACACACTAATATAAAATATTTATTTTGTTATTTTCTAATGTGTAGGTCCCAGTTAAAACACGTAAAACTGAGTACACAGTTAAACAGATCGGTCTCGCCGGTGAACCTGGGTAAAAGTGAGTAACATAGGTACGGGGACCGTTTCATAAATTTTGTTGAAGCGAATGGGCGCAGGGTGACGGCACGGAACGTGTGCTGCCCCACTGTTTGTGTGCGGGGCGAGACGCGCTGACGTCACGGGCGCATGCGCCAATTGATGCTCCTTGATTGCAGAGTAGAGAGTTATACAGAGACATTTATATTTATCACCTGATAGATAACCTGCTACTTGACCGTCTCTAGCAAATTCGGTGTTGCTTATGCGTCTGCTGTGAATATTATCAAAAGGATTTATTATTGTAGGCGAATTATAAAATAATGCATACACGAGTTCTTATACAATCTTTATGAAACTCGAACATAAAAAATGGTATATTTAGAAAATCACAGCCAAATCGTAGTTTGTAGAATAAGATCTAAGGATTTTACCTACCAGACTGCTATAACAAAAAGATATTAAATAAATAAATAAGATATTTATGTTAATTATACATGTTAACGATATGCGATATTTGTTATAAAATAAGTGTAGTTTGATGATTTGCTATTTTAAAAGAGAACCGAGAGTTTTTTACGCCGTCTTTTTCCCTCGGCCTACACCCTTCTTTGCCGTTGAGTAGGGATGCAGATTATTATGGTGTATTTTGTTCATAATAAATCGCAAATACTTGTGCCTTTTTATGCGCAGATGGATCTGAAGCATTGCTCTACTCTGTGCTCCACAGTCCGTATTCGCATCGGCGGGGCTCACAGCGGAGTCACTCGCGAGAGCTACGCGCGTTCGCTACGAGTCGCTACGTCGTAGTCAACTCGTCTGTCCGAGAATTATTACGCGCCGATTCGACTACGACGCGTTCAAATTCGTGACTGGTATTTGTGTGCGTGATGTGTATTTAACAGTGTGGAATATCTCCTAAGGTGGGTAAATTAATGTGTTATCTGTGTAGATCAGTTTTAAATGTCAAGGACACAGATATTGATCAAACATGTTTTAGTTCTACGAATTGTCTATGCTCTTTTGTCTTCATGATTACGACCTTGACATGCGAATTCTTATGTGAACGATGTGTACGACTATCCTTTAAACGATTAAATGTAATACGCGACAAAGGAATAGGTATTCAAAGTGGGGTTGGAATAATTTATAAGAAAAGGTACCACCTTGCGTTAGGAGCTTCATGAATATGAAATGTTCCGAACTGGAAAATATTCCTGAGAATTGTCCATTACTAGCCTATTAGCGTAATATAGCTATAGTATGACGTGTAATTGAAATAAATAGTTGTTTTTAAATTATTTACGTAAATAGGAGCAGGAATATAAGAAGTTATATATATGTTCTTAAATAGCTCCTAAGCGATCCATCGCGTCCATCGTCCTGTCACTTTCCATTCTCTTCACTGTCAGGAGGTAAGCAACGATATTATATAAAGAGCAAATAAGGCTTACAGATGCCCTAAACAGTTTACTAATGCATATAAGGATGAATTTTAAACAAATTATTTCTTAACAAATAAATAAATTAGACTTCTCAAATGAAAGGTCTATAATTTAATAAATACTCGAAAGCGTATCAATTACAAATTGGCAGAACTCACTCAAAGTAGGCTATACAAGGCTATTCGAGGATTTTGTTCTGATTTCACTTCTGTATTTGACATATTCATTAATATCTCAATTCAGATTTCAGCCGATTGTAGCTCTGATTTCTGCCCCTTTTCACTGATGTTTTTCATATTGCGAACTGATTTGGAAAACTTCAGCTATTAGTGAGTAAATTAACTAATGTAAGGCATTCAGTTACAAGAAAATAAATAAGACATCTAATCAATATCATAAAAGTAATCGTTTTAAAAGATCTTGGAGGGAGCTTTCAACCAATCAATTGAAGAACACTTGGATTTTCATATCATAAAAAGATCTTGTATATATAAGTAATAGTCATAGTTTATTCGAATAGTGGTCATATTTCTCTTAATTTGCATTGAGATCGTTTGGGGTGCAGAAAACCTAAAGGGGCGCTCCTGACTGAAGCAGTGAGTACTGCTATTCAATTCTATACTTTCTAAAACACGTTCTTTGCACGGGAAACTACGGAAAATAATCAAAAATTATATAAACAAAATATATACTGATACTGACTTAATTATTTATATAGTTGGTTATACAAACACACTCTTTTGAATTACTGCAAAAAAATACATTATTATTATTATTAATGTTTAAAGAAGAATTTTATGCAACTGGTGTTTACAAGAAAAAATAACATTTGCTTTAAATTCATCGTTTAAATTCACGGTAATACGAATATTTTGAAATTTGCTTCCGTGTTAAGTGCTGTCGAGTCGGCGTTTGAATGAAAATTGAAAAAGTTTTCTCCCAAAGACATAACCATTCTAAGAACATTTTGCAGATTCGGCGAGAGAGAGTATAATTATGATTAGAATTCTTGTGTAATTATTTCCTTATATTGTATAGCAATTCTTTTCCCTGAGGTTATGCGTGCATCGATACTTTTTTGAGTTTTAGTTTGATCATTTTCTTCCTTCTGTTACTCCGATAGCATAAAGTTGCCAATCTAAGCCTACCACCTCGTATTATATTATTATTTTTGTTATTAATCACAAAGTCTGAATTGCTGTGACAGGACTTTTTACAATGTTTTACAACGGTTCTCTGAATACCCTTACACCGCACTATATCACATAAAACTCAATCATAAAAATATCTTTGTCTAGCTAAAGGCAAAGACATATGTCCCGTCCTTCTTATTCCGGAACTAAGGTACCATTCACTTATTGACGAGAAAAAGGTTCTTTAAAAGGTATACACTATACATCCTGCGTATTCAATGCCGAAATAAAAAAGTTTTTATTCGCTTTACAGACGGGATGGTAGGGCGAAGCTTTAAATTTTCTGGAAACAATTTTTCGCGAGGATAAATTTTGTACGTGCTCCTGTAGATACAGGGAACGTTTCGTTGATAACGCGTTCCTATGCAGCTTATATTAGGCGACTACATTTAAAAGTATAATAATTTTTTGACTTATAGCTGTTAATACTGGCTAATATCACTATTATTCAATTTTAAGAACATTTTGAAGTCTCTTACCCAAAAGGGCAGACAAATCTGCGTTTGTTTTGGTAATTTTTATAGGCAGATTAGAAACAACACTTTGTTTTGGTTTCTAATATCTAGATAGGTTTTATTAATTACTTCAATCTACATATAACAAGTTGATCGAGGCTCGTTATTGTTTGCTTCAAACGAGCATAGTTTATGTAGAGGAATTTGAGTTTAATGATAATAAACATTTACACGTCTTATTACACACCTACACAAATCGTATTATTAGTACCTATTAGGATGTGATTCTATGAAGTAATTAACAAAATTATATTGGGATTTTTTTAAAGTATGTATAATTTGTCTTAATCAATAGTTTATATAAACAGTCAATCAAGTTTGAATATAGTATCATAAAATTTGACAAACCAGCCCAACTCATTACCACTTTTATGCGTTTGAAAAGCGATCCCCGGCTAATTTGCTTGATAAATAACTCAATCGAAATTGCTTTGTCGAAACTGCCAAATACGGAATATTGCCTTTGATTAGAGGATTATTTGCTGAATACTCGATTATCTGAAATCGTAATTTATCACGCTTAATAAGGCACGGCAATTATTAAACGTTTGTCGTTTTGAGGGTTCAAAAGATGTTTGCGCTTCTCAAATCGGTTGGAAATCATTAGTTACTAAAACCTTTGAGTGATCACAAAAAATAGCTCGAATTGCTAAAGCAGTTTTAATACAGCTCGCCTTTACCTCACAACGGCAAGGATTACTTGAGATTAAGCTGTCAGATCCAGATCAAATTGTTGTCGTATGGAAGACATGCCTCAATATAATTATGAATCTCTTGGAATAACGTATGCACAATACCTACAAACCGCAAAACCAAAAGCTTCTCAACAGTTTTTTTACTATTCGTACTTTGAAACTGACTCATAAATTATGAGTCAGTTTCAAAGTACTCGAGGAAGAACATTTTAAAGGTACAGATCTTTCTACCTTTTTTATTACTATTCATAATTTGAATAGTTAAACTCACTAATAACGCCCACAGCTACACAAACTAATCATTAATAAACAGTTGATGGAATTTATGAACAGGTCATATGAACGTGACCTTTGAGAAGTTAATAACCCTTACTTTGAGACAGCTTTTCAGCTAATTCATCGTTTTGTGTTATTATTATTTCAACTTAATTGGTCATTTTGTTTTCTGTTTGTTTTAATTAGCCTCAGTAATGCAAACTTTCGATATAAGTTCAGATTTTATCCTTAATTATTGATTGGCTGTTAGCAGACCAAGCTACCTATCATGTTATATATTTGGGAGAAATACTGGAATAATTCTATGAATGTTGTTATTAATTCTGTGTACATATATTCATTGTCATAAACGTTATAGATTACATTTTTATAAGTATGATTAACTGTAATAATTTAAACTTTAACTTTATCGCCTAGAGATTCAACGATTTCGGTTCAATGCACGCCTTGGCCCATTTTCGGTAACTAATTAGAATATTGGATAGTAGGTACGTCTTTTATTAATGTATTTGATGCTCAAAACAATATAATTACAGTCACTTCTATTTATATTCAGACTCATTAAACGTTCTTGGAGATTAGTCTACTCCGCGATAACCATTGAATACGCTTCCCGTATTCAAACGATTCCTGCTTTAGTATTTCATTTTATATTCCTATTTCGAGGAGAAAATTTTGCTGAATAAATAAAACTTATAAGAAGATGCAAATATCAGATAGCTACTTACATTACGCGGAACTGAGCACTTCTCGCCAATTGAAACACGTACTGCTCACTAAATTGTTTCTGACAACCCGCATCTTTCATCCAGATAAAAAGATATCTCATTTCACCGCATAACACTAAACACTAAAACGTCTACTTTATATGTGAGCAGTTTATTTATAAAAAATCGGCCAGCTTATATGACACACGGAGCAGTAAGTTTTGTTTTGTGTTCAGAATATAAATAGACGTGGTCAATAGATTCTCTCTTTACCTACGGAGACTTTATATTCTACTTCTATTGTGACAGGAAAATTCATAATTATATTATCAGTTTGGACGATATATTATAATAGGAAATTTAAATGTTTGTAATTATTACTCAATGAGATAGACTTTTCTTTTTGGTCAGAAGAATCGTGATATTCTTCGTTTCTTCACGTTACTTTTACGTTTTTGACCTTATGGCATTAATAACAAAGAGTCAGTAAGAAAACTGACTTTAAAAATACATTATTATCACATTGTCATGATAGTCAACTATTTATTTAATTATTAATATACTTGTGAAACGTCTGAATTTTGTTGATAAGCTTAGACACGTGTAATTGTTATTATTGTTCGGTACTTACATATTAATTTTACAATAAGTGAAAAATTTAATAATAATAAAATTAAGTATGAGATTTATAACAAACCATTTTAGTAACTTATTATTTAATAGATAAATAGATTTAAGCCCTATTACGTAAATTCGACGAATTAGATTAGGTATGTAACGATGAAATGATGTCCCGACAATTGTGTTAACTAGGTCACAATGTATACTAATTTATCACTTCACAATGAACTCGGAATATACGTACTAAAGTCAGAATAATATCCATTGCTTACATTTACTAAATATGTTAGAAGCAAACTGTTGATTGATTTGAATGTACGTGATAGATAGCAAAATAAAAGCAATTACAATAGTTAGCAACAACAAAAGGTGTTAGCCAGACATTTAACAAAATATCCTCTTCATTCTTTTACAATATTAACAATGAACTATCCGTTGCATTGAAAACTATGTTGTAGAATTTAAAACAAATAAACGCAGTGTAATGAAAGGGTGGGTTTGGGGTGTAATATCAGGGGACCGGGCGGGCCCAATCGATAAGCACCCCTGTTGGGCCTAAGGCACCCCTGACACCACGGTACAGTGCAACTCAAAGGAATTGCAACCCTCTACCGTCCAAGATAAACTGGGTCGGCCTGTCCTATGATATAACAATTGTTGACAACAAACTTAATGCAATTCAACATGCAACTGTGCTGATGCATTACTTTGAACCGGATAGCAGTTCTTGTTAAATCAGCGTTTAGCATTAAACATTTGTCTTAAAATTGATAATAAACAATTTTTTTAATAATATTAAAGCAGTGGTACTTCTTACCCTAATGTCTGGGCGTAATATATGTATATGTTTCGTGATAATTTGATTTTCTAATAGACCAGATGATCAGCCTCTGTGCCTGACATACGCCGTGGCAAGACATGTCGGTTTCTCCCGATGTTTTCATTCACCGCACGAATGAGTGTTAATTGGGCACAAAGTCCAGTGTTTTAGCCGGAAAATGAACCTACAACCACAGGGATAAAAGTGGGCGCCTAGGCCAATATACATGCAATATATATGCAACATATGCTTACGCATTTAATGAAAAGCCAATCATTTACTTTCTAAAAGCGAATTTTGATTGAACATACCGCAACGTAAACAAAGATGATTATTCCATGATGGCCTCTGCGGTGAAGCAATGATTGATTTTGTTTATAACCCCGGCTAATCAAGTATTCATAAAAATTATAGGGTAAAACAAAAGTAATTCTCTTCCGAATGGCGATTAATTCAAACCGAGTTCCATTTGTTTAGATTTTTCAGAAATATTTGTTTTATTTTATATTTTTGAGAAATAACTCTATTTTATAACCAATACAAGTATATTGTTACTATGTATATGTGGCTTGGATAACTAATTGCACTTAACTCGTTGGTTTTGGGATCTATTCCTGGCGAAACAATAATTGTTTCATGTAGGTACCTACATACCTATGTACACATGTAAGGATGAAAAACAATCTAGTTGCTTTTAAACGATCCATGAAATATGTGCCCTGTAAGGTATCACAGTACGTCGAATAAAAAAGTCTATTACAAATAATATTACAGACATGATGCGTAGGATGAAGTCAAATTGTAACGGAAAATTTATTTCCTAAAAGTCTAGACTAATTTCCGTGTCGTGAATTTTATTTTCAGTCCTTTGGCAGAAAGTCTTTAAAGAATATTAGAAAGTAATGTTGTATAAAGCTGGTATGATACACGTAAATAAGCATAGGGTAGTGACAGACCTTTGCTGAAGTTATTTAAATAGCTTAAATAATCGTTACCTCTTCGTGAACGACTTTGACCGCTATTTGCACTAAACTATAAAAAATTCAAGAGAATTTCATAAGATAGGCGTGCCAATCGGGAAATACATCTTTAAAACCGACAAACGTGATCTGGGTACTGTTACAGAGCAACGGAAAGGAGTAGGAAATACATAAAAACGATACAAGTTATTGGACCATAGTCAAGCTGTGAGCTCACACAGTATGAATATATACTACATGCTAGAGGTGTCACATTATTTGCAATTTTCCAATTGTTGCAATAGGTTTATGATCTATAAACAACTAGCTATAAATATGTTCTGCGACACTTGTGTAGAGATTTCTAAACAGTGGATCAGTTCAGGTTTTTCTATAATGTTCTTCAAGAGGGCTGAATTTTTATTCCGAACTTGCTTCTCCAAATGCAACGGACAAAATAATTACTCCTCTTTTCATTATTATAAAGGATTATTTACAATAATCCTTTATAATAATGTAATGTAAATTGTAAATTGTATACCGTGGTTCATTAATTATGTAACGAATTATTTAATTAAACTATTTCAGAAGACTTCTTGAATAAACTTTGATTCTATTTATTTTTTATCACTGAGCTTTAGTTTTTCTCCTCTTTCCTACATACCTACTATACTTCGCAAAAACAAGAAAAAATATTGTTTTCTTGACAATTTATTAAATATACGATAAATTCATCAATTTAGTCAAGACTTGTCTTAGGATAGTTTTACGTCTTAAAAACTTATTTACTAGGACATTACTAAGATTCAATTGGCCGTAAGATCCTCGGATTCTGCGCAAAATATTATTTTACCTAACTTAGGAAATCCTTATGTTTCATGAGTCAGTTACATAAGTCGTTCACTTTGTTCTATTGTTAGACTTAGTATGGTCGTTGTATTGAGCTGGTTGCACGGAACCAGTTGATGCACTCACGCATAGGAGCTCATGCACTGAGAGGTCACAATAGGCATTGTGTGACGTCTGGCTTATCTCGTATTCACTCGGACATACTTGTTCCGGACTGATAAAGTTCCATACGATACCAAATCGTCTACCTTCTCAAGTGTTATGATAAACTAAAAATATTGTTTAACATTTATCGTATGTTTCCTAATTGTGTATCAATATGTCGTATAATAGTACCGTTTTGACCAAGCCGTGCCATGAAGAAAACAAATGAATATTAATTTACACACAAGCAGTGTGATTTTAATTCAAGAGTATATTTTGTTATAAACTACACGCCTTAATGGTGAAAAAATGGATCGAAATGACTCTATAATTAAAACAATTGGATATTTTGCATAATCTATCAAGTGTTGTGTAATTTAAAGTATGCTATGCGTATCGAGATAGAGGCGTAATCTCGAAAGATAAAATCACCAGAGTTTAGTGGTCGCAGGCTGATAACGGAACTATAGTTTACCTCGAACATGTCATAGAGTATGTATACTCGTAAAGTGTCCCGTGTTCACCAAGAGCTCTCCTCAATAATACAAAATGTTGCCGAAGCCAAGAAAATAACGGACATTGAGTATAATGTTATATTCGGATTTGAAGATGTCGATTCCTTTGCATCTGGATTTTATAAAGTACAAATCAGAGGAAAACTAAATGGTTGTAAAGTAAATCAGAGAATAGTAATAAAATGGCATCATAGTGTTACAGATCGAGCATGTTTCAGAGAGGCTTACAAGAGGGAACACATATTTTGTAATATAGTTACACCATTTTATTTGAATATTCAACGGACTCTTATTTGCAATGAAGGCTTAAAATACAAGTTTCCCAACTGTATACTGTCATCAGTAGAGTATAACAAGGAAGTGATTGTGTTTCACAACATCGAAGGGTATAAACTTTTTGATAGATTCCAAACTATTGATTTTGAGCATGTCTCGTTGGTCATAAAAAATTTAGCAAAATTACACGCATTTTCGTTTATTACATCAGAACTACATCCAGATAAATTTGAGGAGTTTAAACAGCAATTAAACAAAGACGTCCAATATTCAGATATACGAAATATACCGAAATCGTTGATTTATTATTTTAATGCGTCTCTCTCTGTTATATCAAATGAAAAATACAAGGATAAATTGAGGAATATTTCTCGGCGTATTGCTTTCATTCTTAATAAATACTCGGCTCCGGTTACAAAATACAACGTGATTTGCCATGCGGATTGTTGGCACAATAACATATTTTTTAAATATCAGGTAAGATTATTATATCTTTTACGAGACTTCACTTTTTACGACGTAAACATAAAGGGTCACTAACATCAGTATTTTCTAAAGTTTTGACATAATAAATTTCAGGGAAACAGACCAGTCGATGCTATCTTTGTCGACTACCAATTAGTTCGCTTTGCATCACCGGTTACAGATATCTCGTACTTTATCTACATGTGCACAGACTTCCATTTTCTCTCAAAGTACTATGATCAGCTCTTAAACATTTATCACGGGACCTGTTCAGCTGTATTACGAGAATGTAACATCGACATTGAAGATGTCTATCCTAGAGCAGTATTTGAAGAACAATTGAAGGAGCATTCTCAATTTGGGTTAGTCGAAGCCTTGATCTCTATGAAAATTATAACAGCGGAATCTGAGGAAGCGCAGAAAATGACAGAAATAAAACGCCAGGTCACTAATGACGCCCAAATAGAGGAATACGAGATACAAAACCAAGATATTTTTGTAAATAGAGTGAATGGAATTGTGAATTTCTTCTTTAAAAGAAATTATTCATTCAATGATACACAGTATTCATAAAATAATTATAATCTAATTACTAAAATTAGAATTATTAAAATATTTTACATAAAATGTTATTTTTAATATCACTTACAATATTGCTTGTTGTTGTCTATAAAAACGAACAATCAAAGAATTTCTGGGACGGAATAAATTACTCAGTTATTAATTGTCGCCATAAAGATTTCCTCTTCGGGCATAATTGTCTTCGCGGAAAATTGTAATATGGGTATAGGTAGACATTATTTAAGATTCTTTGTCGCTTTAGAATTTCCGAGCTGTTACTCACTGGAATTCTCTGAAATTGTTTGGCTGGTAATTGTATTTTATGTTTCCTAACTAAGATATTTTCTTGAAGATTCTTAGATGAGAAATATCGTATATTTTAAAAAAAATCTCATTTATTATGTATATAAGCATGAAATTGTACTTAAGTTCTTGTACGAGTAACAAACAGTTCAGCATGGAAAAGCTGGCTGGGTCGGTAACTGAAATATACACTAAACCGAAGCTCTTCTATAAACTAAAGCCTACCAAAGTACATATGTATGACGGAACATAATTGCTTATGCCGTGCACTTGCCTTCTCAAGCCATTAATAGTGAATTTTCCCGCACCCGTGTCAATAAGGGCATGCTACCGGCTATGTACTAAATAAACGAGGTACACAAACAAAACAATGGTTCCGCTGAGAACATTCGATGTTATTGAACATCTTTAATGTTGTCTTAGTTTCTCTTTTAACGTAACTTGAAACTCATTGATATTGTTATTGTATTGTATAGTTTTGCAAAATGTTAAATCAACCACACCTACTTAGATTTTCTATTAAATCAAGAATGAAATATTCTTACATTACATTCTTACAGCTTACAAAAATTAAAGTAACAAAAAACAATAACTAACCTTAAAATATAATGACTAAAATATATTATTAAAAGGAGTCCCTTTAGGCAAGGTTCCGAAGATACTAGCATCGTTCCCCCTTCCCCGTTAGATAGATTTAAAGTGAGATTTTGATTGAAGTGAAAATTCACAGCAAAGCGAGCCAATCCCAAGAATTACAGAACAATTATAGGTTAATCAATTATACAATTTCAGTGCACAAGAATGACTTATTTACCAAACTCCCTACGACTTACCACAACTATTGAATGATGAAACTATTTTTTTTCTATCAAGATAAAAATATTTGAAGGATACGTAAGTTTTTACAAATAAAATCCCAACAAGGTGTCAGGTTCATTGTAGTTTTAAAGTCACTTAACGGTCGATGAAGGTTTCGTTAGTTGAGCCATGAAATTAAATGCGCACGAAACCCTTTAGCAGGGGATAAACACGTAATTTTATTGTTCTTCTAAACCTGTGTTACGATTTAACTATTATGCCAATCGTATATTTGGCTAAATATTTTGAATTATTCATTTAATTTGCCCAACCATACACAATTATTTTTTCATAGATAATTTTAACATAACTAAAACTTCGATTCATATATTGTATTCAGCTTCGCCTGTAACAAATAAGATCTAAACAATAAGTCAACAAAGTTAGTCAGACACTGAACACCGCAATACATTTAATGATTATATAAACAAGACATTCTATTTCTCTACTACTTTTATTTTTTGGGAAGATACAACAGTATTTTCTTAAAAAGTGATGTGTTATAATTAGGTTGCAGTCTATTCTAGGCCTGTCGTACTGTAGAAAAAGTAATTCTAAATTAATAATGTAAACGCATGCCTACTTCAATAATTCTCATTTCTAATTAAATGTATTGTTTAAGTTTGATAATGTCTAAATACATTTCAAACGTGTACCATCAACAGTGTAACATCAACAGATAATGACAGCTCATAGTTGTAGAAGTAGGGTTAAGTGTTCCGTTAACCCTTTCAGTCGCGAAACAAAGGGACGCCATAAAGTCGTTCGTGTTTTGCTTTTCCGGCAAACGGGCTCTTAACGCGCCTAACATTCTTCGCTTAATTGTTTTTAGCACCTCTTATTAAAAACACGATGTGCATTACCACTTTATTCACCAAAATACTTTAATTTACCTTTATATAAAGCTGCAGTTATTACTTACAGGAAGTATTAGAATGTCGTATAATCAAAGCTATGAAATATTTTAAATATCTAAATCTATTACAATTGCTAGCAATACCGGAAGCACCATTTACGCGCGTCTTGCGCACCCTGAATACACTAGCAGAATTCACAACAAGGATTATTTTTGCATTATTTTTAATTTATTATAAAAAGGTTTAGGTTTTTATGTTTTATTGTTTTGTTTATACCTAATATTATGTTCTTAGTTTAAATTTTGTATTAGTAAGTTTTCTGTTGTATTAGTATCAAGTAACTATAAGAATAAAAATAAGGAAATAAATAAATATTCGTCATAAAAAATCTATTTTCTTTAAAAAATAAATGATATATAAGTTAGGGCACATTAACTATAACGCCTTAAGTTCCAACCTACGTAATTAGGTAGGACCACACTCGGTTTTAGCGATTACCATAAATCGTTATAAAAATTTAAAAAATGCTAATGCAATCTAAAAGTCCCTAATGTATCGCACTCTATATCATTTTTCGTCGTTTACACCCGAAGTAAGAAAATAAATCGTCCATTGTGAGGAAGAGGAAATATAAAATGGATAAACTGTAGGGCGGAGTGGCTAAAAGGGATGTAGAGGTAAAACCTCCTACGACACTGTCGTGCCGGGTCGAATCTAATTTTTCCCCAGCTAATGTCGGCCTGCTCTTTGTACAAGGTTGAGTGGGCGCGAAAATTGTTATTTGAGATACACTGATAGCCAGTGGAATGACTTTATTTAGAAAACTAACACTGTCTGATAGTTTGAAATGTTCGAGGATGTTTGAGTTAAAGCGAGTTTGTTTGTGGTAATCAGAATTTGAAATTAACAATGTTTTACGCACGCTACACACTCGAGCTTTATAGCGTAATGCGTGCATTGCGTACCACATAACTTTTAAAATTATTGTTAGCACAGTTGTAGCAGCATTACGCGTTAAGATTTCATTTTTATACATTTAATAAATGTTTATTTTAAGTGCAATATACATGCTCATCCAATGTAGTTTTTTACGCTACGTAATTATGCGAACCATCATTTATTTATGAACAAATTAATCGGAATAAAGTTCATTAGTTTTATTCCATTAGTTCTCCCTTTCGTACAGTAGTGAGTGCATTGAATCATTGATTGGAGTGGTCGCACTGTGCGGTCGGACGTTTGATAAATAATTGAAATATTACAGTACTAGACTGTATACAGTTGAAAACTATCACAAAAAGCCATTTTATGATTTTATACGGTTCGTTGGTAAAAATAGTTGTCTGCATAACGCTTTCTATATTTTCAGACGAAATTGGTATTTTTTTAATTTTATAACATTGAAAATAGTACTGCTTTTCACATCCGAAAACCTGTCTTCATTTGTCATATGATGTGTCTCCTATATGTGCGAAGTGTTTCTTTTCATCAATAACAAATCAATATAGCAAGTGTTTGGGCCGGTGTGTGTAAGCCTCTTGTTGAAGAGCCCATCATTATTTCAAATCACGTTTGGGATTGGCTCCAGATACATTATTGATTTCTGACTTCTATGTACCTAAATATTATGTTTATTATTTAGGGCTAAAGTATGATACATATATAGATTTAAAACAGAAGTACCTATGGCTATCCGGACATCTAAAAATCATGGGAAAACATCAAAACACTATAAAAACTTTGGCCAAATAAGGTATTCATTTCGTTTCTGATTTTATCACAATGATTAAATCATTTAGAATTGGATACTAGCAAATTTAAAGATAAATAAACGAAACGTGATGAATATTTTTAAAAGTTTTAATTAATTCTGTATTAATTACTCCAATAAATACTACTAAATAATAAGCTCATCTAAAATGTAAATTGTACAATATTTGCAACAAATATCAATGTAGAATATCCCTGTATAAGAAAAAATAAAACAGCGAACGTAAAGAAAATAAAAAACTTTCTGAAATGTATAGAATTAACGCCGCAAGCAGTTTCGAGGGTGGACTCTAATTAAATTTCTGTAAATACGCTTCCATGGTCGCTTTTTATTTTAATTTCTGTTCGTATTTGTCGACTGCATTAAATGAGACTAAACACTCGGTCATGGCGAAATGAATACGTACTTACAGAGTTCCGGTAGTAGCCTAATTATTTAGAAATGTGAAATTTAACTAAGAATATTTATAGACAAGGCCGATGCTTCTAAATTTCAACGAGTTTGATGAAATCATATTTCAGTTTTAAATATTATTTTCTTTTCGTCCATATCAGTTTGTACAATAAATAATATAGAGGGATTTGTACTCATAGCACATAAAAGCATGATGAATAACACACATCCTTATAGAGGAGACGTTTGACCTTTTTTAAAATCTTGTTTAGTCTCGAAATAGAGAAATAATATACTTAAAAAAACATATTTTCCATAGAAACTGTAAGTCCAAAGCGTATTCTTTGTACATTTTATGATTGATGCATTATCTAATTTGGCTGAGTGATTATTTTGTTTTATTATTTATTAATTATAGGCTTCATTGGAGCCTTTAAGTAGCTTTCTACGTGTAAGACAAAGAAAGTTGTTCATATTTTTTTTAATTAAACGTATCAAAATTAAAATATTTGTACAATTCTCAGCAAAGTTAAAAGCCATTTAAAAGTATTATTCCAAACGTTGAAGCATTCCAAGCCTGGCAATGAAACGTAAGACCAATTTCATCTTATTCTATCACACTAAATCCCATAGAGTTGAAAATTAAACTGCAATCGTTGGTTCAATTTTCCTTCTGGATATAATTTAATGTGCGGACAAGAGAGAAATCCATAAAATCTAATGGGGAAATTCCACAGCGCGAGGCTTTTCAGATTTATATTGGCTATATTAAACGACGATGTTTTTTCATTCTTATCATAATGGCGACTGACGCATTCCATTACTGGTTTCATTAATGGAAAATGAACGACCATTCCATTGTGGTTTTGGTTAGGTCATTTTTGCATAATTGTTGTCATAAAGACGGCCTAAATATGTTTGAAGTACACAAAGACTTGCACTAGATCGATAACCGTGTAAAAGGCCGGTTTACATTAGGATACATTTGAATAATTACTAATTAATGTAGAATATTATTTTGTATAAAAGTTAATTTTAAATTTGGTAAGTGTACCATTTATTAATGGATACTATCTCAATCAATTAAATGTATAGTTGGTCAACCTTCTTTGTGCAGGTTTTCTTACGATTATTTCCTTCACTGAATGAGCGAATATTTATTGCACAATCTGCTGCATAGGAAAATCACTTAGTTCCTTAACCGTTTTGAATGTTTAAATGTTATGATTAAACTAATTAGATGCGAATCAATGTGAGTTTTATTATGGGAAATAAAAGTACCAGCCTTAGCATTTATGGTGTATAAGTATCGTCCAACAAAATGCCCTACCTTGTTACACGCCCATCGTCTTACCTCATTCATTATGCTTGTTGCGTTATTCTATAATCTAGACGCCACAGACACACCCTCTGGGGTGTAAACATGGTAAAATATGTACTAAAGATAACTTGATCCATTTACTGTTTTACCTTTGACATACAAAATACCGTCATTAAACAGGTTATGTTTTAAAAGAGATGATTTAATGAAATTTATTAATTTCTAAAAATAAACTCATTAGGTTGATTACTTTTTTAAGTACAATTAATTTTAGACATAACATTACAAACAACCTTGATTTGCGTGGAACAAATTCCAATATCGTATAACTCAAAACTAGGCGATTAAAAACAGTGGCGGAGAGTTTCTTGCCAGTTCTTCTTGCCCGCTCTACGCCCTTGACTTGTGAGGCTATTTATTTATTTATTTACACTTCGTTACCATAATATACAAAATCATACATATAAAAAAAAGTAGGTTACATAAGTTATTAGGCATCGGGCGGCCTTATCGCTAACTTTTTTTTTTTTTTCTCTGCGTTTATTTGCAATCAGCCCCAAGGCTATGAGCAAATTTTTTCTGTGGTGCTGTCATGTGGAGTGACTTCCCATTGGAAGCATCTACTCATCTTCTGTCTAGAGCTACTGCCGGTCTTCTAGCTCTAGAACATGGTGACGTTTTAGTCGACTCACATACTGTCTAATGGTGAGTTGGCGAGCAAGTTTATTCGGGTGACAGCTTAACCGCTCTTTGTATTTAGCTGCCAGTCTCCGGATTTCCTCTTTGATTGTTCTCATGTTAAGGTGCTCGTGAACTTCATTGTTTGTAATGTACCAGGGTACTTCTGCAACTGCTCTTAGGATCTTGTTCTGTTGTCGCTGGAGTATGTTTATGTTGGTATCACTTGCGCTGCCCCATAGTTGGAGGCCATATGTCCAAATGGGCTTAAGGATGACTTTATATATAAGAAGTTTGTTATCTAGAGAAAGTCTTGAGTTTCTTCCTAGCATCCAGTAAAGACTGTTGTACTTTAGCTGTAGCTGCTGCTTTTTACATTTGATGTGGTGCCTCCACGTTAATCCACGATCAATGTGTAAGCCAAGATATCTTACATGGTCGCTGTGGGGCAGAATACATTGGTCCAACTTTACAGGTGGGCAGTCTCCTCTTCTAAGGGTGAAGGTCACGTGTACTGACTTCGCGACACTAGCTTTTATTTTCCATTTTTGCAGCCATTCGTTAACTTTGTCAAGGCCCTTCTGCAAGTCCTCAGATGCAAGTCCTGGGTCTTTATTGCTTGCTAATATAGCGGTGTCGTCTGCAAATGTTGCTGTGGTTATTCCTGGCAATAGCGGTAGGTCAGCAGTGTACAACGTGTAGAGCATGGGGCCAAGAACAGATCCTTGTGGTACCCCGGCATCAATGTTTTGAAATTCCGAAGTGGCGTCACCTTCTTTTACATAAAATATGCGATCCTCTAGGTAAGACTTGAATATTGGAAAGTAAGAGTGGGAAATATTCTGCTTGATCTTACATAGTAGGCCTTTGTGCCAGACCTTGTCAAATGCTTGTTGGATATCCAGAAATGCTGATGAGCAGTATTCCCTTTGTTCTAAGGACTTTCTTATGGCGTCACATACTCTGTGAGCTTGTTCCACTGTGCCATGGTATTGTCTGAAGCCGAATTGATGATCTGGTATTACTTTGCGCTCCACAAGGCTTGGCACAATTCTACGAAGTATTGTCTTTTCCAATACCTTGGAAAGAGTAGGCAACAGACTGATTGGTCGGTAGGATGTTTTTTCGGTCATCAGTTTGCCAGCCTTATAAATCATGATGATTTCTGAGATTTTCCACGCAACTGGGAAGTAGCCTACTCGTAACATAGCATTGAAGAGTATAGTGATGAAGATCATAGCCTTTCTCGGTAGTTCCATCAATACTTCTTTAGTTATCAGGTCGTAACCTGGTGCCTTTTTACTGTCCAGGCATTTGATGGTTTTTATGACTTCTGCAGGCGACACAGGTCTAGGGGGATGATCCATTTGAAGGTCTTGATTTAGAACTTGGTCAACATATTCTTCTGATGAGTTGTCCAGTGTTACATTAGGTTTAAAGGAGCTTGTTAGATAGTTCGCAAACAAGTCCGCTTTGTCCTGACTCGTTCTGGCCCAGCCGTTTTCCTTTTTAATTGGGGCTTTTGATTTGTTAGGTTGGCTACAAGAACGGGTGATTTTCCAGAGCGAATAGTTGCTGGCCTTAGTAGCGGTTAGAGACTCCAACTTTGCTTGCATTGTTAAGTCATTAACATTCTTTATAGCTTCCTTCAATTCTACAATGGCTTTATTAAGGGCTGTCTTGTCTTGTGGATGACGACTCAGCTGCCAAACTCTGCGCAATCTGCGTTTCTCCTGAATCATCATCTTTATTTCCAATGGTATGTTTGTGTGCTGGTTTCTGTGTTCAGTAGTAGGCGTGCTTCTCCACGCAGCAACTTGTATGAGATTAGTAAACTGCGCTAGTGCTGTTTCAATTTCCTCTGCTTCTTTAAGTCTGACATTTAGGTTAAGGTTTTCATCTATGTGTTCCCTGAAGGAAGGCCAATCAGTATGCTGGTTATATAATCTTATCGGTCTCTCGACTTCAATTATAGTGGAGCTGACAGTTAATAAGACTGGAGTGTGATCAGATGAACCATCAGCACATGATTCGATCTTCATGTATTGTTTAGAGAGTCCTTTTGTTAGGAAGAAATCGAGTATGTCCGGGATTCGATTGTGATCAGCTGGCCAGTTGGTAGGTTCTGATGGAGCAATTATGTTTAGGTGATTTGTATCGATGCTCAACATCAATTGTCTTCCCCTAGTTGTTGTTAATCTTGACCCCCAATGCACATGTTTGGAGTTCCAGTCGCCTCCTGTTATAAAGCGATTGCCTAGAGTCGAGAAGAAATGAGAGAACAGGTCGGCGTCTATTCGATGTTTTGGTGGACAGTAAACAGCTGAGACATTAAAGTATCCACCTCTGTCTTGTATTGCGACCGTAGTGGCCTGTATTTGCTCGGTTCTATATTCAGGCAGTAGATGGTGCTTTATTTTGTTTCTAACAACTATAGCTGATCCTGCATGACCTGTACCATCTGGGTGGTTCGTGGTGTATATCTGGAACCCTTTAATTTTGACATTGGTTTTGTCTGTGCAGTGTGCTTCCGATATTAGGACTATGTCTAGCTTATGCTCAGTTATTAGTATCTCGAGTTCATTTTTATTGGGTGAGAGACCATTTATGTTCCAGGTCGCCAGTCTTAACCCAAGGCCGGTTAGCCTTGTAGTTTGGTTATGAGCGTAGTCATGAGACTCATTAGAGTACTCATTTGTTGTAATATTAAGTCGAATTTCTCATTTTGTTTGGTGAGGAGAGTTTCTAATAATGTAGGGTTTGGGCTAGCATCAGGTGAAGCATTTTCTTTGTCTGGAACTTTTCTAGCAGCTCCTACGTAAGAGAGTGGTTCGTTTTCCTTACCAATGAAGGAAGATTGTTGGGCAGTGTTTCTTGGAGCGTTTACGTCTTGAATCGTGTTTTCTTTTGCGGTAATGCGTCTGTCAGTCCTTCGATGGCCATATTTGTTAGTTTTTCTAGCAAGAATTTCTCTGTATACTTCACAACCCTTATAGTTTGCCGGGTGTGAGCCATTACATAGTGCACATTGGGCGGGTGTATTTCTATCCCGCTTTGGACAGTCTGAGGTTTTATGTGCTTGCGCACACTTCACGCAGCGGAAAGGTCTCATGCAGTAGTTCTTTGTGTGTCCATATTGCTGACACCGTTGGCACTGCACTATTGAGTTTTTCTTTTTGGGATCCTCTATGGTTACAGATTGGTGGTAGATGTATTTAATTTCTTTAGCTGCCTTATTGTTGTGGCTAGGTAGGAGATTAACAAAGAATGTTGAGGTAGGTTTTTTTTCTGGGCCATATCTGGAATTAATAATTTCCCCGACCACAGTATTTCCAGTTTTTTCAATTTCTTCCTTTATCTCGCTTATAGGTGTTGTGTGGTGAAGATTCCGAATGACAATACGACAGGGTCGTTCTTCCTTTTTGTTAAATGTGTGACCAATTAAGCCACTTACACGGAATTTAGTGATGATTTTTTTGTAGGCCTCTGTATCTAGGGTGTTGATTCTTAGTTGGTTTCTGTTCATTATCCGAAATGTAAATGAGCTTTTATCTGTAACTGTTTCCACGAGTTCCGTTAATTTATTGACATCTTCTATGCCATATAATATTATGGGTGGAGGCTTGATGGGTTTTTTTTCCACTGGTTTTTTGGTTGTAGAGGGTTCTTCCATTAGGTCAATTGTAAGTTGACTGAACATATTGCTGGTGGTTATATTCTCTGGAGAGTCACTGACTTTTTTTCGTTTTGGATTTCTCGTGCTTGGTACTCTTTGCCAAGACGGGGGGCATGGAGTGCCTTGCTGGCTTGGTGCATTTTGCATGGCCGTGTCTCTCGGTAGTTCTGTCACGGTTTGTGAGCTTTCTGGAGGGTTACTTCCTAAGGAATTGCTTCTGGGCCTGGTGACGAACAAGCTGCGGTGAATGTCTTGCTGGGTTAACTTTTTCCTTGGGCCACTCATTTTATTATAAGATCACTGTTGTGTTAAATAATTGATCATATAATGTAAGCAGCCCTATCTTTGTGGTATGACTCCCAGATAAAGCACATTTTTTTTTTTAAATTTTAATTTTTTTTATTTTTATTTTATTTTTTTATTATTATATTTTTATTTAAATTAATTTTGTGCTCTGGTATCCTCTTTTTTCTTACGCGTTTACTTAAACAACCTTGCGGACACTGCCCTCTATTGACAAATGTTGTTATTTCGTGTATGTGTCCCCATATACGATATTCTTATTTAAAATTAAATATCAAACATTAATTTAGTTATTATAAATTGAGAAAGAAAAAAAAACAACAAATAAATTGTCCACTACTGAGGATTGAACTCGAACCCTACGAGTGAGTCGCCGGCACTTAAATCGATTTGACCAAACCAATATACCAATATACCAAAATATCGCTAACTAGCGGTTTTTTCCAGGCAACCCTAATATGGAACAATAAAAAAAGAAACACCTACAGAGGGTTAAGTACAAGAAGTGCATAATTAATTAACAAAGAAAATCTCAAAATAACATGTAACTACATAGAACTAAAATAAAATTTAAAGAAAAAATATAAATAATAATATGTATAAACCAAAATGTAAACGCTAATCCAAAGGTTAATTGAGTCACAATTAATATATATAAGTGAAAGATTTTTAAATAAATTTAAAGACTGAGCTCGTCTGATATGAATCGGTAAGGAATTCCATAGCACGTACTTTCCACAGTGAAAGAGGAGTGATAGAATTCAGTTTTATGAGTAGGAGTTTCAAGAATTAGATTTAGATTAGTTTAAGAACTAGATTGGTTACCTATATGAATAAAGTTATTTTGAGTTTGAGTTTGGTATGTGTCAGTGTAGTAAGTTTCATTTTTCTTTGTCAGTTGTCTTCCTTACCGTGTTGCCTAATTGATAATTCAATGATATTTCGCCGAAAATCATACACGCACTGTGTATTTTTTAACTATTGCGTAGCTTAGTGCACATCCGGCTTTATCTTAATGTTTATATATAGTATGTCACATATAGCAAATAAAACGAAAACTATATGAGTTCTTATCCGAGACTCTTGGGATTATGTCGACGACGTGAGAAATAAATAATATAAATGAAGTAATTCTCAAACGAACATGTTTCATAAATAAATTAAGTACGTGACTGAAAGAGCGTTATTAGTAAAGTTGTGAGTTTTATATCCGAGCCTTACAGCCTAAGCACGAGTGTTGTGACGTCATCTTCCATTATTTTCTCGCCAAGAATTTTACATTATGAACCGAGCACTTTGTTTGATAACTTTAACGGGCACCCTCTTTCATTAACTTTGTAATTTTAAGATTAAGCTTCAATTAATCTCGTAAACCTTAATGTTAATTAATATAAAGATGTATTTAAATTATCAAATCCATACTTAAAAAACTTATTTTCAGTAGTCTACGACGTAGGCCTCTTCTAAACCATTCACTTTATCCTATCTCTTGCCAACTTCATCCATCCTGGGCCATATTTCTGTGAAAGTGTCTCTGCTTCCTCTTTGGTCAACCTGTTATCGTGTGTGATTTACCACAGCACATTCAAGTAGGGCTTTTATAATGCCAAATCGCTACCAATAATTGACGACATGGTCTCACCATTTAGGTTTTTGAAAAAGTTTTTTATACTTAAATACTTATGGTTAGTTCAATATAATGAGAATGTTAAAAATATTTTTTTTAATACTATGAAATGGTAAAAGAAAGCATTTCAGTAGTATTTTATGTCATAAAGGTTTATTTAATTTTGATCTTTTAACAAAATTTACATATATTCAAGTATTGGACAAATATATAATGCATAAAGAAATCAGTACAAAGGTAATACCATAATCATTTTACCAAAGACTATAGTTAGACCATAGTTTCTTCGTTTCAATAAATTATAGGGAATATTCCTTGGAAACAAGTGTATAAAGTCGACCTGGTTTATGCTTATACGAGGCAAATCAGCTAATTGCTCACACATCACAGAAGGTACACAAAGCTCGACGTGGTTGACACAAGTACGTAAGCACATTACGTAAAACTAGAGCCTGCGTCTACAAATCATTAAAGTTGGAGGGTCGACTGTTTGTCATTTGTTAAGGCGAGAATGTCAGGGCGTTAACGTTTCGAGTGTTTCGAACAGATATGTATAATGGCATAGCTATACAATGTCATATAAGTAGATATACTCTATGGTTTTGAATGCTATGTTAATTGTCAATGTCACTAAGAATTTTATATTATTTTTCGTTGATTTAATAAAAAAAACAAACATGAAAAATGAAATGTACACAAAACTGTATTTGAAATAACATTTTATTATTGAGATTCCATTAAAATATGAAACAAATGCAAGCTTTGCTCATTTTTGTGTCCTATATTTGTATGAAAACTTCATTGTTACAGTTTACATTGAGCAAAAAATATACAATCGTAAAACAAGCGATAAGGTTGGGCGCTGTGCCATGTTAAACATCAGTTATTACTTTCATTCTATCTAGTGCTTTTAAAACTTATTACGCTAAGGTAGTCCCTTGAAATGACTATATATTCATTAATAACTTGTTTATCAATAGAAATAATCAATTAGAAGTAATTAACAATTAAAGATTTTTTTTACTCTACGAGCAGTTTCAACCTAGTGTTTTTAACCTTGCTCAAGAAACGACCCCATCGTAAGGATACCACCACGTCTAAGACCTATATTAGTTGCATCAGGCACAGCGGGCTCTTCTATTAAATAAAACTATGGAAAAAACTGCCTTTTTTCTAATGTGTAATCAGGGACCTGTACAGAAAACAAGGATTGTTTAGTATAAGTTAAGTCTTGCGGAAATATTTATAGCCTTCAGTCGTCTACTATGTGTTACTATCTGTTTAGCCATCAAATGAACTGTATAGTACATAGTCAATAAAGAGCGATAGATAACTATGGCTCGGAAGCGAGGATATAGATAGCTATATCCTTGTACAATGCTTAATAATATTTAATCTGATTTGTCACGCATCAAAATAAGATATCCTTTAATCTATCTTTAATTATTAGTATAAAGGGCATTAAAAAGACGTTACTCTCAAAAAATCTGTTTTTGGTAAACACGTTTTATAATGTCCGTTGAGTTCTTCTTTTTTTATTAAGAGGTTAATAAACTAAAAGCATCTATAGATTTTCTTGTAGGCTTGACATATACATGTGTGGCATCGATTGATTAAGGCAATGTTGTCTGTCTCACCGACTGACCGCTTCGTTAGCCAACCGTGTCTATCTTCTCCGATTACATTATTTATTTCAAAACACGGCATCAAGATATTAACTGATATCTATTGCAGTACACTATTTATCTCTAACTCTGCTTAGGACTAAATGAACAAAACAAAATTACATTTTTATTTAATTTCTATGAAAGGTTCCGTCGGCGACTAGTATCATCATTGTGCTGTTTGACTTTTATGAAATAAAACCTAAAAAAATTATATATTTAAAATAATAAATGAATTATACATATTATACTAAACCGTACGTCCTCTTTCATATTTCAAGGAATGTATTTATACACAGATATTGATTTTATCAAAGACAACCAACATCAAAGAAAAATCTTCAAACATTTTATACAATAAGTGACTCCCTCCCAGTAGATACAAAATATTGGTACTATATAAGGAATGTCTACTCACTGGTGAGACGTGACGAGACTATTTATGGAAAATGTATGGAATACTAACTCACTAGTTGGGAATACTTCAACAGCCTATCTAAATATTGGATTAAGGAATTTAATCAGATTCCTCGTTGATATAATTTACTTACAGATTAAGTCTGCTTTGGGTAATGTAGACAACAACCGCTTAAGCTAAGTTAAAATTACTAATAATTAAAATAAAATAGAACCGACGGCTTCTTGTAATTAAAATTAATATTTTTTTTAAACAAATTAAAATAATAATTGTATTAATTATTACTATTTCTTGCCTTACCTACAGATATGTTCCCAAAGATAAACATAGACATCAATTTTACTTAACTTATTGAACCTATTTTCTATAAATTTTTGATTCAATCCACAAACATCTTTCTTAAAGATGGAATAGTAATAAAAGTCTCAACTCGCTTTCAACATGAAGCCTTGTTGTAGTTAGAGGAGTATACGTCGGAAGTAATAGGTGCGCTTTGTGCAAACCGCAGTTTTGCAGGCGTCACGAAATATAGTGGGGACCTTTTTATGACATGAGGCTGACCTGAATTTCAAAATTACACCGAGAGGCTAAATTTCGTGAAAATTGTATTTACATTAGGTTCTGCCGAGTAATTTATATTTTTAGCACAAGTTTTTCTATAACTTTAACAAAGGACAGATGCAGGTCAAAACATCTGTTAAATTATATAAAATTATTTGCATATTACCTTACGTTTATTTATTGATTAATTTGCTTATCAGTATTCCTACAGCTACTTATTATACAATATCTAAACAATTGCCTTATACACAAATGCCAAAAACGGAATACACATTGAATCATAAACACAACACTCAGTTAACGATATTACGTACTCATACAAACAAAATATGTATAATAAATTGTAAGATGCATTAATGATTATAATATGCTCAATATAAACGAGATGTTAATTGTCATTTATCATATTTTTATAGTAATTGCATGCCATGAAGAGGTTCATTATAAAGTTGTTCTTCTCTTTCAAACATTATTTATGTTAAGGTACAATAGTAGTGTAATAGTCCGAATGTGTGGTGAGACATAACTTATTTTGTATTATAACTTTGATATAGTCGCGAAGGACAATGGAACAAAACTTGTAGGTTAAATAGGCTTGATAACAATTGAATTGTCGCTACTTTGCTAGTTATACCTAAAACTTTGTCTTAGAAACTAAAGAGTAAAGGGTCTTATTTTCTCTTAGTTTTAATGGTTTGACTCTAATATGTACCGATTTCGATTCAATAATAAATTAGCAATAGGGAAAAAAACTATGTACCTTGTAATTTTTAATTAAGTCTTTGAAATACTTGAACTAAATATTTATGAGTTCATATTTCAGTAATTTTCATCTAAGCGCGCCGGCATACTTTAACAAAAATGAGAAGTTAAATTAACAATCATCTTAATTACCTTAAGTTTCATTAACCTAAACAAACTTTTAAGGTTATTAGAAACACGAGTATCAAAAGCTGAAAGTTAATTTATTTTAAAGATTTAAATAGAAATAGTTTTTACGAATATTATTCATAGCAAAGTAAAGCGATGCTTCATGCAGTCAATTTCTTCGAAAAATGTCGGCGATACGTCGCACAAGAATCTCGCATATAGATTTTGACGCAACGCGAACTTTAGATAATATTACACGCAGCTAGTCAGGGAGTTGATATCAGATATCCTGGAAAGTTTATCTGCTAGTTTGTTCTGGCATCTGGCCCAACGCTGGCAGATGTTGATAGAACTTTTAGTGAGTCCCTTAAGTATCTCAGTGCGCTTAATGCGATTTCGATAACGTTAAATTATAGCTCAATAAGAAACTTAAGCTTACGTACGTATATTTTTAACGTTGGAATTGTGAATTGTAATCTTGTTCTGATAATAGCTGTGTGTATAGAAATAATAAACAATAATTAAAATACTTAGTTAAGAAGTTAGATATTTCATTAGAAACAAATAAAGGGTAATAATAAGGTATTAGTCGGGTAAATGTAAAATCTAACTAAGCAAAGATTAGCACAAAAGCATATTTTTCTGATTAATAAAAGATCTCTAATTGAAGTAAAATGAGCATTGGAAATAAATAAAACTGATCTCCGCAGATAGCAACTATTTGTAACCTGTCTCGATCTAAATCCTTCGGGGCCGTAGATTTATTAGCCGCCCGTAATTAAAAGTTGGGGTAACCTCGTCAAATTGCGAGGTGAAAACGTTTTAAGACTCACGATCCCTCTAAACCCCCCACTTACACGTAATACTTGCTCCCTTAACAGTCTTTTGTGTCTTTAATTAGAAATTTTTAAGTTAAGTTACGTCTTTTGTTGTCAACGGTTATTCACGGTCTCATGCTATTTAAGTTTATGATATGCTTTTGTGTCATTATTTTTTAAATGATTTTGTGTTACGTACGCACGTATAACAGTTTTACTAAATGATGAAACACCACTGTAATAGTAACTTATCCTATAGCTAAATATTGTGGTAAATATATAAGATAAAAGAGCTCACTTACGGAGTCTATGTATATAATTAAAGGTCTAATGATGTCTAGTATACATTAAACATTAATTGATTTTGAATATTGATATCAAAAATTATTGCGTTCTCGGAATTTAATTGAACAGAATTATCAAGTGTTTACAGTTCGAAGGAGTTTCCATTCGAGGACTAAAATTACGTGACCGTGCCGTATTTGGGCATTTGCGGTTTAACGTAGCATATATAACTTAGACATAGACATAACATTTATTACTAACAAAAACACACACACATAAACACACAAAATAACAATAATCAAAGAAAAAAATATAATTCGGTTCGTTTCAACTGCCGGAGACCACACGTGTTGTACGTTGTTGCTTTGCAATATTTAAAAGGCATATAAAAGCCTTTTAAATAATAACGGAACCAATATAGATTCTTGAGATGTAATTTTGGTCGTTTTTCTTTCAATGGATTAAACCAACACTTAGAACCGAAAATATTCAGGCGTAACTTTTTTGTTATGGACAATGGGATATCTTCGTTGGCATCTTTACAGCGGGATGAGGCTTTTGTGAAGCATCTCTTTCAATTGGAAAACATGAGTGAAATTTATGACGCGTGAACTTACGTACAGATGTTCCACAATGCCTGTCTGCAAACTGGGTTACACTACACTCATATAACGTGCTTTTTTATCGGAATACCTGTTTTAAATTGTAAATCTATAGCATTGGTTTTCGTCGAAAAGTCTGTTTTTGTGGACTCGTTGGCTTACCATTTGTAACCGTTTTATTTTGTATTCAATTGCTTAGTAAATATGTTTCATATTTTGTACGAGTAGTGTTGGCCTAGTGGCTTCAGCGTGCGACTCTCATACCTGAAGTCGTAGGTTCGATCCCCGGCTGTGCATCAATGGAATTTCTTTCTATGTGCGCATTTAACATTTGCTCGAACGGTGAAGGAAATCATCGCGAGGAAACCGATCACCGACTTACGAGTGGACGGTGGACCCAAAAAGTCGGCGGCGTGTGTCAGGCGCTGAAGGCTGATCACCTACTTGCCTATTAGATTTAAAAATAATCATGAAACAGATTCAGAAATCTGAGGCCGAGACCTAAAGAGGTTGTAGCGCCACTGATTTATATTTATTTATTTTGTAAGTTAGTGAAGAATGGACTCTTAACTTATGGTTAACAGAAGGCAAGTACTTTTTTAAAGTTTTTCTCATTCGTTCAAAAAGGTATAATAACTCGCTGGTATTTTGTCTGTATGTATATGCACGCTCCCAACCCATAAGATGTATCTATTAATTAGATCGACTATGAAGAATTATTAGTTATAAATTGGCAAACAGACACCTGATGGCAACTATCCCCAAGTTGGTCTGCTAAGCGCATTTTATGTAAAACTCTTTTCTTCAAGCAGTTTAAGTTTCGCGAAGTATGTGGAATATGCGCCTCTTAAATTTTAAATGTTAACATGTTTCATGTTCGGTGCATTTTAAAGTTCCCTTAGTTCGCCAAAGTTTTAGAATGCAGAATGGAATATTCTTGAAAAATTACTTTTAATTATGTTTTCATTTTGGCATTATATTTTTAAAAAACATAATAAAAACAAGCGTTAATATTCCTTTTTTTTATTAAAATAAATAAATAAATCAATGGCGCTACAACCTCTTTAGGTCTTGGCCTCAAATTTCTGAATCTGTTTCATGATCATTTTTAAATCTAATAGGCTAGTAGGTGATCAGCCTCCAGTGCCTAACACACGCCGTCGACTTTTTGGGTCTAAGCATGTCGGTTTCCTCACGATGTTTTCCTTCACCGTTCGAGTGTTTTAAATACGCACATAGAAATAAATTTCATTGGTGCACAGCCGGGGATCGAACTTACGACCTCAGGTATGAGAGTCGTACGAGAGAGTTTATTATTGCTTTTTATTATTAGGTAGTTTTAATTGGAATACAAAGTCTAGTGAATATTTATTATGTGGCACAAAATCTCTTCTTCTTTAAAATGCGCATAAATTGTGTGTGGAACCTTCTCGTATGATATCAGATGCAGGCAAATCTGTGTTTGACTTTCCTATAAAGTGCGGTGCCGTAGCTCCCCCAAACGGCCCGAGGCGTACCTTTAAGCACTCCTTCTAAAGGACACGGAGTACTTAAAGGCACGAGTGTTGTGATTCCCTGTTAGCAAGTGCTTTAGCGTTGGGCTTTTTAATTAACGCTCGTTACGCAGAATTTCGGTTTAAACCGGTTATTGCCGGATATTTGAAATTATAATGTTTGTACGGCTCCGTAAATGGGATGACTGTTGGCTTTGGAAAAAAAAGGGAATCATGTAAAGGTTTAAAATGGTATGAAACACTATGTAAATTGTTCGTCTTTTTTTTTAAATAATAACTCCTTGAATAATTTCCTCAGAGCTTACTCAGAGTCGTTTATTAAGATATTACTATAAGCATGTTGGCCGAGTGGCTTCAGCGTGCGACCCTCATCCTTGCGGTCGTAGCCGATGTGCTTTCCCGGCTGTGCTTTCTGCCTAGGAATAAATCGTGAGGAAACCGGCTTGCCTTAGACCCAAAAAGTTGATGGCGTGTGTCAGGCACAGGAGGCTGATCACCACTTGCCTATTAGATTGATAAATGATCATGAAACAGATTCAGAAATCTGAGGCCGAGGCCTAAAAAGGTTGTAGTGCCACTGGCACTGCCACTTATTTGTTTTTATTTTTTATCACATAGCTACAGATCCCTTTACTACAGATCGGCTGAGATGATATATTTTATTCTTATATCAACGTTTTTTTTTAAATCATTACTCTCTTTGAATTGTCTCGTTAAACGACATTCGTTTGTAATAGAAGCCTCATAAATGTTTTACAGGCTTTGGTTAAAAGAAGCGTTCAAGGAGTTCGTACGCTACAAGGTCGTAGCTGCAGGTCGCGACCTCTCTAACCCACACAGGGCTCCATTTACGTATGCAATTACGGTTTCCACTAGTTCCACAATAACCACACTTTAATTATTCAGATTCCATTTTAAACTTCGTCAATCTGAATTAAAAATGCTTAATCCAATGATGTCTGTAAATTTGAATTATCTGCGTAATTCGCTAATGTATCGGGTTTTAGCTAACTACAATACAATTTATGAAGATATTTCCACCTTACTAAAAGGAGTTGAGACTTTGACTTTATTTAGCAGTAGTAAAAATTTCTTTTTTCTTGAAAATTATGTTAAGTTGAAGTTTGTTTAACGTTAATTTTTTTTTATCTATTAATGTAGGTACTTAATGAACTTATGATTTCTGTTTCGTATTATTTGTTTTAATAATGTAATCTGTTTTGGCTTTGTATATTGTCTTAGTGTTTTCTTTTATAATATGTATATGTGTAGCTGTAAGATTACTTATAAATACATAAACTTAAAGTAATCATATATATATTATAAATATAATATAAACTTGAAATAATATAAAACACACAGTTATAATATATACTAGCTGATCCGGCAAACGTCGTTTTGCCATGTATATTTAAAAAAAAATAGGGGTTGTTCGTAGAGGGGTGAAAAAAGTAGGGGTTGTATGTATTTTTTAATGCTGTATCATAATAAAATAGAAATTAAAAATTTTGTTTAAAAAATTAAAATTAAAATATAGGGGTGGACCCCTAACATTTAGGGGGATGAAAAATAGATGCTGGCCGATTCTTATAGATACCGGATAAGCACAAAAATTTTCATCAAAATCGGTCAAGCCGTTTCGGAGGAGTATGGCAACGAAAACTGTGACACGAGAATTTTTTTATATTAGATTATAGCTAGATAATCTAAACTAAACCGTAAATATAATTGCAAATATGATTACAATAAAATTTTATTTAAATTATCGGATGATTTTTGCCATTCCGGCGAAGCTAAATAATAAAATACTTCAAAATTATAATAACCACAATAAATGTAAGTCAAAAATTTAATTCGTGTATCAGTCAAATGAATCAAGTTAAAAAGTATTTGATTTATTTCAATTTATTCTTAAAACTCGCAAAATCATAACATATGAAATCAAACAGTGGATTAATGTGATAAAATACAATTAAGTGATTTGATAAAAGGTTAATAAGTACTTAAAACGATTAAGATAAAGTGTACACTAATAATTTAAAATATTCAATAAGAATTTAATAAACGTTGCTCTGAGTGTGCCTGAAAGCAATCAAGGCTTATAAAGACCTTCGAAAGCACTATTAGTTAATGGTCTGGGTGGAGCGAAGAGTCGATGGTCACTTGAGACTGTTTGCTCCATTCGAGACTCCCAGAATTTCCTTGAAAAGATGCCATAATGTGTTTTTATTTATTTACTCGTGGTGTGATACATTACGATTAAATCTTTGTCCATTTATGTTCCGGTGCCTGCGCATGATACCTCCACCAGCTGTTGCTTCCATCTTCAAGCATTGAACCCGCTGTCTTTGCATTAAATAGGCCTGTAAGCCGTCGTAATCTACCTAGCAAGACTTGATTAAAATCTTTTGCACTATAACAAAACCTATATTTCAGTGTGTATATTCGATTTATAAATACGCCAATATCGTCGTCTAACTGAAACATAGTTCATTATTTAGAAAATCTATTTAAAAACACAAAAACCCTGTAAAATAATAAGTACCGAAGTCATAATATATTTTTTTGATTCAATCATGTTTCGAGGTTAGGTTCAGTGATCTTCAATCTTCAAATGAAAATACATTTCATTTAAAGCAATTGTTCAATCTTTAATGCAGCTTTTAGGTCATGATTACAGATTAGTCTTTCCAGGTTATTTGGAGCGAATGCCTCAAAATGATAAATGGCATATTTAACCAATATCGGGCGGACGGGTCTTGAAATGAATTGCTTTATGATTTATGGACAGATGTACAAACGGTACAATCTATACATATATAACAGCCTCAATTCACTTTAAGAAACACCTGTTGCACAATAAATCATTGTTTGTTGAATCGTTACGAAGGTCACTCACTTTTAATGACCACATTCACAATCCAATTTTTATTAAAGAAAAACTCGTAAAATAGCTGATACAAGCCAATTTACGAGACAGTGTAAATGAAATATCATATTTCTGATTTTAATTAATTATTTATTAATGATATTAAAATTTAATGCGAAAATAGTACAAAAAGGAGTACAGGCATTTTCAACAAAACCATGCTAAGTACGTAACTCATTGGAGCAGCACGGCTCGGAAGCTTCTTTCTATTTAGTTAGCGAGTTGTGTAGCGTGCAGTAAAGTTTAGCGAAGGTACACAGCTCAACGCTGCTGACGCTGCAGCGGCACTTACTCGGAAATTCGCGAAACGTTGAAAGTTTTAGCGCTTACGTATCTCCCACAAGCATCGCTCCACTGCTTGTATATAAACTAATTCCACGTCAAACTGTCATAAAACTAAGTAGTAAATTATTTCAAAATCACAAACTTTATACATTATTACTTTTCGTCGTAAAAATTTAGGTTCCATTACCTTTATGAATATCTGAAACTTTGGTATCGTTAATAAAGAATATACAATTTTATATCTCGCGGCGTGGCACAAGATATAATTTTTTAAATAGTTTTGGCAAAATAATTAAATTACTATGTTGTAAAAGCTTGGTCATTTTATACAATAATTCATGCTAAAAAAATATTGTAATTCACGGTGTCATGAGTTAATTTTAATTGATAATTTGATTAATGATCAGCATCAACTAATAAAGTTACGTATGAGCCCGGATATTATTATTAGAACAAAGGGGTAGAGGGTGCCTAGTATCAATAACCTTTGAGGATAATGGATATCAGACACTTGTTATATAAATTACATAGGATCATATTTACTCTATATATTAATATATTTAGACACGTGCTATATAAGAGTTTGTATTACGCTCGTTGTAACTGATTTACTTTCATTTAGTAAAAGCATCAAAAATATTGAAATCACAAATACGGAATTAAACAAATTGTCGGTCGGTTGTGAGGATTGAGAATGGTATTGAAGTTCTTCAAAAATTTGGATTACTGTCTATATAATACCGTAGCTGCTGGTGCAATACGGTGTCCACGATGCTACGGTAACCATGGCATCAAAGAAAACAGCCGTTTCATAAGTTTTTTGTGATAAATGAAAGTATGCTGTTTGTCCTAAATGTATAATCCTTGTAAAATTACACATTTTAAATTCCGGCTTAGTGGATAGATTAAAATGTATCCAAAAGCCTACCTTCACTCTCATGCGAAGTAATGGCTAGGCAGTGTGTGTATCGGACTACCGCACTTCGCTATCTACATCAGACACACAATGAATGGAATATGAAAGGACGTTCTCGGGCGTTCTAACTTTAGCCAGTCTTTATTACCATTCGTGACGATTTCTGTATCGTGTACCGTGTAAAGGAACCAAAGTAAAGTTAAAGGTGGTGGATCAAGTTTAGTCCATGAGAATGTTAGCTATTCTTAGAGCGTCTTGCAGAGACTAAAATTTTATATCTATAACATTTCGTGATTTCATAATTTATAATATTTAATAGACAGTTTTTGCTGTAACATAAAACGGAACCGAAGATACTTCACGGCAATAAAGAGTGGATTTGAAGGTGGAGCATTAAATTACTATTTACGAGGCCATTATGTATGTATAATGTTCTGCAACTTGTGTTGTACTGTGATGAGGTTCGACTCAAAGGCACCTGTGCATCGTTTACGTGGGTTCTCTATTTAGTTTAGTAGTTGTTTACATGCTGGGAAAATTACAAGAATAATTCTATATGATTCATTCATTTAAAATGATTTGTTTTTATTTCACGAAATCCTACAAACGGACTCATTTTGGTTTAAATTGCACTTTAAACTTACTTTAAAATTTTTGTACAAACACCAAAATAAAATTGAAGTGAGTTTTGGTAAGTTTTGTTAAAAATACATTACCTTGGGAGTAATATTTTCTTAAAAAGTGTTCAGATTCTGTGGTTTAGCTGGCTAAGATAACGCTCATTTAATGCGTATAATAAGAAAGTTCTAACTTCCATTCCAATGTTCTTTCGCAATGGGAATTGATATAAGGATATTCACATACAGAGGCAAAAATGTGTCTCATTTTGGAGTTATGAGACTTAAATTTAGTCCAAAAGCTTTGTTAATACAAGGTCGTTTTCGATTAATTACGAAAGATAAAAACATAAGTAGTACACCTATGTAATGGAAGAGCGGGTTCTCCTAACACAAGTGCTTATGCGCTTAAAAGGAGGTCCCAATCACTTATCAGCTATTGTAAAATCTTTGAGATAACGAATAAAGATTTTTTAATTTTAATTTTTTTTTTAATAAGATTTTAATGAACAAGCGCTTAATGTTTGCATATAATACGGTACATGAGATATAAAATCTCTGACTACGTTTTAATTAAGGAGTGGAGTATTCAAAGGCCGCAATAACGAAGCTCGTAGAACCACGTAACTTACTGAAGTTGCTTGCATGTTGACACGCCCCTTTCACATACTTCAAGGCTACGTAAGCTTTGATTAATGTAATACGTTGTTACGTTCTTGGCGGCTTAGCACTACTTTTCTTGAGAACTGCATGTTTAATCTACTCTTTTTTTTAAATATAATCGACGTTAAAGGTACTTCATATAATCTCATAAATTAGAATAAAAACTTAAACTATTTGTGGCAAATGTGCGCAAGGGCACAGAAAAGTAAAATTGAGGTTGAGCAATATATGTTTCTATATATAATATATATATGTACATTTTCAAGGAAGAATAATAATTATAATTATTTTAATTATTGGTGGTGAATTTTTTTTTTGTAATTTAATTTACATATAATGTTTTGATGGAAGTTATTGATAAAAAAATATGTAACACTTTTACCGCACGTTGTTTTCGACACAATGTTGGGAAATTGAACGAAGAGAAAGTTGAAAACTATGAAATACGTGTCCGTCAGGCTTTGGAATATTTTGCCCCAAATAAAAAATTTCGAACATAAAGTAGAGAAAAGTTAAAAACCTACAAAACCAAATTTGGAGTGCCCTTGTTGGCGCAAGACCCTTTTATGTAAATCTTGAAGGATGTGACTGGATTGCCAATGAGACACTTGGATTATCTTGATGAATTCAGCTTTTTACGTAACTCACATAAAGGAACATGCTTGGAGTAACTAATATCTAACGATTCCTGTTTAAATTTGTCAGTAAGTGAATAATGTAAAACAACTTGTGACATAGCATCATGCTCTTTTTTTGATGTAATATATAAGTTTTAGACTACATATTCGTCGAACACACAAAATAACTACACATGTAAATAAATACACAATTCACGCAAACAATAGCTGTTGTATATAAATAATATTTCATAATAAAAATACGTGTCGTAAAAGATAACGTTTTCGTAAGAATCCGAAGTTATAAATAGAGGTATGTAGAGGTATCTAATAATGTTTGAATTGTAACAAAATGCTATTGTACCTCGCTTTCAATAGTCCTTTTATTGCCAATGAATGCGGGCGCGGTATTGTGCCTCTAAAGTTAAATGTAGGTATAAAATGATACATTCACTTCACATTCGTGCCAGACAATAAATTATTGTACGTGACATATGTATTTACTATTGGTATGACAGCTAACAAATATACGAAACTGTTTTCATTTCAAATGTAGTAATAATTGTATACGAGTACTCGATAAGGATGGAACTCAGCAGATAGCTTTTCAACACTATTTGTTGAGTTTTAATACGCATCAAGTCTTGCAACATAATTATATTTACTTAAACATGAAACTGAAATAATATTGAATGTCATCCAAAGACGTATACCACCACACCATGACCCATTTTTTCTTTACACCCATTTTCTATTACATTATATTAAAAAGTATGGCTATAGTATAACACAAATTTCACGAGCTATTCAAAATGTTAGATGTTTCATTGTTTCAGGCAATCAGATAAGAGAGAAGTCTGAAAGGGGAGCACCTGTTAATGGAAACTTTATTAAAACAGTTTTGCGAAAGACAAAAGTTTGTTTGAAATAAGTGCTGAACAAAACAAGAATGCGAGGCGCAGGTGGATAGCATGACAGCTTTTGCCACCGCGGCCTGATGGCGCTAATGCGCCGAATACTAGGCGACGCCCAGGTACGTTGGTTTCATCATTAAGTATAAAGTATATATTTATTTCTAACACACAAATATACAGTTTTTACATTATTCTTAACCTACATAGAAATAACAATGATTCAGTGAAAAAGGCATTATACAGTATTTTGTCTCAATATACTTCGGAACCGAGTAAGCTAGAATAAATTACACTCATATTACTTTATTATAAGCACTTCAGAAGGACAGGTTCTGCCCGATCAACCGATGTGCAGACAGCAGAAATACACGTAGTTTAAACACATATTTATGTCACTAAGTAACATAATTCACACAATATTTCCTAAGATAAAATTATATACGTGAAATACACTTTGAGCAACGCATGAACTGTCTATTACTGTAAACGACAGGTTGGAAAGTGAATAGACGATGCTGTTTAGATAAATAGAGATGATAAGACGAAAGGTCGTCGAAACGTAAGTCTTTTGATATAAGTCCATGTTTATGAAATGAACTCACAGAGCCGCCATAACTCGTCGCTTAAATGGAGCGGGCATTGTTTTTATGAGTGCATTATTAAATATTCCTATTGTGGCCTAGATATAAAACAAATTAGATTCCTTAGCGTGATTAATGGCAGTGAGGGAAACCGTGTTCCAAATTGGTTTAAGTAATGCGACTTTTCTATCGAAATGTTCTATGACAAATATAAATTTGCTTATCAGTAATACTGAGCAGCAAGCAAATTTGAACGGGTTTTAAGCAGTACTAGTTATTGAAAAGTTTGAATAATGTAAAGATATTACGTGGTTAATTTAATTGTTGATTTAATTAGTTGGGTTACTTATTTTGAGTGACAATGTAATTTCACTGTTCCATTGAAGCCCATGTATAATCTTCAAGCATTTTATGTACTCCGCTGCATGACATTATACTTCTTACTATTATTATTAGATTCATTATATTATTAGAACTCTGACTTAACATTACAAGCTTAATAAACAAATAATATCTTCAAAATTCAATAATTTTTATTAGATACCTCACCATTTGAATTAGGTACATAATAGAAATGTATTAACAAATTTAATAATGTGCAGGCGAAACTTCGAAAAATGGTGGATGAACAAGTGTCGGTGGGGACGAGGGTTGATACTGAGGCGGAGCCAGAACCTGCTGATCCTCTCATCACTCCAGCATGTTCAGTTCTCGATAGGTCGGACTTGGACAGACCAGTGCCTCCCGAAAGACGACTGCTTATTAGCACACTCGATAAACCGAGGAACGGATCTCTAAACGGGGACCAAGCCACCCTTAATAGATCAACTAGACTATCTATTAGAAATGGAAAAGATAACCCATTTATAGGTTGGTATTCTAAAACGTTTTTGTTTATAATTGTTCGAGCAATGATTTAAGACTCAAACAAAAAGCAGAAAAGAAACATTTTCACATGTATAAAATCGCCCAGTACACCACCAATTTTAAGAAATTAAGACTACTACGTTTTCCTAAGAATGGAACTTCAAAAAAAACTTAATTGTGCAAGGTTTGCTTATTTTTGAAATAAATTATGTCAAAAATAATATTTAGCCATTCTTAGTTCAGTTCAGAATTGTTTTGGATTAATGTCTCATTTATCATGCATGGCTTTAAACTTTTAGTCTAACCTCTTAAACAGTTTCTTCTCCAGATGATGACAATAAAGAAAATCATACGAATGGTAAACTCGATTCTCCGATAAAATGGTCGACTCAAAATGGTAGTGACAGTGGCACATATGCCGAAATAGGGAATAGTAATACGAGCGATAAGAATCCTTTGGATCCAGCTGATAGTTCGGAAGAGGAGGTTCCGTTGCCTGATGCAACGTCGCCAGGTCGGAGTAGTGATGGACCTGAACCTAGAGCTGATATTACGGCTACACTCGATGGAGGTAAGTTTATGAAGTAGCAAGTTGTAGGGCTCCATTAAATATGCGATTAGTGGAATTACCGAAATTCATATACTGACTGGGCTACTTCACACATTCATTTAAGAGTATATTTAAAGCATGATTGTTTTGTTTTATATATTATTTATGATGGCAAACAAAAAAAATTTAAAAAATGGCTCTACAGAATTTGTCTTGCCATATATTTACCTATATTCTCTACAAAGGGTTCTTGCTATTCTTGCTCTACAAAATCAACCAGGCTAATCCCGGCTTAGAAACACTTATGATATTTTTATCTCGCAAATATCATCCTTTGTAAGGTAAAATATTAACAAGAAAAATATAAAGTTTCCTGTGTTTGAGTTACGGACTATAATACGGGAGATAATAGTTGGTAACTAGTCGGGCTGGAATGTTTGAGTTGGTGATGAAGTAAGTTACGACTTAGTTGGAGATTCTTCAATGCTGCCTTAAACTTACGTTGTCACTAATGTCTCGAATAAGCTTTCTGAATACTAATTACCTAAATAATTAAGGTACGACCAATAATAACCTACACAATAGTCCGCAGTTTTTGGCCTCTAGAGAGTTACTGTGAAAATTCCTTAATGAAATTTATACTCCATGAACGAAAAACCAAATTGAATTATAGCCTGATAAGGGTATATATTTGTACTTCAAATTGAGTTAATGTTCTTATCTGTATATGTTTATATCTTTTTATACATCAATTCGTGTATTCTTCGATAAGTTTAATTTTATCTCAAATTACTATTGGTTCAGTATCTGTGCATTCAAACAAACATCCAGTTAATCGTTAAGATTTAAAGTTAATATCATTAGCGTTAAAGATTTAAAGAATAACATCAAAGCACATAAAAAGATTAAAGACGAAGTAATGTGGAAGTTACGAAATAATAAGCCATAAATTGGTGTCCGTGTTTCACATATAATGGAAATATTAGGCAGTTCTCATACATTGTCTTCCCCTCGCAGCCCCAGTGCGCTAATGAGCTGGCTGCCTTGGGGAATAAGCTCATTTGCACTAACTGCAGCCGGCTTACAATGAAGGAACTGTGATGTTGTCGTTTGTCATTTAAGATTTGTCGTCTTTTTGATTAGCTGACAGTATTCTTCCCAGCATTAACGAGTAGTAAGATATCTTATTCATTCTAGACTGATTTAGATGAAAATGTTTACCTGGGTACATTTCCATGACTCTCATCATGGTTAAAAGCAAAGCATTTTCATACTATTAAACTTATAGTTTTAATATTATCAAACTGTATATGTAACGTTTTATAAAACATATTTTTGTTCATAATAATTATTACGATAGCAATGAAAAATTATTTTGAAGAATTTCATCTCCGATAGTTAAGAAGCTATCTGAAACTTAAGCTAATGCAAGCGCTCAATCAGATTTAAATAATGGTTAGAAGGATATCCGAAAGGTCAATATGATGGAGAACATCCCACGCATTTATCATTATTGAACGTTTATAGCGTTCGTTATCGCGATGTATTGTACAGTTCTCTACGTTCGAAGTGAAATGTGTTAACGACAGATTCAATAGAATTTCAGTACAATTAAGGATGTTTTTATTTCTTTTGGTGAATCGCAATCAAAGCCACTACACCTGTGCCGCGCTGCGATGCGTGATACATTCAAATAATCGATTTGTCTGGACGGGACCAACCACTTTCGTGACTGAGAGGAGTTTCGTGTTTTCGATGTTTAGATTGTCCAAATTATTCCTTTATAATGCTTTACTTCTTATTATTTACATGTTATTTACATGTATCATAGATGGTTGATAAGGCAATTAATTTAATATATACTTGTTATAGAATAATTATACAATAACAAAAAATGTGAAATATGTACGTCCGTATATAGCTATTTTTTGTAATGAAAATAACCTCCAATTGTTAACTATGTAAAACCTTTTTGTCAAAAGTAACAGCAGCCAGTCCGAATAGTTATTTTAACGTTGCGAGAAATCAATTACATTCTCGTTTATTTTAGTTGATCGCTTTTGCATTTCGTAAAATACATAAAAGGATTTGTATTATTTTTAGTTTGTTTATAGTTATAATTATTTTATGTGATGAGAAAAATCTTAAAAGTATTTTATTTAGTAACACGCCGCGTCGTTGCGAAAATACAGGACAATTAAAATAATTAAATATAATGGGGGTAACTGGCGGTCTTTTAGCTTTCAAGCGATCTCATCCCGGCGACCACTGTAAGGAAAAAATAATAAATTAAATAAGGTGAGCGCAAGGAATGCAAATGTACATTATATGTACATGAAAAAGGACACATGAATCATGATAATTTAGTATGAAAGTTTGATATACGATGTGTCCGGGTACAACCAGGTTGTATAGGAATGGAAGTGAATTTCATAGCCTCACTGCAGAAAAGAAAAGATTTGCCAAGAAAGGAAGAATTATGTGATGGAAGGAATATAAGACATGGAGAACGTGAGCATTACGGCGCTGATGAATGGGTAACCAGCCTAGCCGCTTACACAACGCAGAGATGTGGTCTTACTTTCTTAGACCGAATATGTACGGATACAGGAAGTTGCTACAATGCTCCATTGAATACTCAATCAGTACTGTCCTGCGATCCCTGAACGTACTGTCCAAAGTCAAGATGGCGCCTCGTATACAATATAATATGTATAAAGCTGTATTGAATGTATAAACGTTTTATTTTTGACTAACAATGCTCTTGTGTATACAGCTATACGAATAAGTTTAGTTGTTATACTACTATTCCTATTGCTATTATTATGATTTTTATTATATAGTAAAAAATAACATAGGTTATTATTATTTAGCTTGTAGGAGCCGCATTGACACTTACTATATTATACTTGAATATATCAGGATGTTTATAGTATCTAATTAACGGCAAATAGTATTAAGCAGTACATAGCTATTCTTGGTATTCGTAATAATCTCTGGGCCCCGCAACATTCAACAATAATAAAATAATTCCATATTGAGAGAAATTATTAGAACTTCAAATTAATTAAATTATATGTAATAAGAATCATCTTAAAAGGAAACTTTCTCTCTCGCCTTTAAATAAATAAAACTCATAAGTTGTTTACTACGCATAACTTAGATCCATTGCTTAAATTGAGATACTGTAGAAATGATATTAAAATTATTATGTAATAGATGCCGCGTCTCCAGGCGGTCGGTCGGACCGATCGCGTCAGGAAGATGTTCCCGCATCCCCCGGGATGCTCTCTGCCGCTCAAATGGCTCGACGGCTGCGATCTGAGAACGAACGGCTACAGGTTACTTTCATTAATCTAATTAATTTTTGTTTTGGCTAGGGACAGGCTTATTTATGATATTCTGTAGAGATGTATTTATTTGTTACAAATGCTTTTCAAGTTATTTCTTCCTTTGCCCTTGCCTTACAAATCGTAAGTATATCAAACTTAACTCAATAAATCAAACTTAACCCGTATTACACACATATTTTGCGTGCCATACAACTACTTTCTACTACTAATACCGACAGTATTTTTATAATTCATTACCGTAATATTATTCACGGTTTCATCAAACGATTCACGTTCGTTTACTATGGTATTTGTGTACATAGTGCAACATCTAATACTCATGTTGATTTAAATACTTTAAAGTGATTTAATATTTAATGGAAAGCCAATCGACTGAAAGCCTTATCTTATGCCTACAACTATAACCATTATCTGATGAGTTATTTTCACGATAAAATGGTAAATATTGTTCAGTTGGACACGTGTTGCGTGACTGCAATGTTTTATCCGTCGCATGTGTTCGAAAGTTAACAAATCGATGGCAATTAATCTTGGATACAGGCGGAGTTAACTCGGGTTCGACGATTGCTCGTAGCGGCTGTGGAGAGGGGGGAAGTGGGGAACGCCTTGATCGAAAGGGCCCAGGGGGACGAAGAGGAGAGTCCGCCGCTCGACCCGCAGCAGATGGAGAAAGAGTTGCTGTTGGCGAGGGAAGCTGTTAGCTGTTAGTATACATGTTCCCTATTTAACTTATTCTATCATTTATGAAAGTAATTAAGTCTAAACTAAAGTACTTATTTATTTAAATTACGTTTGCATTGTATTGAAAGTACACAGAACAGTGCGTTTTTTAAACAATTATACAGATTATGTGTTTTTGAATAATGGGTTGGATACACGAAGCCTTAATTAGTCTAAAACCCTTCGGTATACAATCAAAGTACTAGTAAAAAAAAAGGGAACGTTTTAACAAAAGATCCCACAACGTAAGCGCAGTTTCATAGAAATAAATTAATAAGAACAAGAGCCTAAACAGTCTAATAATACGTACAATAAGAATGATTTATTATTAAGAAAAAATATCATTAAAATTTTACTACAAATTATTAAAAAACGGCCAATTTGAACGAGTTTACCATTATTTTTATTTGAAATTAGAATTAGCGTCATTAGGTAATTTTAATTTACACAAAGATTACTTTTATTACCATTTTTAGTTGAACCTTTTGTGTTAGACGATAAAGAACATTACTGGAATTGAAAAGAGAGAAATTAGAACGAAAATTGTATCCACCTGCAAAGGGTTTAATCAACGGTCTTATGCTGTTTCATAGAGATTGTGAACCGGGAAATATTATCAGTACTATTGTTGTTATCTTTATAAAGACACAACTTTTTCTTCTCGTTCTATACAATGATTGCTTTATTGGCATTAAATGAATTAAATTAATGTAGTTTCTAAAATAAGAAGCTACATCTGTAAATATTCTACCCATTTACTTATTATAATGTAGCAGTACTTTACAAGAGTTAATTTAAAGATATAATTTATGTATTATGTGCAACCCATCATAATAAAAACACACATATGACACATAATAGTCGTTTTAGACTAAATATAAGTTGATACAATGCTATAGGAATATCACGATATAGAGTCCGAATGATTTCGTAAATTGGTTTTCGGGTCACGTTTTCGTGGGTTGGTTTGTAACTTCCATTGGCATTTCACTAATGTCATTACCTTCACGAACACCGAACTATATTGGCTTTTGAGATAAATTTACTACGTAATCTATTTTCAATTTATGTTATAATAGTGGAATTATATTTCGTAAAATGTTTATGAATCTGTAGCTTAATATCTCAAGATGTGGCCTTCATTAACATTCCTTACTTATAAATTTCATTTTGTAATGATAAAGGTCTGTAATTGGTACTGAAGACATTTTTGCTTAATTTTTGAATATAAATTTATGTTTATTTTATTTAATATATTAAAAGTGTGAGACGACTCGTGGAGTAAGGGGCATAGAAAAATTGCTCATTTGTTTACTGATTATTAAAACAACCAAGTGTTCCAAACTAATTATTGTTTGGCCATAAATAGAATCCGGGATAACCCAATAGTTTTAGCAAATGCCCACTAAGCACCGAACGTGATCTAAAAAGTTCGTTCCAATTCGTAAAATCTACTGAAGCATTTCATTAGAACATTTTAACAGGTTAGTGGAGTTGTTAACATTTTGAATAAGCAGCAAACGGCCCGTTTGTTTGAGCCGATAACTGAAGCATGAACGTAAAGTTACACAACCGCAGAGGGGATAGAAGTGCGTGTAATAAAACAAAGGGTTAGAAAGTTTTTTAATCAGGTATTAGCAAGTAAAGCGTTCGTGAAGCGCGATATTTATGCTTTTAATCGCAGGTTACATACTGTATGTATCCTGCGATTACATCAATAAACCTTTAAAATTAGAATTAATCTATCATATTAGTTCTTTTAGTTACTAAATGCCGATAAAAGGTATCTTGTTTCATAATAATACAAATTGTGACATTTGTAATGTGATTTGAAATGCCTAGATGTATCAAACACTTGATATCTTCTAATATATAAAATTCTCGTGCCACAATGTTCGTTCCCATACTCCTCTGAATCGGCTCGACCGATTCTTATGAAATTTTTTATGCATATTCAGTAAGTCTGAGAATCGGCTACTATCTATCTTTCAAACACCAAAAAAAAAAATATTATATTATTATGTGGCATTTTACAAATGCCATTTTTTGCCAACATACAACCTTAAATTTTCACCCCTCTACGATCAACCTAACCCTAACCTATTTATTAGATAGTTATTTCAATTGAACTAAAAAAATGATTTCTAGAAATAATATACATGGCAAAACAACGTTTGCCGCCGGGTCAGCTAGTTGTATATATAATATGCGAAAGTGAGCTTATGCGATTAATCAATTAAATTTGACAAAATGGGTAACATTTACAGTTATGCTATGTATGAAAAAGGACTTCCCAAAAACTAATATTCAATTTTGGAAGCGTAATATAATACCACATGGTACTTAAACTAAAAGACCCGAAGCTCGTAAACCCTTCGCAGTTTTATTATTATTAAATCCAAATATAATATTGGATAAGCGTAATGTTACGTCAAACGGTTTCGCTCTATAAAATACCGATCAAAGTGTGCTTATCTGCGCAACTGAGCCTTGCTAATCGCCAGCCGGGTTTATTGTCCTTTACAACGATAATGCTCACGTAATTTATACCTTGCCTTTAAAGCGTCTCGCTTTTAATTCTACAAGTAAGGTTTTTATAAGCGTAATTCGAAACAATTGATCAACATTGCATCTATATCAAATGTAAATACTAACAAAAGGTCTTAAATCCATATATTATGTGTTTGAGTTACAACTAGTGGTACACACACATTAACATGAAATATAATTCGAAAAAAATCTGTATTAATGTATTCTCGTAATTCCTTGTTAGAATTTTCAAAAGGTATAAATGTAAATTAATTTTCCCAAATATTTCGAAGGAAGCAAATAATTTTAACCAAAACTTTTAGATACTAAATAGACAAACCGTAAACTGGAAAACTTGGGTTCATTCAATTTTCATTTGCTCCAGTTATCCGTAATTGAAATCGATATTCAGCTTCATATTCAACGGTTTCAATTTTATCCCTTTTATTGAATAAAAATGCGTATTTAAAGGTGAAATTTTGGTGAATACGTGAAACGAATCTTAAGTATCTGATCCATTACCTAATACTAAGAATTAAACTTCTTACATTATTTGACATTATGTCCCTCTCGCCTGACTGGATAAAATAAAAAATATGTTTATTTTGGAACATAAGATACATGTATAACTTATTCCACGTCATTAAATTTGAAGGCATCCCTACTCATCGGCAAAGAAGACAGAGGGTGTAGGCCGAGAGAAAAAGCCGGCGTAAAAAACTCTCGGTACTCTTTTAAAACAGCAAATCATCAAACAACACTTATTTAAAACAAATATCGCAAATTAATTAGAAGTAGCCTGTCTAGCACTAGTCCCAGGCCATTTTATCAACTAGATAATCGTCGACTTTATAGTAAGCCCTTTTACACAGCTTTTCTTTAACACATTTCTTAAATTTATTGAAAGGCAAAATTCAAACAAAAAAACAAAGACAGATTTTATATATTTAAAACAATTTATAAAAGTTCCTAAACCAGATTTATATTTATTTTATTATAAGAGTTATGCAAAGAATCGAATACAAGCACATATACAGCTACAATTGCATCACTTCCGGTCAGCTCGGGCAAAAGAAACTCACCAGACGACATAAAATAAATAAAACTTTATTAAATCAATTACATAATTCCACTTTATACTAATATATGGTAGAGGTTTTAAATCTAATAAACTAAAAAAATAACTTATAGGTTTAATTTATTATTACTCGCTGCAAAAACGAAATTAGTAAAATTTATGTCAGTACATGTTCTTTAAAACTGAAAATAGTTTTACCAAAACTATACTTTATATTTTAGCTCTCAAGGCTGACAAGAAGAGGCTTAAAGCTGAGAAATTCGATTTACTCAACCAAATGAAGCAGCTTTACGCGACTCTTGAGGACAAAGAGAAGGAGCTCCGGGACTTCATTAGAAATTATGAACAGGTTCGAGTGATATTTGAGCACAGCTTATTACAAGTAAGATAAACCTATTGAAATGTTGAATAAAATATCAGGACTCGTCTCAATCCTGAGGAGTAGTCTGGACAATTCGTTTTGTATATTCGTAACGTAATGCAGCGTTTTTCAGTGACCAACTGGCATTTTAGATAAGTACATACCTAATAGTCTTACAGGTTTTTTATGATAATATAAATAAATCCACAATGAAAACAAGTACAAACAAAACATAATAGATGCGGTCAAGAAGCGGCGCGTCTTCGGCGTTGGGAGCGGAGCGGGCAGAGCGGGAACGCGAGCGGGCTGCTCTTTTGCGACACGCCAGAGATGAAGCAGAGAGGTCCTTGCAATTGGCCGCTGCATTAAGTGCCCGAGATACGCAGCTACGACATGCCAGGGAACAATTGTATGAAGTATGTAAAATAGGCTATAGAAAAATATACTCGTATATATAGAGAACATTTGTTAAATGCAAATCAATTTATACAACAACATATACGACTTGATAATTTACATATACAAATGTTCAAAACTGTCAATTATATGTGTTTTATTAAAAAAATTACATACAATATTTATATACAAAGTAAAACCCTTCAACCACCAAATGTGGGTAAGGCTAATTATATAACAATATTATCACTAAATCTACAGTTCAAAGTTGGCTGTCATGTCCTGGCAAAGAAGATAGGCATCGGCCTAAAACATTAAATCAGTGATATAACTTGCCACTAGAGACAAAACCCACGTCACGTTCATGAAACCCATAGGAAATGAACTCGTATGAGAATGATAATAGCCTCGGCTCGCCGTGAACTATCTTAGACCTCCGTTAACATTATTTTAATAGAGCATAATTTTAGATATATATTTCTTGAATGTGGACTATGTTAACAAGACTGTTTTTTGACGAAACCACATTTTTTATAAATTTAAGGATCGTTTATTCTGATTATCTGTTGATTTTTTCACAAACATAATATGGATATGTAGAAGATCGTCTAAAGAGAGACTTATTTTCTTGTAATCTACGATTGTATTATAAACAAATATCGATTAAATGTGCTTTGTAAGCGATTACATTGCGTTGTTTGTAATTTTTCATACAAAATATTATAAGTTTTTATCCGATAAATATTCGTGTCGCACATACTCATTACTATAACTAATTGAGTTAACTTATTAAAAAGATTTGATGTGCTTGATTTTCTATGTAATGTACAAACCTGTTCATTTACTCGTATATAAGCCCCGCCTCCGTAATTCATATCATGATATTCATTGAATTCCTTTTACACGTATGTTACGCGAACTTAGCCCGAGTTCGACTCCCGGCGAACGTAGGCTGTTCACAAATTATAAAAAAGTACAAGGGTTAACCCCTAAATCTTGACGAATGTATCTTTATTTTTGTTAATATAAACTTTAGTAGATCAATCATTCTTACATCTACACAAGTTTGGGTGAATATGATAATCTGCAAACAGAGCAATATCCATAGAAATTATGATGAATAGGTCCGGTAAATTCTCATCCATCACCAGCACACGGTGTTAATTACAATTTGAAATTACTGATTGAAATCGAGAAGAGAATTAAGCGCAACTGTTTCCACAGCACAAAACACTTGAAACTTAGTTTTTCGTTGTTCATATTTTTGCTCGGCAACTTTAAGTGTAATCGAGACAAATATAATTAGTTTATTTAATAGTATTTTTGTATGTATTAAGCCCCGTAACCTCAAATAATAGTAATCACTCTAGCTAACTGACAAATCTAGTCTAGCTGTTGATTGAGATCTTTTTATATCAGGCACGTAGACAACTCCAGGCGGCGGGATGTCTTTCGGAGGGAGAGAGTGTGGCGTCGTTAGGTATCGGACCACCCATGATCCTCGGTGGTCCTTCAGGTCTACTTGGAGACAGGGGCAGCTGCAGCGCTGATTCAGGTGTTAGAGGTATACAGTTAAGGAAGGACTTCGATTTAAGCTTTAAAAAACACGTGGTACACTTCATGTAACTTTTTAGGTAGTATTTCAAACATTTTTGATAATCCGTTTTTGTAATAACATATAAGAATAAATGATCTTGTTTTATCATTCTTATTGGTTTTAATCCCGAGAAAATTACAAATGTTTAAAAAAATACATTAGTGTGTATTAGAATGTGATGACGTCCTTTAATCATTTCAACCACAGATAAGATAGATTTGTGGCACTTTAGACACGGAAGATGACATTAATGTTAGTGACAGGTAGCAGCGATGGTGGTGCCACATCGGTGTGCGGAGGAAACCTCTCTGATTCTACGGCAGAGGGCGCTCCTCTGAATATAGACCCCTACGACACAGATGCAGTCTCTCTTGTGTCGTCTGCGCATCCTATTTATCAATGTAAGTATTTCCGTATTGGTCAAAACTCGAGTAGAGGTTTCATAGCTGCAATATTAATCCCGAAACATCTTGACGATGGATATATTATACAATGTGTTGGTCACTAATTTAAACTTACCTAATGCGAACGCCTTTTTACCGAACGTAGCCTAACGTATTTAACAAAATACTCGTATAAAACAATTCTGCATCATTAGCACACTGTACAACGAATTTAAATTAAGTTATTTAATATTTCTAAGTGCTCCATCAATCTTTCGGTTCTAATAATAGTTTTCCTTTGGACAGCTATCTCATAATTATCATGTTCTAAATATAGACGCTATCCATGTTCTTCAACATAGATACAAAATATAGGAAACTTAATTAAAATGTTTCTCAATTAACATAGTTATTAAAATGAATTTGTAAAATGAAATCGCTATCGAAAATTCCGTCGCAATGAAATTAATTTTAATGGATTTCACAGCAAACCAACTTAACGTCTGAAATGCTTTTAACATTATTACTTCCGGGGCATTGTCGCTATGTAAACTTACTTCGCGTGGATTCAAAAGTATTGATCAATTATTTCGCTTTCACAAATTGCAGCTGTAATTACTTTTGTAAAATGTGAATATAAACCAAACATAGTAACGATTGTTTGTAGTCAATTTCATTGTTTATTAATGATTATAAAATCAATTACAGTACACACATACTCACTCGTCATATTGAATTAAAAACTTACTAGCAATCTCGCAAACTTAATTCGCAAACTAAGTCCCCATATGTTTACCCGCGTGCATTTCGTGCATAATGCCAAAATTATAGAAAACCTTTTGAAGTTTATCGCTTTTATAGAGATTATTAATCGACACAGAATAGCTGAACATAAAAATGTATAAAAATATTACGTTTATAATATTTTTTTTTCAAGTGAGTACGCCACGTGACTGCAGTCCCACACTATCTCCGCACAATAGCGCTTCGCCTTTCAGTCGCTCGGTCGACGCGGGCTCGCTCTCCAGGTACTAACTTTATTTAATGGCAAATCCTTTCAGGCATTTCACAGACTATATTTTAAACTTGATACTTGTGTCATATGAATGGTTTATAAAGCATTGTTGTGAGAAAATTAAAATTAAGTTTCTATACCTATTTTAAATAATAATTTGTGTATTCTTTTCAACTGTATCTTATAAGTATCCCTACAGCTCCTGTGGACTGTAAAATAAATTAGTAGTTCGTAATTAGGACACGGCAATCATTAAATTTTTGGAAAAACCAATATGATTAAGCTTATGCTGTTATTAGTCCTTCATTATAGATACATGATCATCAAAGTGTAAACGGATCTGGGCGAGGGTCTCAGACATTAAACTAAACGTTTGAAGGCCTCTTAACGAGATTAAATGCTTAGGACAAAATGACGACATTGCTAATGTGATAAGGTGACTTAACATACTCGTACGTTTATCACATACTTAACGTAAACTTAATTAAACTGTCGCGTGTGTAGTAATTCACTAATTTGTACGAGTTAGATGTTTTAACTATTGTATGTGATTTACTTTGGTATATAGTTTCAAGTTAGCCAGCCATCTGCAGCAGATCGTTTTACCAATTCCAACCTATTGGTTATTAAACTTTCACGTTTATCCTGTCGTAATCGTTTAGTAATCGCTAGTGAACATTGGGCTTACGCCTATTAAGGCGATATATAATATATAGAGATATAAAGCTTTAAATACTTATTTGCCAGTTTCAACTTGTGTTTACATAGAGTGAAGATTATGCTTGCGCTTTCGACCGTGGTCCTTTACTACCCGTTTATTTTAGCTTAAATTATCAAGTAAGATTTGTCTAGGTCCGTGGAACAGCTATCGAGTCCTGGGGAGTGTGAATCGGCTCTTTTGGGAGGGATGCGGACACGTGGGAGTGCCAGCAAATCGGGCCGTGGCCGAGGCTCCGCGTGGGGCTCCATATCACGAGTCTTCGCGAGAAGTAGACATCGTACCAAGTCAGGCAGCGCGGCTTCTAGTGGACATGAAAGTGGTATGATTTTTGATTTGATTAGAAGTAACGGTGCTGTCTACTTAGACTTAAAAGTATCTTAAACTACTTAAACTGTTTTTTAAAGTAGTTTATGAAATGCATTTTTTTTATAGAGTTCATTTCATGACATACCAATATAAAGGCATTGTAATAAAAGCGTAATAATAATATTCTATTGTACAAGAACCAGTGTATGGCAGCGGCAGTGGCCGTGCTTGGTCACCTTTGGGCAGTGAGGCGGCTTTGCGTGAGGCGGCGTCTCTGCCTTTGTCGCGATGGCGTGCACCGGCCATCATTGCGTGGCTCGAACTGGCCCTGGGAATGCCACAGTATGCTGCTACCATCGCCGACAACGTCAAGAGTGGAAAGGTGAGTAAAAATTGCGTACATCGGTTACTTATAATACGAGTGCATCGTTTTGTTATTACGTAAATGGTGTTAAAAAATATATCAGTATACATTGAGAAATTCGTTTATTTGAGTAAATAATGCACATTTTCAAAGAAAATTGTATTTATATGTCAAAAGTAATGTAATAAGAGTCATTTGTCGACACGATGTCATTTGTTTTTTTTGAATGGCAACACCACGTAATTTTAACGACATCTTACAGGTTGTAAATAAAATTGTCAATGTGTAAAAGTGAATGTTTGATTTATTTTAAAATTACATCTAAATGTCGGACAACGATAGTGATAGTTATCTGGCTAATATTAACCTGCGAATCGACATATTATTATATATTACGGTAACTGATCGCTAGGTGTTATAATGAGTTTGCCAATAAGTACATGAAAACACTTTCGCGATAAATCCTTAGGCAAAACATCAAAGCAATCTTCGATCAATTATTTGGGAAAATATTTTTGTTTGCTTACGTATATTCCGAACTCCAAGATTTTATATTCTCAGAAGAACCCTGATAAATTCATAATATTATTATTCATAATCACGATTCGCGTTGAAAGTTGCTTCCCTTTCCTTGTAATCAAAGTAAAGCAATTTAATGCTATGTTTTTATTTAATCAAATTGACGAATGGAAATAATTAAAACTTATTACGAAAAGTAATAAATAGGAAATATATTTTTGTGCGTTCTTTTTCTATACCTGACATATTTTAGTGACTAACCTATAGATTAATATGTTTACATTCAATGGGACTCGGATAGACATATTTATGCATCCGTTTTACTGATCATTCGCACCGCAAATCTTAACCAAACTTCTGCGGAGAATTCACTGGAATCGAATTGAATATTTGGAATTAAACTGTAGGTGATTACGGTGTCTTAAAGGCAGTCAGTATTATTTATGTAGGATAGTGTTAGTTCTTAGGAACCCATATTATAAAATATATATTTGTTACTGTATATGTTCGTTCGCCAAACACAAACACCAGCTTCAAACTTTTAATTAAATTTTGCAATAAAGTGATAAGAGAAATATAGCCATAGGCGAATATACCCAGCTTCATAATGTATTCATTTGCAAATATTGAAGTGAATTTTGTTACGTGCCGGGAATATTGCTATTATTTAGAGGCTTATTTCGGAGGTTTAATTATTGCGATAATTAGGGTGAAATGTTAACGATTGTATACTCCTGCGTGGGGTTGAGAACTTCATTTGTATAATTCGCAGAAAGTTAAATATTATTAACAGACTGAGTTATTTTATAAAATATTGATATGGGTGAAGTAGTGGTTGTTGGATAAAGTTTAATGACACGGTGTTTCAAGATGTGTCAAGGACTACTAGTTTCTATTGTATTGCCCGGGAAAATACGTTTTCTTATCGGTTCTGAAAAAGCAGCAATAAGATGATTTGTTGACAAAAAACTTAACCAATCATCGCGTTACATCTTATCAAAGAGTTCATACAAATGACATACTTATTTATTGATTACAGATATGGAAACAGTTATTTATAAGAGTAACAATCAAAACAAAATACAAAATTTCTTCAGAAGAACAAACAAATTGGCTAGCTATAAGATGACGCAATAGAAGCGTCAAATATTGTGTTCTGGTTGTTTCTAGATCCGTGCTTTGAATGGGCAGGTTTTGCTAGAGCTGACAGACACGGACCTTGAGGTCGGCTTGGGGATTACACAGCCGATGCACAGGAAGAAGCTGCGGCTGGCCATCGAGGAGCGGCGCCGGCCAGACCTCGTGCGGAACCCCAGCATTGGGCAGCTCTCGCACGCCTGGGTCGCCGCGGAGTGGCTGCCTGACCTCGGATTGTCGCAGGTTGGTCGATGATTACCCATACCGTAACATACATACCTACGTGTCTCGTTTCTTTGGGTAATGAACCCAACAGAAATGGCTATTCGCAATAAATAAACAACTTACCGATTGAAAGTGACGTGAAATTCAAAAGCTATTTGCATTAAATTGTCGACAGAGGATTAAAATGCAATTCACTTTTAGTTTTTCAATTTCGCAAACCAATTAATAAATTAATCTCCTACCGAATACTTTTATCGAATAAATTGGCGTTTATTAATATCAGTACAGTTGACAATAAAATATTTGTTAACATATATATATATATCTTAAATTTAAAGATTAATTTATAAAATATCTAAAACAGTATGCCGAGTCATTTTTGGCGAATTTGGTGGACGCTCGAATGCTCGACACAATCAGCAAAAAGGAATTGGAGAAATATTTAGGTGTGACGAGGAAATTCCATCAAGCTTCAATCGTCCACGGGATCCATTTGCTCAGAATTATGAAGTACGATCGTCAGGTACGTGCTTATCTACTTAAATTTATCAAACGTCGTGAACGCTCGATATTCTTCACTCCACCTTTCAAGCAAGCTATTTTAAACTGAAATATTTTTTTCAATCTATGATTCATTAACTGAATAGCAATAAGTCTATTACAATGGAAAAAACTTTATAATATGTACTTAAAAATTATGTTTAACTAGCTTTATTTTACGTTCGCACAAGTCAAGCACATACGTTCGCCAACTCGTTTTATATTTGTACGTTGTACTCGTTGTATTTTTCTTATGTAAATTTTTTGTTCTTCTACGACTCAGGGACCGTTCAAGTATTACGTAAGCTGATTTACTGCAATTTATCCCCCGCTTATAATAAAATATAGTGCTTACGTAATACTTGAACGGTATAATGAACGGAATACCCTTACACCTAGTTTTACTAATAAAATTATTTTTAATAAACTCGTGGATTTTTTAAAGTTATATTTCAGTAACTAGAAGGCAATGACTCTATTAAGTTAATCATCTGATAATTTAATAAAAAAATACACTTTCTTAGTTAGGGGCAAAATTACCATATACTTTTGGTATACAAGAAAATAATTTATCGTAAGCCGGAGTTTGTTTTTCGATAAACGAGAAAGGTGAAAGCAAACAGGGGATTATGCACTGAAGCCCGTTATAAAATGTTTTTCGTTACGACCTCCCTAATAGAAGAGTCGTTAATCATTTCTTACTCGAACCTCTTTTGAATTCGTGACAGTGAGCGAAATTTCATTTTTTATCTCGTTTTTCATATTATCTAGTGTACATAATTTATTAACAAAATTATAACAATTTTTTCCGTTTCAAAAAGCGTAATTTTGTCCTCATTTATCATAACCATTTTTCGTGTATATTATTTTATTTTTGTACTTAAAAATTATAGTCCAAGTAAAATAGAATCCATTAGTGAGAATTGAAGAGTTATAATAATTCAGCGTTTTCTTTAATTTAATAGCGAGAATATATAATACAATACAATGTTCAAATATGCATAAGACAATTGTCTCTATTACCAATAAGCCTTTAATAAAGAATATGTTTTGCTTTTTAGTTTTTACCAATTTCTACGTGAAAGACATATATCTTTTCCTAAATGAATATATTCTGTCAATTGTACTATATACCAACAACAAATAAACAATATGATGCGGATCACTGAATTCTGTTCTATTAATTTCGTAGCTTCGGGCTACAGCGTAGCCTCCACCTAGAGGTAATCTTATTAGGTCAAAAACGTAGGCATTGCGTGCTATATATATCTTGTAGTATATACTACATATTTTCTGCATATCTTTCTATTCTATAAGCCCATGCTTTGCACATAACAATCCAGAGATAATAGGATAGGTAATGGTCATAGGTTAAATCAGTAGTGATTATTATAACGACTATTATTACCTATCTAAAAATAACACGTATTTTATCCTTATTGTTAGTGTGATCGTGGATGTTGTTGACAGGCTTTAGCTGTTCGTCGTCATCAATGTGAAAATGTTGACGCTGATCCTTTAGTGTGGACCAACCAGCGCTTTATACGCTGGGCGCACAATATTGACTTGGGTGAATTTGCTGACAATCTCAAAGGTAACCTTATTTTTATAAGCAAAAATAGTTTTAGTTACACTATATATGCTAAGTTTTTCTTTAACTTTCGTTTTAATTTTTTTGATTAGTTTTGTTACAAGTATCATTTTTTAATTATTCAGATAGTGGAGTTCACGGAGGATTAGTCGTACTGGAACCGTCATTCACTGGAGAAACGATGGCCACGGCTCTGGGGATTCCACCTTCGAAAAGTATAATTCGAAGACATCTGGTGGCCGAGTTCGACGCTCTCATCATCCCCGCAAGGTAAACATTTTAAGGCTATAACGAGAACACATTACATCAAAATATCAAAACAAATGTTTAGGTAAAGATAGTCACTGGACAAAGTTCACTTTACGCTTTCAATAAAGTCCACGAGAAATGAGTTGAGCATTAGATCATTCTTCCAATACGAAAGGCACTGCATGGAATTATTAAACACAGTCACAGACCCGTAGGCGATACCTGGTAGTTAATTATAATGTGAGGTGCAATCCTGCAGGTATACGATATTTTGCCAGGTGGAAGAACTGCAAGTGGAGGCTGCCCGAGCATCCATGTTGTCCACGAAACAAAGATAAACATAGAAAAGTTAAAAAGCTCTCGTTTAAAAAGTAAATAAAGCTTCGAGTCCGGTCCCCGCGCGTGTCTCTATGTAAAGTCCCCTTATACTCGTATAGTAAAGCTATTTTTCCACTAAAGAATTTCTTTGCAAGAAATGTATTTTATAGAATTCTTCCGTCAAACTTGCTCGTTCGAGATTTTTTGATCGAAAACTTTACGAGCGGTGAAGACTGATAAGTTATTGTAGGTATCGTGTGGTTTGTAAGTGAAGTGTCTCGAAAAGTTTGACGAACAGACGCAATCATTATTCCTGTTCCACGTCGTGTATGTTAGAATTCGTCCCAATAGACCGGCCCTCGGAACTCGACCCGTAGGAATTATAGATTTTTGGCACATCTTAATGTAATTCAGATTCGAATCAATGATAATATTAGTGAACGTTGATATTCAAATTAGATGAATTGCGCGTAGCATTTGATGCTTCGTGTTTATAATATAGGAGGTGCTCGCATCTCATTATTATATTTACTAATGCATTCCTTTTATCGTACGAATTTAAAGGAAACGATTTAAATTCATCGAATAAATTTTGATTATTAAATCGGAACCGTTCACGATCAAATAGCTTTAGGATTAATACAATAAATAGCATTACTAATATTGTAAGATATCTATGTTTTCGACTTGTATTGTATACATTCCTAATGTAAAATTGAATTATGTATGTATATTAGATCAATTGTAACGGTATCCTTCGGCATATGAATGTGAATAAAAATCAAAAATGAGAAAACTATGAAATTGTCGAGTCATTATCTTGTCCGTCACCCCTATCTTGGCGATCATCGAGGCAGAACGGTAAATCATTTTATCGATAAATCATGAATGCCTCTCTGTCATCATCATTAGACCGCACCTTTTTCGGGCTTAGTCCACTCTGTCATTCGATACTTTATTTCATAAAACATTGTCGATTACTTTGTTTATAACCATACGTAAATTTTGTTTCTTGTTTCACAGATTTCTGCTTCAATTTCTTTTTAAATTTTCTTGTGATATCGACTTCTTACCAAAGAAAAATGTTGTTCCGTTTCGAGAAAGTTAATCCAGCGGCACGCTCCGAGTGCTCACCTATCTTCTCCATTATCTTAGAACAATTTTCGTCACAAAGAGTCAAAGTGAAAATTAGGAGGTGGTAACGTTGGCGAAACTTACACCGAATTCTTTTGATGTAAAAAGTTTGCCGGCAAAAAAGTTTTATCTAAGTTTAGCAAAAGATTTCCAGTTTCAAATTGTTAAAGCTTATTGCATTGTTCTAAATGTAGAATCGATTTTATCCAATACAATGTTATTCTTTGGTAGCCATCGTTTGTTTTGTGCTAGGTAATTTTTTCACTATTTTTGTACACATTAGCATGATTTGTATTTTTCCCGTGCATCATGCTTTTGGTGTGAGCTGAATTTATTCTGTACATAATCTTTGATTCATTTTAAGTTTTCATTTTCTAAATTAAAGACAGGTGTGAAATTAAAAAATGCAAATATTTTGCATGGAGCTTTCTGTGTTAGAGTCAATAATATGCCTAATGGTAACGAAATGATAAATCTCTGGCTGATGTATAGCTTCTCGGTGTAATTCTTAATAATATTGAATATTAATATTAAAACGCTTTCAGGAACACTTTCGGCCATCAAATAAGAATGTTAGGTAGACCTTTCTCGAGATCAGTGGCCACTGGTTTGCCTGGAATAGATTTCACAGCTGACTCAAGACGACATAGCTTACGGGTAAGATTATGAACACAAACTCAAAATATCTTTATTCTTATAGGTAACCAAGTACTCTTATGAACGTCAAAAGAAAAGATGTTAAATTGATTCTAAATGTATATTAAAACAATAATATTTATATAATATATAGTAAATAAACATTTTGAATTAAAGGCAAAAAGGTAATATTGAGGCATATTTGTATATAAAACGAACATTAAACTCAGTGATGTAAAAACGTCATAATTATTGTTCGCTTTGATCATTTATGGGAAATGAAACTTCGATATTTTTGTAATAACAGTGTAATTATTAACGCTTTCATAATCCACAACAAACTTTTCATGTATCCTTCACAACAATATACAAAATTTGAAAAATAAATTTCCTTTGTTCTATTTGATCCCTATCGAAAAATTAAGGTAGAAGCAATGTTATCATACCTTAAAACATGATAAAACTATTCAACAGGGCTCAATTACCCGCGCCCTAGGAGCGTTGAAGGCTAAACACGATCGACAGTCGCCATCGAGTTCCAGCGAAAGCTCTAGTCTAGGCCAGTACCAGATGTGCTATTCCCCACCGATAGGGGGTAGAACTCTCTCGCAATTAAGTATGACCTATGCCCCACCGCCTACGGTGCAGGAATACGAGCCCATATACACACCGCTAAGCCTTTACTCGCAGTCTAGCGTGTCTACAAGAGACAGCTTGCAGAGGTTGAACGAGATTAAAGAAGGGATTACGCACAGGTGAGTTGCTTCGAAGGTAGTTCTTAAAGTGCGAAACTCTTTGTGAGATTTGTAGATAGCTTTAGTTTCTTTCGATTATATTAGTTGTAGCGTAAATATTTACAATGCTATGTATAAATTTATTGCTTATTGCACTAATAAAAGTAAGCAGTGTTGGCCTAGTGGCTTCAGAGTGCGACTCTCATCCCTGAGGTCGTAGCTTCTATCCCCGGCTGTGCACCAATGGTATTTATTTCTATGTGTGCATTTAACATTCGCTCGAACGGTGAAGGAAAACATCGTGAGGAAACCGACATGTCTTAAACCCCTAAAGTCGACGGCGTGTGTCAGGCACTGGAGGCTGATCACCTACTTGCCTATTAGATTTAAAAATGATCATGAAACAGATTCAGAAATCCGAGACCCAGACCTAAAGAGGTTGTAGCGCCACTGATTGATTTTAATAAAAGTAATCTTTGGTATAATCATAGAAAATATCGATTATAAGCAATTTTTTTTACAGATACGGCCAAAGGGTGGATCATTCACACAGGGTGAGTTCTCCTCTGCCCTCCAAATCCGTGGACGATTCAGTCGTGAGGCAAAGGAGGCACAGACGAGTCAAAAGTATCGGCGACATCAACGCCTGCAGTAAAACCTCCGTTTAACTCCTCGTATTGCCTTTATCTAACATATCTGAACTCAAATGTGCTTCATGGCAAAGTGCTCATTAGCTTATTAGGAAAAAGGATACAGCAAGCTTACCACTTCAACGCTTAACTAGATAATTAGTTAACAAAGAAACTTAATGACCCAATCTAAAGACGAAACTCTATTTCGATACAGCCCTCAACATTTATAGCGCTGATTTCACTTAGAATTTAGTGGTATGAAAACTCAATATTGAAATTGAAATCTCCTTAGATGTTATGTTGTAAACTGCTTGTTTGAGTACTCAATGCATATTTTGAAGACTTATTCGTAAAAAAAAATATTAACACTGTTAAAACAAATGACATTGTGTTGATGACGTGTAAGAACTAGGCTATTCAAAGAAATATTCACGCAGTTAACAGATGAAACAAAAATGGTAATCTAATCAGGACCAATGTTTTAATGTTCACTAGTTTAAATGATAGTGTTAAATAAGGGCTAATACTAAATTACCTACATATTACTCACCATATCCTATACCAATTTTAATTATGAACTGACTATATCAATTATTGTCTTATGACAAAGCATTTACAGACTTATTTTGTACTGATTTATCACTATATTGCAATGACGTTTTACTGAAGACCCTGGTGCAAGACATAGTTTACGAACGACACGACACCTATGCAAATATAATATAGTGGAGAGATTTATATATTGCATTATTTCAGTGCTGATGAATTCTCTATGAATCCAGATCTTTTGTAGAAGTCATTGTACGATGTTTTTATGGCTATACTGTGATGAAAACTCACAAATCAGTTTAAATAAAATTACTAATTAGTCAATTTCTGTATATTAAGTAATTTATCGACTTGAAGCGAGCTTTACACTTTTCGTTTTTGTTATTATTGTTTTATTTTGTATTAATTTATTAAGAGTGATATGCGGTACCAATGATTTTATAACTATTAATTAAATGTTTAATGTATTTCAGTGTTTTATTTACTTATAAAGACCTTTCACGCTTCAAGCTCGATTATTATCCTTCTTGTGTTTATCGAGAATATTTTTTTTTATTTATATTTAATGAACAATTTCACAATATCCTGAATGGTTTAATACCTTTAAACTGTTAAATTAACACCTTAGTTATCAGTAATGTTAGTTGTAAAATTTGGCGCAAGTTAGCAAATAGGTATCAAATATATTGAATCTTTCCTTTCTTAAATAAGAAACTTTGGTATCTGGAAAGAGCTTTCGGGTGAGTGCTTTATTTCCGTCTTGCTAGTTAGAGTATTGCTCGTCGTTCCCTTTGTACTGTTATTTCTAGTGTCACATTTTATTCAAATATGTATTTTCAATTTTTAAATATATAATGATCATGACATTTTTTTAGGTGATGCATAATTTTTTGACCACAAATATTGATTATAATGCTCAGTTTTATTTATTAATTACGTCGTCAATAATATATTTATTCTTGAGTGTTTAGTGAACTATTTATAGTCTAACCTTCCCATGCCTATGCATACCAAATTTCGTCTCATTAATTTCAGTCAAGATTATATGATGGTATGTACTCAGAGCAGCGTTGGCCTAGAGCGTGCGACTCTCATCACTGCGGTCGATTTGTCCCTGGCCGTGACTTGGACTTTCTTTCTATGTGCGCATTCAACATTTATATATATATTCTCATTCTATTCAACATATATATTCTCTCGAACGGTGAAGGAAAACATTGTGAAGGTCAAACAGTTGACGGCGTTCACAGCTTCAGGCACAGGAGGCTGATAACCTACTTGCCTATCAAATTGACAAATGATCATGAACCAGATACAAGAATCTGAGGCTAAGACCTAAAAATGTTGTAGCACTACTGATTTATTTATCTAATTTTTTATGTACTCAGTACTCATATTTATTGTTATAAAATGTGTATCAAACGGATACTCAACCGTTTGATACGGGACAACATAAAAACATCAAAAATTTCATATTTTTACATAATTTCCGGTTGTTCATTACAAAATATATTTAGTTGAACGTACATAGTACTCGACACATTTTTATTCTCATCTCGTGTTATTACGACGATATTAAATACATCCCGCCTCGAAGGCATTATGAAATGAGGCCGAGCTATCTTCGTGATTATTGCACTATCTTTTCATATAACAAGCTGCAACGCAATTTATTACTTTTTTATATTTTGGGATGTAATTATAACGAAAAACCAATGATAATAATTATTACTTAAAATTTATGTAGCGTCAATTAATTTTAAATAGTTTAAAATGGGCACTTTTGTAATTTTTACTATAATTATAAACACAATATGATATTAGGCTACATTTTCATAGGATTAAATAAATTCATAGAATTTTACAATATTGTCTTTCATCGATATTTTCGATAGGTACAAATATCTACTATGCTCAGAAATATTATCGTAATTAGTGAAATGTAATAATTAACAACGAAGCAATACTATAAAATAAAAGCGGAAAATAATCTAAGGCTTAGCAAATTCAATTGCTTTAAAACTACAACACAAACTTTCTCTATAAACAATAAATTTTCCATTATAAACAGAAAAAGTTTGAAAGGACATTCCAGTCCCAGTTCTATATTGAGCTGTCGTAGTTTTAAATCCGGCTGCATAACAATGAACTCGCCAGAGCCCGATTTAGCATAAATTACTTCAATAATTGGTTGGTACTGAGTGGAAGTTTGCAGTTATAAGGTGTCATTAATGTCTGAGTTATTCCGAGTACTTTCTTTACTGTATTGCGAGTTAGAATTATTTTAACTACCATCAAAAATTCAAGTAGTTTAGTTAATAATATTTTCAAATAATATGAAATTGTCCATCTTAAACAATATAGTCGTACGTAATTGTTCGAAACATATAATTTTAATTAAAAAATTTAAAGAGGTTGGTCTAAAATATTATTTACCTCAGCCGTTCGTCACATTTTTTGATAGTCACTGCTTTGTTTCACTCGGATTAAGTTAGACTCAATTTAATTTGATTTATACCTTTTACGTATACGTATACGACCACCGAACCGTTCTTTGTGGTACAATAATATTATAAACGTTCGAAACGGACCTTCGTAGGAAAAAGTGTCTTTATACCAACTCCTGGAAGGCAGCTCTGTAAAATCCAATCAAAGCTTAAAATAAATAGAAATACAGGTTTTTGTAATACTAAATATAATGGAACTAAAAGAATTTGCTGTCGTAGGCCTGAGACGGTGAGAAGATTCATGTGACGTGTGGTCAGTACAGAACTATTGCTACCATCTCTTGAAATATTTGAATGATAATTAAAATTATAAATGTTTATTTACCAGTAAAGTATTCTTTATTTCTATTTATTCTAAGAGGAGGCAATGAGAATACAAAAGTTCTAAGTAGTCATAGTAATCCTAACATAATAAATGAACTTTTACTGATTCAAAGTCCCTTACAAAAAAAATCTCCATAAACCTGAAAGTAGGTGAAAGTATTAGAGTGAAATGACCTCTAAACAGAGCTTACAAAAGCTCCGAATACCCTCGTTACAAGTATTAACGTTAAGTTGAAAGTCAAGTACATTTGCATGGCAATTAGACCGGTGGCTGAGGTCACATTACCATTTCAATCGGGATGAGCGAGCACTCAGCAGACGCCTGACTGAACAATACAATGGTATAGCTAAATTTTATGCTTGCCAAAATATACCATTTATTTTTCCTCTTACATTTTTTGTTTCTGCAAGTTCAGCAGGTAAAGGATGTGGTGTTATAAACAACTCGTGTTTAGTATACACTACAAAACACATACAAAATGGTAACAATACTAATTCCAATTCAAAAGTTAAGTAGTTTTTTTAGTTGCAACCTTATCTCGCTGGGCTGGTTCAAATTGAAGAAAAAAACTTTTTTTAAAACGAGATACAAGTTAACGCAGAAGTAAATGTAGAAAGCACAGCTAGTTAATAATATATTATAAAAGAAATAGTAAAAAGTTTAAAGAATTAAATATTATGACTCCATCTGGGTAATATATTCTTGAAGCCTTATTGCAAAGCAAAGTATAAGCAATTTTTAAAACAATTGGTGACTTTTACCAGTGTAATACTCAAACGAGAACTAATCTAAGCGTACGACCAACCAGGCTCCAGAAGATAAACAACTCCTTATGTGAAAATTGGATTGTTTTTTTTTTATACAACAAACTCCCGAGCGAAATTAAATAATTATCATTGAATAAATTCAAAACTGTCGTTAAGTGTAAATTAATCAATAAAGCTTTTCATATTTAATCTAATCTTTGGGATTGATTTTCTCCAGTTCAAACAATCTGTATGACTCAAAACTTGGCAATTAAAAGCGGAAAGTTTCTTGCCAGTTGCCCGCTCTATGCCCTTGACTTGCGAGCCGGTAGTAAATGTAAATTTAGAATCAATTTAACATCTTTTCTGTTGACGTTCATAAGTGTACTTGGTTACCTATATGAATAAAGTTATTTTGAGTTTGAAAAAGGTCCAGCTCATTCAGTGAATAAATAACGAATACACCGATCAGTTATTAAAACAAGTTATTCTCAAGAAATCTAAAATATAAATAAAATCATCTAAATATTATTTATGTCATTCATTAAAACGCCTTTTCTATTAAAACATTTCCCATTAATCAAAGTAAAAGGACATTACGGCGTCTATGAATATGGTAACTCAATTTCTGTTCCGATATACATCAAAATATTCGATGGAGCACTTCTCGAGTGTGCCATCAGCAAAAATGTTATTCGGTTTTAAGAAGAAATTTTTAGTCAATGTTATTATGTCCTGTGTTGTTCTAATTTTGTAGTCTATAAATTATTTTTCATCCAAAGATTACCATGAGTTAAATCATTAATTTCTTCAGTAATAATTCCGCGGCATAATTCCGCAGGGATAGGTAGGGACTCTGTCTCTAGAAAATTTTGATTATAATAGAACAATGGCGCTACAATACTTTACGGGTGTTGGCCCCAAATTGCATTAATTTAATATTGAATTATTGAACAATAGAAAAATAAGCAAGTAATTATCACCTGTGGCAAATTATGCTGACGGTACGTATGATTCTCACCTGTAATAAATGTGAAGGCATCAAATTCAATCGTCTGTGGATCTATGACCTTTCCATTACACCCACGCGGTTTCCTAAGTAAAACACAATATACGAGTATAATGATAAACGCCTTAAACATCATAATAATAAATACACAAATGGATAATTACAAAGTAAGTGTTAGTTATTTATCCCCGTTTATTTAATATGTAATAGCAAAGGATAATTACTTCTAGTACAAGATTGAAATGGAAATGGACAGGACACATTATGAGGGAAGATAAATATGAATGGCGAAGAAAGTGACCGCGATTAGTTATTTTGGACAGTGGCATGTGAGTGTCAAATCATATCCAAAGATTTAAAAACTATTTGCCTTCAATCATCGCATTTGAAAATATACCATACCCGCTACAAAATAAAACCAATATTTGATAGGGAATTGTATTGGAATCGAAGTGTAACGATTTTACGTGAAGCACTACGTGTACGAGGCCGGAGTTAATCCGATTTCATGTGCTCTGAGGAGATCTGATTGATTTTGGACCGTATTTTCAATTTGGCGCTATTGTTTAGCCATTTGTTAAATGAAAATTACTTACACCACCCTTTCAATTGAATAAAATGTTTTACATTTCTAGTATATCGTATTCGGCTTACATTTTATCCTTATATTATAGAATCGATATCAAGGAAGCCACCAACGATGTACGACATATATTATACATATATCTATTTAACAAACATTCCGGGTTGCCTTAGACCCAAAAAGTCGACGGCACATGTCAGGCACAGGAAGCTGATCACCTACTTGCCTATAACAATGACAATGGTTGATCATCAAAAGGGAAACAGAAATCTGGGGCTTAGACTTAAAAAGGTTGTAGCGCCACGTTTTAATTAATTTATTTATTTATATACTATATTTATTTGGGTCGTGTCGGAAATCTGTCCCTTCGGGTGTAAAAGACAGAAATAGAAAGTGTAGTGTAGAATACTCTGCGTACACACGTGTGCTATAATATCTCCTGCGCAAGTGGGCAGTAATAGAGATAAATGAGAGAATTATTTCACCATAAATGTTTAATGTTGCACACTCAGGTTATTTTTACATAGGGTAATCTATATCTTTTGTTGTTCATGTTTTTGTATACAATAAATCACTATCTGAAATTTTGCAAGTAATCAAAAATATACAATATTTCCCGTGTGTCATCTATGAAGACAAATCGATGTCGCCTATCGTATTTTGATATAATATATTCATGCGATTTTGGTAAAAGCACACTGTGGTCAGTGTACAAAGACCCAAGTGTATTCTTCCTATTAAAATATTCATGATCAATACGATTATACGAAGGGAAGGGAGCTATTTTTATTTAACAATTAATATTTATAGATGTAACGGTAATTCAATTCTGATAATACATAGTGTTCTTCCTAATTTATTTCTAATTTTGTCCTTACGTAAATGATGCAGGCAAACAATAATTGCCTAAATTTTTGAAAGTGTTTTAAGGAAATCGTAGATATTAACTGTTCTAGACACAGTATTTAGCTTAATAACAATATACAGTTACTAGAATTAGTTTTATTAATATAGTATTAGGGCAATGCTCTCGAATAAGGTTATAAGCTCCAGACACGTCGCTAACTCATAAAGCCTCCTGCAACTTGGCTCTCACCTGAAATTGTTCCCAGAAGTATTTAGTTTTCCACGAATTACGATCTACATATGTTGTACCTAGTCATATTATCTATTATTTATAACTGTTTTACGTCGGTTTGTTAGTGACATTACTCTTGTATTTAACTGATATAATTTTGGTATTGTCTTGATCTCGGTATCCCTTAAGTTATCTGATTTTATTGGAACCAAGTAAACTTGTTATTTGTACATTCTTAATCCACTAATAAGTTGCTGCAAAAGTAAATATACTCGTATAGGCAGTGCTTTAACTATCAGAACAGCTGCGGTGCTTATAAAACTTCGAAAACCCGGTGTAAGCAGAAATGATATGACGGTGCTTGTTAGGCTTTTACAGTTATTTAATTTGTTTCCTTTAGTAATTTTAACAATGATTACCTTTCTAAAAACTTAAAACATTACCTCAAAGCTTCCAACAAATAATGTAATGAGATAATATAATAAGAATATAGTTATATTTTAGTTTGACAGATATGTACTTATTTTTTCGTGTACAGTTTCATCTCCTAACCATGATCTAAACGCAAAGAAGTTTCCTCACGAGCGTTCCCAAATGTCAACTTTAAACCGAAGAAGAGATTTGAACTTTAAATTGGGATGTGGAAGCTTACTGAGATCGTAAGTGGCATCTCGGGCGAGAAGTCGTGGACGCAGCTTATCGGCTCGCAATCGGTCTGATATCGGCTTAGTCGACTCATGGAGACCTGCTGGTTTGATTGCTTCAACGTGTGGATTGAAGCTCATATTTTAGTCACATTTTCTTTACACCTTAAATATCGAGTACATATAAGAAATCAAACTAATTATCTAATCGGTCAACAATGTTATCTTAAATTTGTTTAAACATCTGCATCGGCTACAATTTATACGTAATGTATGTTATAGACCTCATAAAACTACGAGAATAGGTAGTTGTTTATACATCTAATACCTATATAAAATTCTCGTGTCAGTTTTCGTTGCCATACTTCTCCGAAACGGCTTGACCGATTTTGATGAAATTTTTTGTGCTTATCCGGTATCTATGACAATCGGCCAACATCTATTTTCCATCCCCCTAAATGTTAGGGGTAGTCCCCTAATTTTTTTTTTAATTTTTAGATATTTTTTGTTTTTATTTTTTTATGATACAGCATTAAAAAATACATACAACCCCTAATTTTCACCCCTCTACGATCAACCCCTATTTTTTATTATAAATGATATACATGGCAAAACAACGTTTGCTGGGTCAGCTAGTAACTAATACAATTAAGTTAAAATACACGCGTCAAAAATGGGAGGAAATTTCAAATCTAAATAAAATCCAAAAATCCAGTCCATTACGATACTTCTGCGTTATTTGTCCAGTCTTTTTTTGTCCACTTAGAGTCATAGAACCTATACTTAGAACGTCAATTAAACTTTAATATAGTTTCAAGAGCCGTCAATCTGTTGAGACTTGATATACGAATTAGAATATGAACCTTAAACTTCCAGGTCCTACGTTCTTCGATCAGTTATTTGGTATATGATGAAATTTACCTAGGTACAAATCCTAAAATAATATTGTTATTTTCTACCCTAAGCCATCGTAAATAGAGAAAATTGGTTTTGTACCACTGCGTGTGTGTCCCTAATCCCAACTAAGACGACAAACATCTCTAAGGTAGTAAAGCTTTAATTAAATCTCCACTAGTTGAAGCGAAACAAGTTACCTTCAGTTAAAACATCTCACATTAAAATAACGGGTTTTATTTCAGTTCTTTGGTTTAGTAGTAAAATAGTTTTATTTTCTTTTTATAGACACGATGTAATTAGATTTTTTTAACTGTAACGTCTACATAAACAAGTATAAAGTACATTCACGCCAATACAATAATTGTGGTGTCTAATGTCCTCAGACGGTATCCATTTTTCATTATATTTATTTAGTGTTTTTAAGTATTTTTCGCACCATGATTACCGTGTCCTAGAGAAGTACTATAGTAGGTATATGTTTAAAACAATATAAGGTTGATGTCAGATTGTTTATATAAATAACGTAACTATAATATAGATATAAGCTTATTAGTCGAGTAGATCGAGATTAGTTATATACGTGTTCCCTTGTTCCCTATGATTTTACCTAAAATTAATGACAAGATGTTTTCATTCAACTGAGTAAAAGAAAATCCAAAATGCACAATTTAAACGTGAAAGTAATTGCTAAGTCTGTAAAAGGTATTTCTTGGCAGAACTCTAAACTTATTGTCGGTTAAACAGCCCGCGAAGCCTCAGAGGTTGTTAGGGCGACTTTAAGAAGCCAGTTCATTTGGAAATCACTTGCGCGTGAACCTTGACGAACTACCTACTTTGGAATTCAGTAAGTATTTCTTATTGAATCCTACTTTCGTCAATCTTGACAGTTTTCCGATTTCCTTTGTTTCTTAAGAAGCTTTCTAAGTTGGGTTGGAGTTTTAAACAAAAGGCAGGTTTTATAAACTGGGCTAAGCTCCTTTTTTCCAGGAAAATTGTCTACTTATTTCAATGTTGACCTAGTTTAATTTAATTATTTCTATCTAGATTACGACACGTACAGACTCTTATAAAATGACCTATAATTAGCTTGGCAACTGGCGACTTCGTTTGCTTAAAAATAATAAACTCCTTTCAAATCAATATTCATTCGGCTTAGATTTTGAAAGCCTAACATAAATCGACCAATCATTGTATAAATATAAAACAAGAATCGCTCGTTAAAACAGCAAAACAAATACAAATAAAGCAGAAAACATAAAACAAATTCGTTGTACACTTGGCATGAATTTTGAAAGAGTTTCAAGATGATTTGTTTTCCCGTAAACGTTCAAAGGGTGTAACATGTTTATTTCAATATCCCAGGGCAAAGAGCACTGAGAGGATTGCACAGATCTTTAAACTGAGTGGAAATGGGAGTACAGTCCTTTGTTTAGTATGTTTTATCGTGTTTGCAATGGCGGCCCTAGAGACGTGATCGTGGTGCATTTTATTTTAATTATACGAGCTCTATTCTTAAAAGCAGTTATTTACGCTGGAATAATACATTTAAATCTACTCCATACAAATGGCACAAACTTTATATGTTTTGTTGTACAGGAATTACTCCAGGATACATCATACAATATAAAACAATTTTAAAGGCTTTTATGGAAAAATAAACACTGGATTAAACTCAAAAATGAGTCTGCCATGCCCACAGAGTTAGAGCCTTTCCGTAATTTACAACGCTTTCAGTAGTTGATAAACAATTAATCGTACGTGCTAGTTATCCCAGCATAGTTTCTGTCAGCAATTCTAACTTGTTATGATATTCCTGCGATAACACGAGAGGATATTGCTTTCATATTTATCTTGTTTGCGAGTATGCTATGGAATAAATAATCCTGCACGCCACGTGTATGTCAAAGGCTTTTCATGCGAGTAATCTATTTATGTTTACTTTGTACCACACTCGGAACTGAGTTTTATTTAATGAAACTGTTCTAACGTTTGACATATTTAATGTTAATGCTTTTCAAATACAACCGAATGAAATAAGCAAACAATCAATGATGAATCAACAGTTCTACGTTCGTATAAATTACAACGTTGTGTATTTTTTGTCAAAAGCCTTTGAAATACTGCTTATAATACATAGGCCGAATCCAATAATCTCCAAAGTCATTCAATTAAAGAAGAATAAATAAATGCCCAGAAAAAACATCAGGACAATTATCAGAGTTTCTTTAACACATAAATCACATGAAAAATGTATAAACACATTTTAAATAACAAGTTAATATTATCAAGATCTATTACTAAAACAATAATTATGCAGTTACAGACTAATTGTAATATAAATTCAATTTGTAGTAATAGTTGATAATTTAATTTCGCCGGGTCTCCACTCACAATCAAAGCTTATTGGTGTATCCTAATTCGTAGTATAAGCCCATCCAATCAGAATATCGAAGAGATGATCCCTTGAAAAGCCCTACACAGGGGATTTATACCTGATACCACGTTCGTCGTCAATTTACTTAAGTACAAATGTATTTGCTTCATCCTTAATAATTCCTACTAATTTCTAATCTCTTATTCTACAAGAATACAACAAATACAGTTTGTTTTATTTTTATTAAGACCATTAGGTGATCCGCAATATAAGAGTTGCTTAAAACAAATAGGTACGTTTATATTAGGTACGTTATTTTTGTGTAGCCATCAGAAACGTATAAGCTTATTAAAATTTTTTAAACTTGATCAAGTGATCATTATATGGCATCGCATTTCCATAATTTTATTCAAACTTAGAGGAAGATTTATGTGTCTATATGTGTGTTATTTTATTCAACCTTAAAATTAGAATTACTTTGTGTAAAATAAATGCAAATAAAAATGTGTTTTAGGGTTAAAAGTCCCTTAATTGCACAAATCATACTATAAATAAAATTAATCGTCTCAAATCTAAATTTTGTCGACAATATTGTGATGTTGATTCCTCAAATAGAATTCCTTTTGCTAACAAAAATCTTTGACGTGACTGACATGAAAATCCGCCGGCTGAAATTTTGTTTTCTTTCAGTAAGCCGCTTTCAACGCTATATAGCTACTTTGATATTTTACCGAAAATCAAAATTAAGTACGCAAAGCTTTTTCATGTTCAAGCTTGGTTTTCTTTTCCCATTAAAACCCATACCAAGGCTGAACGCTTTATGATACTGGGTATTAAGTTGATTAATAAAAATCACGTACGTGAATTATCTTTGCTTACACTTGTGATAAAGAGGATCTTAAAAAAGAACTTACATAGCATTAATAACGCAGACCGAGCCATCGTATAACATGAAATGGAACACCAGCAACTTGTTGCCGTCCCAAAGTTTATATGGATGAACATACCTCAACCCAGACACTATCAAACGCAATAAATGTCCCACTTTACGACACGTTGGTCCCGTCATATCCTAGAAAATATTTTACAGACGTCCTCGTAATAAAGCTCGGAGACAGGTGCGATTTTAATTTCACGAAAGTACAAGAATACGCGCCGCTCCTTAATAACGAGAAATTATTACGCTACCTCATTTAAACATTTGTTTCGTTACTCCAAATTACACTGTAATGAACAGAGTCAATTTCTAATCTGTGGACGATATTCGTCCTTTATTCTCTTTGGAATTAATTATGTGACAATACTGAAATGTTATTCAATTATTATTAATGGATTTTGACATCAGAAAATGTTATCTAATTTATATTGGTTGGTTGTAAAGGTCAATCACAAATAAAGATAAGGAAACTTATAGTCAAAGTCAAAATAATTTATTCATATAGGTAACACTGTGTACACTTATGATCGTCAAAAAAGAAATACATATTAAATACTTCTAATTTTACATTTACTGCCATAATTATATTTATATTTTCATAGTTAAATTAAAAAAAATACCATGAAACCAAATAAAAACGACAGTTACTATAATCGTTATAAGTGGAATAACGAAAAAATACACGACTTCGCACGCTAAACAGAATTGTGAAAATACACAATAAACAGTTTTTGAGGTGGGTGTTGCACACCTATATAGCCTAGATGTAATTTATTGCATTTAAGTTTTATTACTATTAAATAAGTTATCCGATAGACGTTATATTATATAATGTAATAGACAGGTGTATACAACAAAATCATAGCCATTAGAGTTTGCCTTTAATAGACTTGTGCTGTCTTACTCTAAGACATGATTTTATCGCTATGTTTTACTCTTATGATAATATGTGTAATCGGTAATTTCACATACTAAAGTAAAATACGTTGAAGGGAATCCTGGATACGACCTCGGGTTGAGTTCACCAGACTAACCTGCTCAAAACAGCGTAAGTCTTTGTTTACCGCATGTACTCAAACAATATTACCTAATGATAAACAATAGGGCTTAATTAAACTATAAACGGACAATAATAACATTTGTTAGGAAAGTTAAGATAAGTCTTAATATATTACATACATTAAGTGAAATTATGCACAGAGCATAAATCTATTACAGTTTTATCTAAATATATAAAACAAAGTCGTGTTAGTTACACCACTTATAACTCAAGATGTGCTGGACTGATGTTAGTTATCTCTTTTTTGGTGGATTCTTCTCTGCTCCGAATAGCAGAATAAGTAATAAAATATCGGATAAGTTATCAAATCATAATAAATAAATTAATTAATTTTACGAATGCAAACTGCATGTGGTGCCATGTTATGACAAAATTACGCATATAAAATAATTTAGACTGTTAGGCGGAACGAAGTTCGCTGGGTCGCTAGTAATGTATATTTTTTATTCTATCGAAACTTTGTTATTATATATTCTTAGGTATTTTTCTATAGCTTCCCTACACTAAAATTCTACAATTAATAAGGTTTGTCATTAGCTGTACTTGGTAAATGCATACGTGTATTTAAATGTTTCATGTTTCAAAATGATATTATATAAATATAAGTAAAAAGATAGTAGATTTTCATTAGTTAGGATTCTTTCTACACTACGTATGCAATTTGTATATTTATCGTATTTCAAAGTGCAATCTCGGAGCTAATTTCGTTGAAGCCTCGAGAGAGGAAAATTATTCCTTGCTACAGTTATTAACTAACACCAGACAATAGGCGGCAACCTGGTAAAAACGTTTTCTGATTAGTTTTTGTATCCTACATATAATATAATAATTTGGTAAGGTATCACTTTAATGCTTACAAGAGAACTTATATGAGAAAACATTTTTTTTGTTACGTCTTTACCTTATTACGTCTGCAGCTAATATTAAAATGGGATTGCTCCCAACGTACGTGATACGTCTTCATTAATTAGTTTCATACACGTTGTTTCTTAATAATGTGTACACTATAAACAATACGAGCAAGGTTTAATAGATTAAGGCAAATCAATTTGAACGTGAATAAATAGAGCAAATAGAATCACTGTGGTATCTACTCAACTTGCATGCGGTGCAATATAGTTCGTGGTTCGTGTCTGCAATAATTTGCACAGTCAATGATTGTAGCTTTGTATCAATCATATCCATATAAACAACTAGGTCACGCTTGCCATTAAAATAGAATTGAGTATTATTACTTTATTTCTCAACCTACTTACCCACTTCGTGTTGTATGGGTTTCGACGTAAGTTATCCAAGTTATTTTCATAACAAAATATATCATTACAATACCATTCAAAATTTAACTTTTAGTCATAGGTTCAGTCAAATTATACTTTTCATTAGTTTTACTCTATTAAAGTAATGTTGGTTAAAGGTACAGCCGGTGTAACAGCCGCTCAAGAAAAACAACACTCACGACGAACGACGTGGTTCGATGTAAATATTGTATCTTTGGAGATGCGAAGAAGTGCTTGGGCACTTTATTGGTTATGGTTGAGGCAGACTGTTTTTGATGTAATGTGATGTCTAAAGAGGCATTTAATTGTTATTTTTTTATATTATATTCTTTGTTTTGAATAAAATTATTACTTTGAAATAGAGCAAATACAATCACATTTGCCTAGTCTCCAGTCGCGCGTATGTAAAACCATTGTTGTTACGCCCTTAATGTCAAAGCTCCTTCGATACGATGCTGTTTCAAACCACAAAATCACCAATTTATTTTATATTCTATATAATAAAAAACAATAAATAAAAATATTATGTTGTGATTCAATTAGAAACACACTTTATATGATCTTTTATTCTATCCAGACGCAGGTCGTAATAGAAAGTAACGGCTAGCATTTATACGATTTCTTTCACCACTTAACATTACCCAGCCACAATCGCAATCTGGAAGAACTCCAATAAACAGGAGCCATGAAATGGAAACAGCGAGCTGCGGAAACAATATGAAGTTCAAAAGTAGGCAACGTTGGCTCGCCTTCATTAACTTTAACTATTCGCTAAGGGTTTTCGGCCGCGTTTAGTTTATGTAAAAGTAGGATTACACAATCGCTTAGAGAACCTTCATATAGCAAGAGATACCTGCTTTAATAGTAATCTTTTACGAACTTATCTTCAGTGAGGATCTATTATCCCGTGTAACCCAATATTGCATCTGAAAATGGTGATATAAGCAAAGGTGCCTGATTTTATTGACTAACCCAATGCGTTTTTACCCCTAGATATACCAATAGTATAGTTTTGTATTTCCCTAAATAAAAGAGAAAAAAACATCGTTTTCCAGTACTTTTTCTTATTATGTTCAACCTGCCTGTTACCTGCTGCGCAAATTATTTGTTTTCGAAGTAAAAGTTGTAAGTACATATAACTCCAACGGAGTTTTGCTCAATTAAACGAAAGAAAATCGACTTTGATGAACCGCTGACCTGGAACTAATTACATTGAGAAAACCTTATTTTGCCTTTTCACTCCCTAAAGTTGTTTATGGCTTGATTATTTTTAAATGATTTTATATGTTATGTTAAAGCTGAAGTTTGAATATAGCATATGTCATTAATAATTTATTCCTTAGGCGGCTATCAATGTGTTCCGCGGTTTCACGTTACATTCATATCACACTATAGAAATCCCTCCCATAACACGGTAGATTGGTTCCGCGTTATAGGAAACGCGTTGGAGGAGGATTCTCGCAAAACGCGCTTACCGTGTTATAAGGTCGTTTACTGAATTTCCTTAATTAGGTTGTAATAATAATAATAATAACCTATATTTCTTCCGCGTTATAAATAGACTATCCATCACAAAAAAAAAATTAAATTCGAACCCACATTTCTTGAAATTGCGTCTTGAATCAAACATACGTATATAATATTTATATATTCTATTATAGACTCGTGTTATTTCTGTATTACATATATATTTTCTAATTTAATAGTCGACCGCCTGGGATACTTGTTCACTTGGAAATCCAAAGTTGTATGCTTTTTAACTTAGCGACGATCAAATATGATTTTGTGAATCATAAACACATATTACCATTTTGTAGCCAATTTCAATCTTTCCTGTGCACTGCTACTGTTTTTATGTACTAATTAACACAGTTTAGGTGCAAAAAACAATGGGCAAACGGGCAGGAGTTACTCGCCTTAGGTCAAGTGATCCCGCCGCCCATGGACACTCACATGGCCAGAAGGCTCGCCAGTGCGTTGAATTTTAAGAACTGGTGCGCTCTTTTTTTGATGGACCCTAAATCCAAAAGGTTTGGAAAAACTTCAGTGTCATCTATTTATAATTAAAATGTGATAACGTGGAATTCGCTATTTATAATAATTATTTTATTATAATAAGTAATATTTCAGTGAAATTAAAAGTTAGCTGTGGACATCAAGTGTCAGTGCATTACTTTTATATGAAATCGTAAAAACACATTTTAATATTATTTCAGGAAATTGTTCTTTCTTGGCGTTATAAACAGCGATTAATCATTATAAATTTCCTCTTTAACTCCTTTATGCATCAAAGCTACTGACTTTGATGTATGAACCTCGTAGCTGAGAAAAACTAAAGGAGATTTTAATTAACGAACGAAATAGATCTAAGTCGAACTAAATGAAGCAATCGCTCATCGTTGGGTCTTAAAAACTACATAACTACTATCTTGATGTAGATCTGAGCATAAATATGATTTCTTTTGTTACTTATTAAATACAATAATGTAGTTCCGGTTCTCTTTGCTCATGCCTATTTTAATTTACCTATTACGCATACTAACAACGGGTTTCGTATTCCCTACATACATATAAATTCTTTATACCGCCTAGCCTTTTAAAATCGTTGTTGTAATTGTTTTGTCTTTTGTATCTGTACTTTAAATTGCTGTGTCTACATTTTCGTGCCTATTTTTGTAATTCTTTTTATTTTAGTTGCGTTACTCTTACTTTTATTACCCAAATAGTTATACCTTGTCAATATATATATTTGTTGTTGTCATATTGCATTATCGATAAATAAATATCCAAAATAATTATACATTTTCACTTTCAGCTTCTTTTTCTTAATTTGATCCATAACTTCGATAGTCAATTACGTTGTTAAAATATCTATATTTGAATATTTAAAAGCCTTTACTTTAAAGAAATATTACCTGAAAAACAAAAAAAAACGAGTGCTTCCTATTCCTATTTTTATATGCTAACCTATTGGCTCCAGTTCCAATTCAAGCAACGAAAAACAAAACACACGAGAAAGAAATAATATTACCATGTTCCAATTGTTTGCACAACTAAAATATACAGCTGCTGTTCTTAAAAGCTCTAAAAAATTAAGGTTTTCTTGAAATAGTTCATTATTAAAAACAAACTGAATATATCCAGCAAAGGTTTTAAATGTTAACTAACTCGTTTTACATCTGTAATAGATGACGTTGCGTGATAACATCACGTATATGCTGAAGCATTTGATTACAATACCTTACCTAATAAAATACCAGGAGAAATTCTGAAATCGGCATGCCGTACTATCCTACCTCATATTGACTCATAAGATCTGAATGCGAAAAATGTACGGTAGCTGAATACTTGGTTATATTAACAGCTCAAGCAGTAAACTGGTTATAAAATCATTTTAGAATTTTGGAAAATAATCATTTTATTCTGCAAACTACTACTTTTAGTATATTTTCATACATTCGTAGTTTTTTTGCCTTATAAGTAACACTGAATCTAGTTTTGTACCCTTGCCAAGTACCATTATGAACTTGTAATATGTATTTGTATGCAAAACACGTAAACGAATAACATTAAAATATGAAATACAGAATCAATTGAACCGCAAACTACGTATGAATATTAACAACTATCCGGTTTGAATTGTATCGAAAAATACAGATTGAAGCTTGTATATATCTTTATAAAATTATTATACCTTTGTGGATCGTTAACCTATGTTGAACTAAGTTATTTTTTTATAGACCAGCCTACACTCAAATATATAAAAATAATACTTTTTTTTTAATAATAACATTAAGGCGCCTTGGTACCTGTGGCTAAGATGCACAACATGTGTCATTCAAGTTATTTGTTAATTAATTGTTATTATAGTATGTAGTTAATAAATAAATAACCCTATCACCTATATAAAATGTTTTTATTTAACTTATTCGAAAAGCAAAATTACAACAGCCATGTTGGTATAAAAATTGTAAATTAAAGTAATTCGAAATAAGAATTGTACCGAAATTGACAAAATTTGACGGGGCCTTAAAGAATCTGTCGTAAATAGAGTGCCGAGAACATGCTTCGCAATCTGGAGCATTAAATATAGTGGCACAGCCTGAATTCAGTCTCTCGAATGCTTTGAATTGTATAATGCCTGCTATTCGTTGGATGCTGTAAACGAGCGAAACAATTTACCTACATAGATCTGCGAGTAATTACGTTATGTAGTTAAGCAATGTGGTTTGTGATACACAGGTAAACTCATCGGAATGTTGTTCGCGTAATTTAATGAGCATTTCGGACTAATCGTAAAGCTTTTGTGTTGAATACATTGTACTTATGGTTTTGGAACCTGGAATATTGATCTAAGTTTTACAGAGTTTGCTGTGGAGTCCCGTAATCAGCGATGTGAACTTGAAAAAGTGTTCACATAATAAGAACCTAGTACACGCATTGAATCTATCTTACATTTCGATGGTATAAAACTTATAAAAATAAAATTGCGTCTATTAAATGGAATCTCTCGATATTAAAGCCTCAATACTCCACATCGTAGTTCTGTATTTTATATCAAAATATACGTTTTAAAGCCCATTCGTATTCAGAGCATCTCCTGCTTTTCGCCTCGGAAACTTCATACAGGTTCATGGTAGATAGTTCAATGGGCAAAGCCTCACATTCAAACGTATGGTCAGACGGGTTCTGCCCAAAGCCGAATTGCAATCTTCGTGTTCAATGCGATCACGGATATACGTTAGTTAGATCACGATCCTGCTATACATAAAGCCACAATCACGTTCTCACTATTTGCACTGCGCTTTTCGCACTCACGTATATGATAGTGATTTCTGGAACACTTGAAATACATGACACTGTGCGAGACAATCGTTTTATTCTTCAAATTATAATTTTTAGTTACAAAATGAAATGCGCCGAATGTATCAAATTTTCTTTTGTTTTATTAATTAGACTTTGTTAACTGAAACTCGAAACTTTACCCTCTAAAAGTGTTATATCCGTAGCAGTGTTGGCCTAGGAATAGTAGTATTTAATTTCTGTATCTGTGTAGTTAAAACTTGCCAGTACCGGGAAAAAAGTATTAATTTGTGATTTGAATTAATAAAAACTTTTTTATTTCCATAGCAAGTTCAATTTAAGATGTTGTTAATAGTTTTGTTAGAATTTACTTTTAGTTTTGTTAGAATTTACTTTTAGTTTTGTTAGAATTTACTTTTAGTTTTGTTAGAATTTACTTATAGTTAGTCACCTGTGGATATTGACCATTCTTGGGTGAATGCCTCCTCCAACTCCCAAATGATAAAATCCCGATGTCTCTATTTTTGCCAATAGTCTGCGAGTATTTTCCTACTGTTTCTATCAACTCATCAGCCCACCTTTTTCTGTCCTGTCCTTGACTCTTAATTTGGTATTCCTAAACCATATCTCAATTATTAACTTGCCTTATTTACATTGATAGTATTCAGGCCGAACTTTAAATTTAAAAAGTTTTATCCACAAAGAGCGCTTATGCATTTTATTTATGCATGACTGTCGTCCTAAGTAGAGCTTACGTTAAACTTTGATAAAGACCTTAAAAGCGCCATAGTATGAGCTTATACGTGCATACCTTATAAGTATGCTTCAAGAATGCATGCCGAGTTACTCGAAAAACTTTGCTCCACTCAAATTGGATGACATCTTTTAACAGGCTATGCATATGTATTAATTGTATCATGAACAGTTCTATACACACTAGTAGATGCAGAGCAGAATTTGTCTATAAAACAATTTAGATATAAAAAGTTCAATAGTTTAGAATAATTATGAATTATAGTTAACAGACTTTTGATAATCCCTACCAAAACATTGTGGAAATAGGTGGACAAAGACCGATAAGTTTCAAACACAACTTTTATTATAATAATAATTTAAATAATATCAAAAAATACCCAAGGTCTGCGATTCTACGTAAGTATTGCTCTCGTTTATATTCAAGCATCTTCCGTCTGTTTAGCTAAACTGTAAAAACTGACTCAGTTTCGTTATAAAACAACTGTCCCTTTTTTTAGCTGGTTTTTTTAGTTAGTTTCCTTATTACCCCTTACTTTAGTTTTATTGAGTAATTAGTACTTATTGAAATTATAATAAATTAAAAGGACACTAAACATATACTTCGCTTTACTACCTAGTTATATAGTAAAAGCCTCTAGGTCATGGTTATGAGGCTTTAGCTCTAAATGAAACCTCAAAGGCATCGAATTAATGAAGTAGGCTTTTACAAGGCTCCGCCCTAGTTCGAAAATATTAATTTTATGCGTTTAATATTGCTTTTCATTTTGGAACACTTTATTAACCAGGAAATAGACTGTATTTACATACTCGCGTAAATGAGGTTTTATTACATTTTATTGGAGACTGTTAACAATTTTGCTCAGAACTGTTAATTGCTTTTATACAAGGGGATTAAAACATATAAATAAATATGTCTGTTAGATTTATCTACTGATAAACATACATTCATTAAAGGTAAATCAATGAAAATAATATGAGGTATCCATAGAAAAGAAAGTAAGTGGTATCAAAAATATACTTACGTGCATTTTTTAAAGAAATTTCTTAACATATGTGTACCACAAAGAACGGTTCGGTGGCCGTCGATACAGAATTCATATTAAAATAATAAGTCCTGAGTACATACCTCGTCAATGTCTCCTCACAGGAAAATAGGCACACAATAATATCAGCCGTAAGGATTTGGATTAGTGTTAGTATGGGCACAAAAAGAGGTTAGACTGGTGATAATTATTGATACCTTGCCTCAATAGTTCTCAAACACGCACTAAACACTCACTATACAATTTTAAATAGTGGACGTGTCTATAATCATCTATATTTAACAAAAAGTAGATGTGTACTATCCAAGTAAAAAATTCTAGATGCACGAGAACACGTAACCCGACAAGCTCAACAACGACTACCTAAAAAATGTGTCGATCGGCCGTGCGTAAATATTTTGCATCACCCTCATCAATTTTTATAAAATTAATACATATAATGTATTTCGAACAATATGTTTAATTTACTGACGTACAGAGTATGAACCTAGAATCTCCATCTCAAAAAGTTAAGCTTTTTTTTTTTTATTTTTTTTTATGTGATAGGAGGCAAACGGGCAGGAGGCTCACCTGATGTTAAGTGATACCGCCGTCCATGGACACTCACAATGCCAGAAGGCTCGCAAGTGCGTTGCCGGCCTTTCAAGAATTGGTACGCTCTTTTCTTGAAGGACCCTAAGTCGAATTGGTTCGGAAATACTTCTGTGGGCAGCTGGTTCCACATATTGGTGGTGCGCGGCAAAAACTGTCTTAGAAAACGCTCTGTTGTGGAACGACGGACGTCGAGGTGATACGGATGGTATTTTGTATTTTGCCTTGACGTCCGATGATGAAACTCAGCTGCAGGTATTAGACCGAACAACTCCTCTGAACACTCTCCATGGTAAATGCGGTAGAATATGCAGAGAGATCCCACATCTCTACGCAGCGCCAAGGGATCAAGCCGCACGGAAAGTGACTGGTCGTCGACGATTCGAACCGCTCTTCGTTGAATACGGTCAAGTGGAAGGAGCTGGTACTGGGGAGCTCCCGCCCAGAGGTGAGAGCAGTACTCCATATGAGGCCGAATTTGCGCTTTATATAGTTGCAAGCGGTGGCCCGGAGTGAAATACCGTCTCGCCTTGCTGAGCACACCAAGCTTTTTGGAGGCTAATTTAGCCTTTCCTTCCAGATGACCGCGAAACTGAACGTTATTCGATATGTCAACGCCCAGTATTCCGATGCTAGCTGAGGCTTTAAGGAGAGTGTCTTCAAAGAGGGGAGTAGCGACAAAGGGAGTTTTTTTAGCGGAAAACGCGCATACTTGTGTCTTCTTGGGGTGAAATTGGACTAGATTTAGTCTTCCCCAGTCCGAGACTCCACGTAGAAGAGTTTCGACTTCAGACACAAGTTTGTTCCGGTACTCATCGACAACAGCCCGAGAAATACCTGCCCGGCCAGTGTAAAAAGTATCCCCAGTGCTGTCATCCGCATAGCAATGAATGTTGCTAAGCTGCAACATATCATTGATATGCAGAATAAACAGGGTCGGGGATAGGACACAGCCTTGTGGGACACCAGCATTCACAGGTTTCAGGTCGGAGCATGCTCCGTCGATGACGACTTTGATCCTCCGATCAGCGAGAAAGCTGGAAATCCAGTTGCATAATTTCTCAGGGAGCCCGTAGGCTGGAAGCTTCGAGAGCAGTGCTCTGTGCCACACCCGATCGAAGGCTTTCGCTATGTCCAAACTTACCGCCAGCGCCTCCCCCTTGGACTCAATTGCCTCTGCCCACCTATGTGTAAGGTATACAAGGAGGTCACCAGCTGAGCGACCACGACGAAAGCCGTACTGAGAATCGCTAATCAGCTGGTGGCCCTCTAGATACCTCAGGAGCTGGCTGTTAATAAAGGTTTCCATTATTTTGGAGAACAAGGAGGTTATAGCTATTGGGCGATAGTTGGACGGATCAGAGCGATCGCCTTTTTTAGGGATCGGATGTATCGAAGCGAACTTCCAGCACTTCGGAACAGTGTCGAGCGTGTAAAGGTACCGGAAAAGGCGCGTTAGGACCGGAGCCAACTCAGGAGAACAAGTACGCAGCACAATTGGAGGGATGCCATCGGGCCCGCTCGACTTATGGATGTCCAAGGAAGACAAAGCTTTACGGATAGCACGTTGCCGGAATATAACTTCGGGCATCGTAGTATCACACCGCAAATATGTCGGTGGTTCCTTCCCTTGATCATCCAAAGTGGAGTTCGACGCAAAGAGACAGCCTAGAAGATCGGCCTTCTCTTTCGCGGTATGGGCCAGTGATACATCCTCCCTATGTAGTGGTGGAATTGAGGGCAGACAGAAATTCCCTTGGACAGCTTTGACAAGAGACCAGAAGGCTCGAGTTCCCAAAGGGAGGTGGGCCAATTTCTCACCAAATCTGGCAATGTGCTCTGACTTTGCTTTAGCGATTTCTCGCTTGAAGGACCTGGAGCCTGAATTGTATGCTTTTTTACGTTCGCCGATAGTCACATCACAGGATGTCACCGCTTCTGCCCGGGCTTTAAAGCATTCACGCTTACGGCGCAAAGCCGTTTTGCAAGAACGCCTAAACCAAGGCTGGGACTTGCCACCGACCGGCACCGCAGAGAATGGAATAAAGAGTTCCATACCCTGCAGGACCACCTCGGCGACAGAGTCAGCGAGATCATGGAGAAATAAACTAGTGAATCCATTATTCAAATCATCTAACAAATTTCTCCAAGGTAAGTGTGGTAATAATTACAGTTATTAAAACTGAACTTCCTTAGAAACTCAACTTGATTTCCTATTAAAATGATTTAAGAGCCAACTTCTTAACAGTCACATGAGAGAGTTATAGACTACTTATAAGTGTGATTACCACCTTCGATATTTACGTTCACAGACGGAAGTGGAACGGGGACGTTTTTAAAAGTTACATAGAAATGCCTAAATAATATTGTAAAGAAGTTATTTTCTAGCCCAATAAAACTTGTAGTGTCAAAAGACAAAAACCAATGAATTGATAAATTGAATAATATTATATAGTACTACTTTTTTGCAGAATAAGTTTTATGATGGAGACTTCAAATTAACTATTCCAACGACGCTAATTTGTTCGCAACTTATTTTCATAAAAAGAACGTACATTTTCTTTTTAAAAATTGTTATCGGTTTTTTCTATGTCCCCAGCTGCATCGGACAGCCAAGAAGGTATGAAAATGAAAAAATACTATTGAAATCTCAGTACAAAGTCTTTAATAATTTGACTTAGGTTCCTGTAAGTAATAGTAAATGAATCGGACGTATATCAAAAGATTTTATAGTATTTTAGCTCCTTACAATCATTTTGTAAAACAATATTCTTCTAGGACGTTCGGCGCTCTTGATTTGATTTGTGTTGCCTAGATTGTGTTTCCCATGTGAATAAATGATTTTTTTGATATATTAATATGCTTATTATGTTATAAAGGTAAATGGGACCTTGGAATTAAATAATTTAATTTTTATTCAATAACAGATTTAATCCTTCAAAGCAAAGATAAATAAAGGACTTATTTAGTTTTGGAGAGCAAATACGTTGCATCCAGAGCAATGAATTGCAGGAACGAATGGCGCGGTTCAGCTATCGTATATCGGGCCATATTAATTCCGTCGAAAGCCACGGCAGATGTCGGCCGTTCATCAACTATTCTCATTCGAAAAAGATTTCAGGATAACTCACTAATCATTGTTTTTGGATGATTTTTACGACAAAATATTTACGGTAATGTTTAAACGGAATTTAGTACTAGACATATAATTTATTACCAACAAAAACACAGAAACATAAACAAAGAAAATAATAATCAAAGAAAAAAATTAAATAAAAAATATAATGATATATAAAAAAAATAAGAGAGAGATAAGAGATATATAAAAAAAATCCCTTTTCCCATTCGGTTCGTTTCAAGTGTGTAATGCGTATGTGCTGTGGCTGTAATTGGCCATGGCTCGGCATTATGCTGAGGAGCAGAATGTTCCACAGCGCTGGTCATTCTGCCAGAGACCACAGCAGCTAGTTTGCGCCTCAGTCGCAAAAAATAAAGAAAAGTAATGTAATAATACTTAGTAGAAAAAAAATATAATATTAGTAAAAGTTAGAAGTGTAAGTAATGAATGACTTGTGTAAAGATGTGTAGTAAATAAAATAAAATTTCTCGTTCTTCGCAATATTGACGAAGTGGTGCACTTTAAATTACTGGTGATCAAAGTTTGTATTGTCGTTTCCGCACAGAAATAAAACTACTGAACCATAAATTACTAAACAAAAGATATAACGACAAAATGTTGAATATGCATACTTTACACTAACCTTTTTCATGAATATATGTAAAAAATGCCATAGCATAAAATAAACATTAGTTTCGTCTATGTCGCCGAGACAGGTAACTAATTATGCGAGTTGAGGGTTTGAAAATAATTGAAACGCTTGACGAAGGATTGCCTATTTCATTATTCATAAGGCTTAGGCATGTGACGTCACAGTTCACAAGTCATGTACAGCCTATGGAGGCATCTAAAACACTTTATAGTGTGCTATTACAAAATCCAAGTCACCCTTGACAGTTAATTGACTCGCAAACAATTGTCTAAACATAAAAACAATTTCTTGATTCTTAGATTACTATATGCTTATTTGGTAGATTCTCGACTAGTCGTAAGATGTTTTACAATCAGTATTTCAAACTTAAGCTAGGATTTCTTTTAATTACCGAATAATATGAGTGATATACGGAAAATGTTAGACGCACATATTAAAACTGTAGCCATTGGAATGTTTGGTACTAGAAATTGTATAGCCCAAATAAGTTATTTCATTTATTTTGCTTCAGTGGTCTTGTCAAAGAATATTTCCATATTATCCGCTTCCGTGGACACTTTTCTTTGAAGCTGCTCTTTCTGTTTTTCCTTTTTACTCGACAGTTACGCTGATGTTTCGTAGTTTTTATTTGATAGTGACCGGCTTCATCATAGACCCTGGCTGCAACTTTTGTGTAGTAATTAGTACATATTGCGTTTTACCTTGTCATTATTATCAAAGGTCTTTGTGTAGTTAAACTTTTAAAAGATACGTGGTTTATGTCAAAGTGACTCAGTCAAAAATCTAAGACAGATTAAACAGGTTTTTTTTTTAACTTCACCTTATTTTCTACTTGATAAAATCACTAATTTAACACATATCGCGTTATCTAATGTAATACTACTAGAGAATGCCCAGCGATTCTGTAACTCACTTTTCGAACTCACACAGCGGTTTTCGCATCGGCGGTCGCTCTCAAATCAGTCGTGAAGCAGTTTTTTTATGATTTGGCATTCTGAAAAGGTGGGAGCTTGTAGTTTATTGTTTATCAGAATGCCAAATCATAAAATGACAAAGTGAGTTAAAAGTGAGTTACAGAATCGCAGTTCTGTTCTGCTGAAATTTGCTGTCATTATATGATACACTATCTTCTGAGACCCATAATTTTAAACATTAAATTAAAATTCTGGCGCTAGGTGTGATAAAACAGGTACTAAAACAGATAATAAAGCTTTATTGCTTGTAGAACGACCGATGGATAGGTAGGCAAGTTTTTAGGTCAGTGCGTATTGATAAATGAGTTTGATATGATTTTACTTTATTGACTGAGTTACCTTTTTAAATAGTTTAGGTAGAAGTAAAATCAGTTCAAACCACATCTATAACACTATAAAAATAAAATAGTTGAAACAAATGTTTTAAAGAACTAATAATAACATTTTAATAGAATCCACTATTTAGAATATTTAATCATTCTTATGGCGAACCTATCAGATAATTATTGTCAACGGTATAATTACATTATTCACATATATCATTGCTGGTAATAAGTCGGCAAATGAAGGACAAGAGAAACGCGAAAAAACTCTTTTGAGTTCTTTTTATAGGCTATATTTAAGTTTTTGTATAAACTATTTAATAAGAATTAACTTAAGCAAATACAAATAGCAGTGTTGGCCTAGTGGTTTCAGCCTGTGACTTTCATCCCTAAGGTCGTAGGTTCGAACCTACGACCTTAATACCTATCTACCTACGGGGATCGATCCCGGCTGTGCACCAATGGATTTTGTTTCTATGTGCGCATTTAACATTCGTGCGAACGGTGAAGAAAAACAAGAAACCGGCTTGCCCAAAAAGTCGACGGCGTGTGTCAGGCACTGGAGACTGATCATCTACTTGCCTATTAGATTGACAAATGATCATGAAACAGATTCATAAATCTGTAGTATAAAAGCGAATAAATATATTATTTAATATAAATGAAATACGGTATTCAGTGGGTTACAAATACACTTAGTGATGTTGCATGTTCTGTACGCGTAGACATATTCCTTCGAGACTTCATTCGCACATGTAGCGGTGATAAAATCAGCATAAATTCAGCCGTGCAACCATTCACCTTAAAGGTACAGACTGGAAACAAGAAAGTTTATTATAATCAAAATTATTATCACAAGCTATCTTCGACCCCTGTCATAAAAAAGTGTTGTTTCTTTTTTTAATTATTTAATTTAAAATAATAATAATTCCGTGGTTATCACCCCTATTAGTCTTGACCTCAGATCTCCGCATCTCCTTCGAGGTTCGTTTTCCTTTAAGTAAATAAACTTTCAACCTTCTGTGACACGTCATGTCTATGACACGCTGGTTTCCTCGCCTTTTCCTTTACTGTATGAGCTATTATTTGCGTAGATATATAATATATATATGGAGAGAAAACACAGCGAAGGTTCGAACGCACCACCTTATGATTCAAAAGAGCACGGATAACCGCTCTAAATATAGAATGTACTGTAAATTATTTATGTAAGTTGTAGAAAAAATAAAGAGCCATGATATGCTGTCGGTACAAGCTAAAGCAACCCACGTGCAAATAATGGGCTCACTGTTTAAGACTTTGTATTTAGGTATATCTTCCACAAGCGAAATTAACTTTAAATGTCCCACGTGAAATCTTATTAATAAAGTGAATGCGCTTTATAACGTTGTTTAATGAAACGCTGCTTCCAAAAAGAAGGAGGTTATCCCTGTTTTTATGTACGGTCCCCCATTAAATAAAAACTCATTTAGAATAACTAACTTGATAAAACTTTTCTATTGAGATACGTTTTAAAAAACCCATGATCATTATGCAATTTTGCTATTTATTTAAACGAGAATTTGCTTTCGAAAACCCAATTTGTTGAAGTTAATTGACGATGAAGAACTTTAATAAACTACGCAGCTTTCATTAATCAAACATACGAAAATCATTTACTAAAATATTAACATAATAATAACGCTCAAAACGATAACATACGTATGTACTACGCTATTTTGGTTATTATTTCATGGAAAAACAACCCTTAAAATAAATTAAAAACCGTCACTACAAAGATAGAAATATTTTATAAATGCTTTGAAAACACATTAATAATAGAATTTCTTAAGTAACGCATTTTTGTAAAGTATAAGTTTATTTTGAAGAAATTTTGGAAAACTCGCTTTATTGCAGAAGCTTTATACAAATTTAGAAGATTGAATTTCATATTCATCACGGCTGCAAAGTAGTTTTAAAATCTGGTTACAAAATATTTTAACTGCTCCGGCAGGTAAATGCATGTTCTATATTTTTACATTGCAAATAACATTGAAATATACTTTTAACTGTTAAGAAGCGTTCATGAGTGCCATCTATGTGATACTAACAATACTAAATCAGAAAGAACCATACCGAGTGGCGTTGCTGCTTGAACCTGAAAAGTATCAAATTTCTATGACAGATGGCAGCTTATCAGATTTTAGATATTTTATAAATTTTCTTATATTTTTACCTCGTGGCTCGTACCTTCAAATTCTACAAAAACCCTTTTAACTTTAAGAATGATTGAAACGTTTTTATCTATTATGACTTATTTCCGTATATTTCAAAGGAAACACGGAAGTTGCCATAGAGCTCATTAATGTTTATTAAAAGCTATGCAATAAATTAATCATATGGAGCTTCAATACACTTTATTAATTTCCCTCAGGTATACATATCCTCGTGTTATATTTCAAAGGCAGTGGTAATTTGATTCGTCATAAACTAAACTTAAGTATTTTTAAATGTGTTTTTATTCTAAGAATGTTTATTATATGATTTTTTATTACAAAAGACACCTTCAAAGTACACTTTTTCTTTAAATCTATGTGTCTCAAAGTAGAGCCTAAATTTTAGAGAATTTAAGGTCACATGTCGATTTTTGGGTCTAAAGTGACGAACAAGTGTGAGTTAATAGAAAAAAATATCCCCTTGTGTGCAACTGTGTTTCGAACGCACGACCTTAACCTTGAGAACCACCCCAAACCACAAGGCCAACACGGTTATTTTTAAATTTCATTTTGTATATTTTTACCGATTCATTCTCCATTTTTATCAAGACGACCGCTGTGTATTTTGATAATTAATGTCATTGGTTTCGATAAAGTTTTTATTAAAGCGGCTTCAGTTTAACCGCTGAGTAAAAGCAGCAATGCGGGTATTAATTGTATCACGAATACGCCCGGTGCAATATGCTTAAGAGGTAATTGAAATGTCATCTGAGATGAATACTATTGCTTTATGTCGTCCGATGAGCATGTCAGTCAGCATGTCAAATTATCTTCGTGCTCGGATTTATCATTAATATAATTATAACTCTTTAACTTGGCCGTTTCGATGTTTTTTAAAAATGTAGAATTGATATTTTGACAGGATGTACAAGAATATTTTTAAAACAATCATATTCTGTAGTGTACATTAAGGATGGTATTGACAAACGATAGTATATTATACAATTTTACTAGAACTACATATTGAAAAACATAAAAAGCCTCAACATGCAACTCAAAAGTCCCATCATAAGGTGCCGCACGTATAGTATCAGGTGCAGTAATATCTTTTCATGTTATAATCTGATTGAGTTATTATTATTTTGAAGCTTAATTAAGTTCTTCTTTGTGTTAAGACCTTGGACTATATAAAGAAATTAATCAAATGGTACGCTCTCGTGTTAACGTTTACTTGTCTTTGATGGTACTCATTAAAAATAATCCGCTAGATATTTAAAGTTAAATCTTAAAATCCCGTGATGACGGTATACGGTTTTTAAAATTCACTTCAACTTAAAAAATTATAAAACCCAATGATCCAGTTAAATTGTATTTTATGTTAACAAGACGAATCCGCACTTTAGCTAATTCATCTCTTTTTGAACCGATTTTTTCATAAAATTAATATATGATTTTCATACAAGTTACAACTTATATAAGGGATAAAAACGCGAATACTTAACGTTAATACATGTGTAACACTTGTACTTGTTGTAATATTAAAGATATTTAAATATTTACCTTATAAATGCCCCCTGTATAAGTGAATTCCCGATTCAAACAAGACAAAAAAATAAGGTTTTTGTAATACGTAATGAATTTATTCATGGAATTTTTGCAAAAGACCACAAAAACTCGATATATGAAAAAGCGACGTCAATTAGTGTCAATAATAGAGCAGTGTCTTATTTTGTTATAAAAATAAGTAAAATTACAAGTTGTTAAGTTCGTATTTAATTAAGTAATTATACAATTATTTTTACTGCTCCCGAGTTTAATAAAACGCAGAAGGTGACGGGAATATAGAATAATTAAAATCTTTTGTATGTATTTTTTATCATGAATATTATATCTGCTCTGAACTATACATTTCACTATTCTATCGGTTTTAGTTGGATTACATAGATCATCTACTAGCCTTAAAAAAAAGCAAATGCATTTTTATGCATAATGGAAATGGATAATACTTGCTATCAGCAGTCGTTGCTCATACATAAGAATATCTGTGTATCCCCATTTGGCATCGGGCTCCCCCCCTACTAAGATGAAGCTACATCTTGTTTTTGAAATAAGATTTTCATAAAATTCTCTTGTGTAAGTAAAACTAACATTAGTTTAGAATATTAAATAAAAGTTTGGGTTTACTAGGGACACATAATTAGAGCGAAATTGTTAACATAAATGTTTTCTACTGTTGTATGTTCGTATTAAAAGTAAGATGCATATTTTAACGTACAACTGTAGTTCATTAGTTACGCACTCCATTTCGCATTCATCATGTCAACAACGGAGATTTATGATGTGCAATTACACAAGTAAAAACTTTTGATTGACATCCATAATAAAAAGCTCAAACAAATAGTAAATACCATAAATGGGGCACCTACTGTGTACTTTCGTGTACATAATTAATTTACATCAAAAGAACATGTTAGTGGCTATTTTGGGGATTGGAATGTATACATACTCTGTCAGGCAACCGAAATCTACAAGAAATAATAGCTAGAAGACTGTTATAATTGATACTTACTATATTCATAATATAAAATATTTTTAATGTTATTTCACACACACGAAGCACCATAGTCGGCTTTAAACGCGGCTCCTTTGAAAATCTTTAATTTATTGATAAAACTTCATGCGTGATACATTGTTAATATTACTTATAAACCCTAACTTATGACTACTTTACGACTTACAACATATTCTTATATGCAGAGATGACGCCAATATATTACCCCATAACCATAATAGTGTGGTCAAACGATATCCCGTGGTCACCTCCTGGGCTTCACATTTTATGCGACATTATTTATTTTTGTTAAAGAAGCCGCTGAAGAGAAAATACAATTTAATCGTTTGAACTTAATGTTGACGCACTTTCTCGTTTGATTTATTTTTATCGAAAAAAGGTGAACAACGGAAGCCAATTTTCTTTTAGCTACTAACAGAACAACTATAGAGAGGGCAGTACTCGCTGCACCAGCGGAGTAAGTAAAATAAGTATGGTAACTAGTACACACAACAAATTTCGCAGTCTGTAAGTTTAATATTACTCCTAGATACAGATATACTTCTTCATAGATACAATATACTTAAATCTATAGAAAACAAGTCAAAGTAGATCTGTGACATATTCGACACAAAATATACGTTTTTAACGACGGCCCATGCTACCACAAATTGTGGTCATTAATATTAAATAAACACTTTATCTTTGTACAACTGTTTTCTTGTCGATACAATTCGCACCTATTGCATTCGACATGAACTGAGAACTTTTTTACCAGGCCTCAATAAATTAAACATGAGCCGCGAAGAAAACAAGAATAAATAAGTTCACCCGCGTTCTTTATGTAAGTAGAAATAAATTGATGCAATCGAACCGCTGTATCTAATAGATATTTATTTGAAAAAACCTCACACCCGAAGGCGATCCTCGGATATAATCTAATCTTGACACCGGTTTACTATTGAGAAGTAATTAAAGGTAATAGGGATGTACTTTGTTACTAATAGGGATTTTTTTACCTTAAGACGCTCATAACTTTTTAACCAAGCATAAAAATTGCCTACAGTAATTAAATATATCCGAAAATTTAAGTTTTCAGAAAATAATTAACAATTGTCTTAATATAATATGCGTAATATGAGGAAAATGAAGAGTACTACAACCTTCATTGATATAATCTGGCAGCATCACGTACATCATATTTAGTTTAATTTAAATCTTACAATTTAACATCATTTATCGTGAAAAAATAACAGATTAAGGTCGCCGTCGTGAACTACGAATACAATGCAGTTTAGTTAAAACAATACACAATGAATTTTCAATAATCAATCATGAAACGTTTTATGCAATACCCTTGGGTGGTGCATTGTAAAATATTTATTCAGTGAGCGTCTCACAATAGCATTTCAAATTCATATAATGCACTGCCTAAAGCGTTATCAGCTAATGTGTGCTTTTAATGTTTAGTGTCAGTTATTTCATAGCATTAAAGTTTGAGCTCTGTATATGTCATTTTAATAAACCTAAGATAATGATTTATTCACATTTGGTTTGATTTAAAAATGCAATAAATAACATTCTTGTTACTATTGAAGAAATGTTTATGGAATACTTATAATTACCAATAAAATTATGTGCAAAACTGCCAAACATGGCACAAAGTTGCCAAGTAATGTTTAAACTTATAGTTAGAGTTTTAGACTTGTTATACCAGCAGTAAGTTAGACATTAGTATTTTGTCTGGAAATTGTTGTGACATCATTTTTACAGTATGTAAATGTCCAATTTGCTCAAAGCTTTAATTTCTAAAATCTCTTTCATCACTAAAATTCAGAAGTGGTTTGCATATAACTACAAATATAACATCATTTTCGTATTTAGCATTCTTATGTTGTAGCCTTCTTAGGAAGTTATAGCAATAACAGCTTCGTCTTTCCTAGTATTAAGGCATGTATTAATATTTATGCTTATATAACATAAACTGGTTAAAACTGGTAAATAATAAGGGCGTCACAAATATGACGTTATAACGTCAAATGCACAAAAACAAGTCTAGCGAATAGAATGCCATATTACTGAACCATACGTGTAGCGAAATAGAGTTTATTTTTAGTTAGATTTTAAAACCCGTTTATGGGAATTAGAATAAAAAGTGGTACTATCAGGCTAGTTACGCAACACTTGGCTTTATAAAAAGTCTTCCTTTTTGAGATGTGAGGAAGTTCAACACCCGAGAGGAAAGGACGTATAAATATAACTTATCTTGGGATTTATTTCTTGTAATATTTTTAGATATCAATGGCTATTCTCAAAACATTGGGAATAGCCATTGATATCTAAAATATATTGTAAACAGTAGCGTTGAAATTTGACATAAATGTAGAATGATTAAGATGTAAAAATATTCTCTAAAAGAATGTATATATTGGTAAATATTATTTCAGTATTGACCACTTCTCGTATATGAATCTTTATTATATCTAATACAATACTCTTAGAGACAATAATGTAAAATATCTAGTTCCTGTTTAAATAATTCAACGGAGTGTTTCTCCTAATCCGGTTATTCATTTTATTCTTAATTAGATTTTTTTAATTGCAGTCACGATTTCTGGTTATACTATAGATTCCATTACCTACGATTAAAATTACACTTATAGTACAATACATAGATAATAAGCGCCCAAATTCGGCTTCATTAAGCTGGACACTTGTTTTCAAATAATTTTATAATAAATTTAGCCTATGTTAGTCACGAATAATTTAGCATTCTAATGATGAAAGAATATTTGAAATCCTTTCTGTAGTTTTTGGGTGATTAGTTACAAACATAAAAACAGAAATATATGATATTAGTATAGATAACAATAATTAATTTCTTTATAAATAATTACGATAAGGCAAAATAAAGTAATCAATAACACGTGATATAATTAGATCCAACGTTCCACCGTTACAATTAATTAGCTTAATCAATCAACTAACGGTTAATAAGGGTCTTTCATACAATAAAAATACTGTCTTCCCACAGGAACTGGCGTATCCTTTAGTTAAAGAATGCGTAAATATTATTTATAATTATTATATTATGTTTACGCAAGTTACTAATAGCTCTTACGTTTTCATCAATGCTGTTATTTAACATCTTAATAGATTTGTGAATAACAAGAGGTTGAGTCTTGGGAAAAACATAGATCACTTTTTGTAAAACATGTATAAATATATTATTTCGGGAATACTATTGTTACCACACAAGAAAAGCTATAAAGTTAAGCAGAACTCCACAAGTAAAATTAATAGTCAATTTTTCAATACCTTTTTTCATTGACTCATAATTCGTCAAGGTGGAGCTATCCGATTTGTTCGGCGAACGATGAAAGGTGTTCGAGGTTCGAGCATTCGTCATTAATTATGAAATTCTGAATAATTATTTATTCCTTGCCGTTCTTTATGTGACACTGAATATTTATTCGCAAAATGCACAGACCACTACTGTGAAACTGGATTTAAATAAGTATTTTATTGATGAACGCAGCATATTATATCATCGGCTATCGTGGTGACATGTTTTATAACCCGTGCTTTGTATTTTATTTCGGAGCAGTATTTTTAAGTGATTAAACCGTTTATAGATAAACCCTATAGGGCTCGGTAAGAAATAATTATTCTGTGTTGATTCCGAAAAGTATGTTTTGATTTGACATAAAGTTCAACAGATGCACAAATGTCCGCATTAATTGTAGAAATATAACATACTAAGCATAAATAATCTGATAGACAGATACCAAAACTCATATAAGAAATAAATAAATTGTCATACTATTAGTTTATTCCTAAATATCTGTAAAACATGCAAAAAAAATGTGTGCGTGTACTAGGTGTATACACGTAAGAAGTGAAACTTCTTTATGACCTTATTTTTCGAAAAATGATCTACTATATGCAACTTAACGAAATTGGTTAAATAAAGTTTAACAAAAGGCTTTTAATATCATAGACATGAATACAAATACAATTATTTCATTTTACCTTATTACTACTAAGATTATTACAGAATTTCATTAATTGTAATAGAATTATTACTATCATTGTTATCGTTATTATATATTTTTGTTATTAATGGCTTCGGATCTCTTCGGATCAACCGTGGTAGGGACAAGAAAAAGATGGCGCGTAACCGAAAAACGTGACGATTTGCTACAAAATTTCTCCCATACGTCGATAAAGAACTTTCATTCCAACGCCGATAAAGTTTCACTTCAAAAAGAATTTGTAAGAAAATAGTCTCATAGTATGAACGAACTTCGTAATTACATTTCTCATAATTTTAAATAGACATCTTTTTGAAATAGTACTTGAACCAGAACATTAGAAACGATATCTATTGAAGCGCGTACCTAAATTACTGACATTACCACTTTGTGTAAGGCTTTTGCTCAACTCCTTAGCAGCCTCCTTCAGAGCGAAAAGCCCCTTAAAACAAGTACAGTTAATTTGTGCGAACCTGACATTAACCTGACTTTTTGTCGTACGAACAATTGGATCCTGCTATAAAATGCATCCATCATACAAATTATAGGTTTTTGCGTATATCAGGTTTTTATCACCACCTTGTTAATAACTTTTTTATTAAAATATTTTTCCAGAATACTCTACCTATTTTGATTAAGAATTATTCTTGTTATTAAGAACATTCTTAGGATAAAATAGTCATTATATATCAATTTTGACCAAGTATATATATTTTGTTGCCTTAAATCTCGACAATTAGTTTTTCACGAGTTGAACATTAAGTTACAAAATGATCCTTCTTTAAAAATAAATTTTACGATTCCCGTAACTGAAGTGTGTTAAAATTAGAATAAACTTACATCCAACATATCAGTTAACTTCAATACAATGCAAATTAACCGGCATAATATGTACTGTTAGCAAGAGCAGCGATTCACTAATAAATTAATAATAACTTATTTATAACTAAATCCTGATGTGGTTAAATTCATTGACATTTAACGATCAATATTTTGAACGTACTAAGTACACATATTTTAAAATATTTTCTTAACTGGTTATAAACGTGAACTTAAAACATAACTATATGGCTCGTTTCAATAGTTTCTAATCATAATATCACATAATGATAATTTTTGGTCTACAGTATCTTGCTGACCACGTTGACACTGGTTGACAATCATGTAGGTAAAAAGTGGGTTGATATTGGAGTACTTCAGAGTGGACAACCATTTGTTGGCACCTCCAACGCTGTTCCCATCGCAAGATATTGAGGATTGATTTATCTACCGCAGTTGGCTTCGAACTCCAGAATATTTTTTATTTGACGAGTAGATAGTAGATAAATAAAGCAGCATTATCGAATTTTAGATTATCTTTTTATCGTATTTAACGTAAAGACCGTAGCTGTAGTATGTTGATAGTACGTCTTCATTGTAGTGAAGCTCCCACGTACTGATTGCACTTAATAAAAGACATTATGTAGATCGAACTCAAACTCGACTTACACGAGGGCAAAGAAACTTCTAATCATGAGAATGTCATCGATGGTCGTGAGACTTTACGGGATTTTATGTGGCATCACCTACTATCTGAGACAAACAATTTATGACTGTAAGTGCAGGACGCGTAGACAAAAACGTTCATAAATTTATTGTGACGGACAGGTCTAAGCTTTTCAAGCCACGTATGCGGGACGTACTAAAATGTAAAGTTTACTTCATATAAAAAATAAACACACTTTTTTTGTGTCCTCCAAAACATAACACGTTTTTAATTCTGTAAGCACTCTACGTGAGTCATAAAAAAATCTGTTATGTTGGTATTTTAAATAAATGCAAGCTACAAACATTTGTGTAATATTAAATTAACAATGTCCCTTCCTCTTACAGAACATTAACAATGTCCCTTCCCACTGTCATCCCAAGGTTCAAAATAAATAGGATTTTTCAAATTCCGTCTGAAACCAACCTATTAGATCATTCACCTCTCATTCAAATTCTTCGCGAATGTGACAAAATAAACACTACTTACCCAGAGATTGATATATTCGGTAGTGAACTGATCCATTTAAAAAAAATCATTGTTGAGTGCCTATCTGATACCTAATCCGCTATTTTACTAATTATTGTTTGCTTAAGCAAAAAGTTACACGTAAAATCTGTAATTGGATGTGTATGTAATTTACATTCGATAGAAACTTGTATATATAGCATTATATATGTTGTGGTTCATTTTAATAAATAAATATAACGTCACTATTTTTTGGAAATATTCTTAAGGCATACGTAGGTACATAGTTTCAAATTGTTCTATGAAGCTAAAAACAATCGTCTGAGCTCACCTGAGATATTATAAAATACAATCCTCATACTTCATTTAACATACCAATAACAGCAGGTAACCAAAGACTAATTTTAACTGTATTGAAGCACATTAAGTCGCAATTAAACCTGACGCGCAATTAATTTGATCCTTTCTTGTATAACAAAGTTGCTTTGTGAGATTAACTATATATTTTTGGACCTCGGTTTAAGAATCAAAAGGAAAATCAAATAATATTTGTAAAATCATATAGGTATTCCAATAATTAACGTAAATTGGTTCGAATAACCCGTAATTTAAAAGTTTAAGCGATTTCTTAGTTTCCCCGTCGTCATATAATATGTGGACAGCCGAAACAAAGGACTTGTAATGTATCGTAGTATCGTAAGAATCTGGACCCGTCGCAAATTGGTTTATTGAGATTGCGACTGCGATTTATTAAAACTGATACATTCCACTTACGACCTTTTAATATTATATACCCAAAAGAGTAAAATAATAACTATCAATAATTAATTTATTGTACAATGTTTAAACTTAATTCACGGGAATGAAATTCTATTAAGAACAATAAGCGAACATGTTTTTTGTCATTCTTAATTCTTTTTTGTTCTTCTTCTTGGTTTCATTTAAAAGTATTGACGATGTTTTAGTAAACACTGTTGATGTTACTAATTAAAAATTATGACATAACGCACAGTTGTTAAATAACTTCTCCGAAAGTCCTGGTTATAAGAACAAAAGTTGTAAAATGTTGAATAAATTCTAATAAAATGTTATCCATGAAACACTTTTAAGCATGTTAAAGCCTGATAAATTGTAAAATTTATTCTTTATAACACCGCAAGGAAAGCGTGTAACGTAATAAAATTCGCGTTACTCCGCCTTACTTTGCTGTTTATGTGACTCAAACCACAGACATTGTACTACAAGTTAGAACAAAGCAAAACTTCTATTGAGGTAATAATAATAAAAGCTAAATGTTAAAAAACTTACTTCGTAAGTTAAGCATGTTTTAGTTATTAGGACCCTCATCCCTGAGGTCGTAGGTTCGTTCCCCGGCTGTGCACTAATGAACTTTATTCCTGTGTGCATTTGACATTTGCTCGAACGGAGAAGGAAAATATCGCAAGGAAAGCCGGCTTGCCTTAGACTCAAAAAAAAGTCGACGGCGTGTGTCAGGTACAGGAGGCTGATCACCTTGCCTATTAGATTGAGAAATGATCATGAAACAGGTACAGAAATCTGAGGCCCAGACCTAATGATTTTTGTTGTATACCATCGAGGCCTATCAAGCATGTGATGTCTTCGTCTAAACATAGTACATTAGCCGTTTGTGACAACATGAAATCATTATTATTTAGTAATTAATGTATTCCTTTATTACGAGACTTTATTATCCACAAAAAATAGATGAAACTCTAACTGAACTCAAGCCCTCCAGAACCAAATGATTAAAGAACAAAGCGGATTAACCCTATATGTTATCCATTATACTCGCTCTCACATATCACTGTAACGACCACTCAATACCGCATTGTAGATTCAATTTATATTGACCACAGGGCATTCTCTCTTTTGGCCTCCTCAAAAGCCTTTTATTTTCAAACTGCGATACTTTCTAAAGGATTCTTCGCTTATGTAATTCTGATATATTGATGAGACCATTAATTTTAGACCTTCTATTTGTAATGTCAGTGTGCGCTGGATTTCAAATATGCTATTAATATTTATGTTTTCAAATGTGGATACTTATTTTAATGCGAGGACATTATATTGTAAATGTTTAACAGCGGGATAAGTGAAACCTGCAACTGTAGTTGGGCGAGACACAACTTTGCATTTTTTATGGGGCATGATGCAAACGCGCTGTAACACGGGGGGCTAGCGGTTGTGTTGCCGACCTTTAAGAGAAAAAAAAATATAACTTCTCGCACTTTTTGTTAAGATCAAAGTGTAAAATATTACTATTATCGTGATTGCCACTGAATAAAACTTAACTAGTCTATCGTCAGTCTATCTTTGGCTGTTATACGGTTTTTAATTAGGTTGGTACGTAGTGACCTCTATTTAAAAAAATATTGTACTTCCTTTTTGACAAGTTTTTGAAGTTATTCTTCTTTTGGCGCGTTAGGGAATAATGATGAGAGGAAATGTTTGCGATGCGCGTGCGCACCGTCACAAAAAACCGACACCCTGAAGCTAGCTATAGTCAACATTTTATTTTGTAATATTTAAATAAACTATTTACTTTTTTCTATTGTAAGTGTCGTGCTTTCTACAAACCTAGAATAAGTTCTAATGCGTGTACATAAGTACACACACGTTTTTTTCTTGTGTACTCTCAACCTCGGTTAACCAAATATAACAGACCATTGAACAAAATCGGTTTAAGTGGTTTCCTACTTCTATTATTATTATCCGTGGTATTGCGGTAATACAGTCTCGAACCTTCAATGGTAATATCCTGGCCACTATATCATTACCTCGAATCACAAAAAAGCAACAATAATTTGTTTAATGATACGGATTCACGCTTCGTGATCACCTTTATTTAGATCGATATAGCCAATCGGGTCGATACATAAGCATCATTATATTTTTACTACTTACGGCAACGGTTTCGCACGCTGCATTGAAACAAATTAAAAAAATCACAGTTAAAATAGAAACAGTGTCGGCCTAGTGGCTTAGGCGACCCACATTAATAAGATCATGCGTTCTAATCACGGCTGTGCACTAATAAAATGTTCTCTCTATGTGCACAATTAGCACTAACTTCTATAGTGAAGGCAAACAACGTGAGAAAAACCGGTATGTCTCAAACCTAAAAATCGTATTAACGGGTGCAATTTGAAGCCCAGACCCATATACGAGTTATAGTGCCTGGATAATAATTATAAGTTACAAGTAATACAAAAACCGGAAATTTCGTCATTATAAATACTCCAAGATATAAAACTTTAGAGAAGTTCCGATAATAATTATTTATGCTTTTATTGCTTTAAATACTTTAAAACATATTCAGTATACAGTCGACGGCTACGTTTATTATATGTATATACAAAAAAACGTACATGGAACTTAAATTAACACGTCCAAACAGTAATCCATCTCCAGCCAACCTACTATTACCCCACATAAAACCCACACTGGTTGAAATAGAGTATAAAAATCCTGAACGTATAGCATCAATTACGTTCACACGTACATTAATTAAAGCCTCTATAGCTCTTGACAGGACATGGTCAATGCGACTCTTTTAGTGCCAAAGCTAATAAAGTCATACTTAGGTATTTTCGCGTGCTATTTTAGCGGGTTGTTGTCAAGAAATCCATTTGGACTGTCAGCAAAATCAAAGACTTCGAGTCAATTGTTTTCATTGTCGGAACTTAGCGTTTATGATTATTTTAATTGCCACACATGGCATTAAATTTTAAAAGATGACATTTTAGTGTTTATTTTGGTTTCAATGCCTCTAAAAGATATTTAGGACAAGTTTTGCTGACAGTACCAACAATCTGTGGTTATGACTTCTCGAATATACTATACCAAAGCTTAATGTTTTATTACTAATAGTATTCCATATCGCTATTATTACTGTGTTTATTATTGTGATAATTACTATAAGATTGTTTTTTTTAGATACATTGCTATTGAGTTTTTTGTAGGCGCATTTTATTTCTATTTCTAGTTATTTACATAAAATCTCAATTTTTTTAAATAACATTACGCATTTAATAAATATATTTCGTCATTTGGATACATTTGTGTTGCATGTTAAAGTTTTATTTTATAACAGCGGTCGGCTTCGTTTTTACGCGACTGAACATTTATATTTTTAAATAATTTTAAAATAAATATAGCGTGTATTATTTAGGGATAGTGTGGCATTGTAACGATTTCTGATATCCGACTTATAGTTTTTTAAATTTTTGTAATTTAATATATGAATTATTCATTATAATAAATGGCATCTACTGGAAAATATGTTCCTGGAAATCAGCGGGTATAGGATAATCACGAAGTGTTATTGATACCTTTATTTATTCTCATCTCATATATTTTGAACAATGTACAGAAACTACTCATATCGGATATAGAGACGACCACAGGGTTGCTACTTATTTCTGTTTGTACCTATGTTGTCAGTTGAACCCCACATCAGTTTACTTTAAAGTGCAATGCTATTTGCATTTTCGAGGCTCTCTCAACCATGAGATTGAGTGGCTAATTATTTTTTTGTTTTGTTGCTTAATATATATAAGTATGTATTATAGAACGAAACTATTACGAAAAATCAACTGTGTACTTTTTTTATAGAACAGGGAACAAACGGGCTGGCTCACCTGGTGTAAAGTGATACCGGACATGGACACTCTCAATGCCAAAGGGCTCTTGTGTGTTGCAAAGTGCGTTTCTGGATAAATTTATCTTCATATTTTCTTTTAAAAGTTTAATGGGATTTTAAAAAACATGTACTTACTTATGTTCACGCGTTAGAAGTTATACTTCTTTGGCGTAACAAGATAAAAATCTTTTCAAAATTCTTATTATTCTACTTTTGTAGAAATACGACACTAACAATAGAAAAAGGGTTTTTAATACATCGAAAGTTTTATTATAACTCATTATCTAGTTTAATAAAGTTTATTTAAATAAAACCAAAAAAATATTTCTACATTATAAAAGAAATTAATGTTGACTAGGTACGCTTACCTCAGGGTGTCGTTTTTTTTGTGACGGTGTGCGCGCGCATCGCAAAAATTTACCCTCATAGTTTTTCCCTAACGCGCCAACGGCCAAAAGAAGTATAAGTTCAAAAATCATGTTTCTTAGATCTCCTAAAAACGGACAAGTTGTCTATTTAATTAATAAATGTAAAGATCTGCGGTAACCCTAGAGCTGGGTCTAACGCCGATAGAGGGTTCAACAGTCGGACTAGCACTAGGCCACAAACACGAGCTCTAAGCTAACGAACAAGATGCCCGTGCCTGATAAACACTGCATTTCTATTTCTTGTAACCTGTCACATTCGCTCTGCTACACTTTCTTTATATTTGTTTTATACATTATTCAACTTGTATCTTACAAATGGTATTGCATTTTCTGTTGAATGAGAATTAGATTATCAACATCTAGTTAATTAAGAAATTAAATAAGGACTTTAACATGGGTAAAAAGCCTAACCTAATTCTTGAAACTCCCACTCATAAAACTGAATTCTATCACTCCTCTTTCACTGTGGAAAGCACCTGCTATGGAATTCCTTACCAATTCATATCAGACGAGCTCAGTCTTTAAATTTATTTAAAAATCTCCTTTTTGATCATCTTTTTTCTGCCTCGTGATTAGCTACTACTTTTATATATTACTGAGCTTTTACATGTCTGTTTATACATACTATTATTTATACCTTTTCTTTAGATTTTATTCTTTAGTTATAGTTGCATGTTACTTTTAGTATCGTTTTCTAATAATCCTAATAACTTATGTAACCTATTACTTTTTGTATTTTTTTCTATATGTATAATTATGTGTATTTTGGCAATGAAGTATAAATAAATAAAGAAATAAATAAAATAATAAGTTCAAGTAACATTTAGAAATAATAGCCTCAATACGAGTCTTTCTCCAACTTCTTAACCAAATAATATTATTTAAGTGATTAGCAAAAGCACTGTGTGTTTCCATAAAAAATTAACACAATCGAATACCAAATTATTTCTTGGTTCAGCTATCTTATGCCTTTATCTATTCTCGATTTTACTGTATATTAACTTCATGAAATATAGCACAGTTTATACAAGTACATTTGGTTTAATTGAATAAGCCATAGCAAATCGAGTCCGGTTAATCGACTCCACTACGTTATAACAGCGAAGGCAACCGCAAAATAACAATCGGCGTCTTTAGCGTAACTGCTTATTTGTGGAACAGGCTTATGTGCGGCTTAACTCTTAGACAGGAAGTAATTTTATCCTTCATTGAGTGTAATTGTTTCAGAAATTGCAATATTATAATAATTGTTACACGATTGATTTGAAATTTTCAAACTAAAAAGTATACATTTTTTATCAAGACGAATTAAGAATGATTATAAATAAAATATTAACACATTTATCATTATGATAATTAATTTGATTTCTGAGTGTGCGTTTTTTTTATAATCAATCAATCGGAATAAACCATTTCCTTTGCAAATAAACGATTTATTATTATTATATTATCATTACTAATGAAAAAACGCAAGCAAAAATTTTCTTAGACGGAGAAAACGTACAGCTAGCATTTTTTTTCTAAATTGTGAAGCTAATGTTATAATATCCAAACCGTCACAATGATATAAAAGAAACTTTTCAAAGATATATGTCCATCCCCAAAAAAGTGTATTTGCAAATTTCCTTAAAAAGATAAAGAACAACCTTCGTGTACCGAGCTTAAGAAATAAAATTACTCACAACAATCGATCAGTGTTTTTAAAAGCATACAATTATTTCGCACAGTAGCTGAATCAAATTAATACTCAGATGCAATCTGGAGCTATTGAAAAAGCGTTTAAATCGTGATGTGTATATTAAATTGTCGTAAGTTATTTACGATTGAGGGTTTATTTGCCGCCTTTATTACAATGAAGATTGTTAAGGTTTCATGTTCTTAATAAAGCGTAAAGCGGAATTTCTTGTGACTGGATCCTGATATGCTATTGTTGTAAAATTTTTCTGTATTATAGACGCGTTTAAGTTATTTTTTTTAAACATCAGAGAGTATGGCACTTCAAACACACAAAGTAACAGGATAATCCCTTTCCGTTTATTTTTGATTATCAAGACGAAAATATTGAATACTCCTCTTATGATAGTGAGTTATTGGGCCTAATTTTTGGGCGGATCGACTTATAAGAATCCAATTACGGATATTAACTTCTGAGAACATCATATAAAATATGAGCACAAGTAAAAAATGTTATCGCTATTTCTTTAGACCTCGTGCATTGTGTTTTTAATATCATCAAAAACAATTATAACAAATGCGTTATTATTTCTTTTAAAATAAACACAAACGTTCAAAAATAACACATTTAATTGATTCCAATTAATTCATTAGTCACAGGACCGGCTATGTCTGATTAACGATATGCAAAGAAATACGTGAAGTCCGCAATTATGGAACCATATCAAATCCATCCTACATGATTTTAGAAAGACAATTAACACAACAATTTCTTGTTCCGCGTAACATTACATAAAACTAGAAACTAGCTTTGCTTAGAAAACGCAAGGGCTGATACGCTATCAGCTGATCCGACGCAGTTCGCCATGGTAGGGCAAACGGAACGCATGCGCACAGCGCTCGAATGGTGTAACCCTTAGACTTAGTACCAAAAATGTGTTCGACTAGGAAGGGAATTAGAGTGACCAAGTATTTGTTGGCTGGTGTTACAGTTTTCTGTGTCAGTTGGATCGCATGTGTCAACGAGTGGAATGCCAGATCGCACTGGATACCTCCACAACGGAGATACTCCACCATGAAGACGATTGTTGCCTACTCGGAAGGCAAGCAGGCGGAAATGGATAGACCGTCTCCTGTCACTTGTGACCGACTTCCGGACTACCCTGTCATACCGGAAATTGTTAGTTATCTTCATAATCATTTTCAGCATTAATTTCAATTGTTTAGTACTAGAATTTATAGAATGTCACTAGTAAGAAAAAATATAAGTTTAATAAAGGTATGTAATTACCTAATGATAGAAATACATCGGAAAGAAATAAAAAAAATCTAAAAATATTTATATTTCAATTTACCATGAAAATGGAAATTTACATGGTAAATCTAATCTTAAATCGGAGATGTTAAATTGGCCCAAGTGTATAGACAATACGTAGTTTGCATAATTTCTGCGATACACCTCATTATATATTCAAATGCTGTGTAAATATACATGGGCTACTTCCTGGCTCAATGCACTTTTAAGACACTAGATACAAATAAAATGTCTATCAGACTAACACTATTTGTTAGAAAACCATTTGAAAAAACATGTAACATATATGATATGGTTCCATATATGTATGTGTATATAATGTTTGTCTCTGTTGCGCATCTGATTAAACATTTTTATTAGTAGGTAGCTGATCAACATATCACCTAGCAAAAGCATTATTTTCTTCGCGATTTACGTTGCCAGCCTTTCAGGAATTGGTACGCTCTTTTCGCTCTTTCTTTTCCTAAGTCCGGAGATCTTCGAATTACTTTATTGTTTTCTTATATTTTGTAATATTTTTTACTTCTTCGTATTTATTTCCTTCCAGGTAATAAGCCAAAAGTGAAGTTAAAAATACTAAATTCACAAGCAAGCGCGAATCTCAGCTTGAAAGTTTAAATGGTTTTGTTGTATTTTAGCTCACCAAGATGTGAGCGAACTACTTTATTATGAAACTTTCGTACAAATTTAACTTTGCGTTATTATTATGAAGTTGAGATAGTATATTATTTAAATAATGCATCTAGGTATTGTATATAAACGTTACCAAGAAAATACGATGCATTATGAATTATACTTTGTGAGCACTTTCCGCATTCTACTCACGGTGTATAACTATTATAAATTGAAACCATAAATAGAGACGACCTTAGAAAAGTATATACTTTTTGTTCACCACGCAGGCAATAGAGTCAACTATTTACATAATATTAAAATATTCCTTGTTAAAGTTCAAAAATAACGCATGAATGCACAGTAATTTCAAGACTAATTGGCATAGTTCAACAGTAAAAAGCAACCCTACGCCTAACTGTAATGCAACATCAAATGCCGATATTAAACTAATTAATCTTGTCTTGATTCTCTTACTAGTTTAACTTTTACGCAATAAACGATATGCTTAGTTGGGAGTAAAACAAATTCTCGTTTTAAAAAATCTAAATTTATTCATGTTCTTTGTCTATTTTTTAAAAGATCAACGTGGAGGAAAAGAGTATTGATGACGGATGCATAATAAAGTATTTATCACCAAAAGTATATCCTCGTATCTGCTTTTTACTCACCAAATCAACGTTTTCACTATTAACTAGATATGTTTCAAACTCGGCATCTTACTTAATTTATTGAAGAAACTTGTGCAGAATACAAACCCACTAGCTTTCTAGTTTAGGAGATTGGAACATTCCTCAATCATTATGTATATGCTTGACATTAAACTTGTGTCATTATACTAAAGGGTCTTTTGCGTATGCTTACATTGAGTATTCGTTGGTGAAGCCTGAAGCAGACACACATTTTAAGTCTGTTTATCTAGACGGTTTCTAACACAGACTTTGACATACGACAAGTTATAAATTAAATATAGATGACATTTATTTCGTCGGTAATCAAATCTATAAGCTCACTTGCTTATTTGATAATTGAAGGTTGTGATAAATATGGCAAAGTTCAAAACGACGTGACGTCCCCAAACGACTAAAATATATTTTCACATAGCGTCAAGAATGGAAAACTTTATATGGCTATCAAATCACGACGTGTTCTTCCCTCATTGCAAGTAAAACTCGTTTTGCAATGATAGTGATAATCTATCGCAGTGGATGCAAAACCAGAAATCAATATTCCTGAGCTATTTCTAATACAATCCACCGACACAGATACGCACACAAACGCTAACAATTGTGAGAGATTCAGAATATATTAAAGAAAATAGTGTAATATTATTTCGTCTATTAAGCATTGAGAAGCCAACCAAGTATTCGTTATTAAAGTTTTAAAAGCATAAAACGTACAAGTATAAAACGCGATTACTCTATCTGTACTTCAATTATTTTGAATCATAATTATGTGATAAAAACATTTTTACGTATGTTAAAAAATATGTATTATAATAGAAAGTATGGGAAACGTCCAATGTGATGTGTCATTTCAAATTTGATACATGAAATAAAAACAAAAAATTAAAAATTCACAGGAACGGTACGTATTTTCGGTCACAAATATTTTTAAGTTCAAATCAAAGTAGTTTGATTTATAACATTGCTCTTAAGATTTGTAAATAATTATAGCTATGTAGACTCCAATCACTTTTTTCTTTGTGCTTAATGGAATTATGTTTGATTGTAATAATTATATAACATGACCGGAGCCAAATTAGTATTGAAGGTATCGAACGTAAGCATTTTTTATACTCTTGCACTGCTGTATTACTACTTTTATAACGACGATCCTGTTTCGTATCCTTAACTTAGAATAAGTTTCTCAACAATGTATGAAGTATCTTTATTAAATAATGAAATAGGAAAAAGTAAAATTTTATATTAAATGCCTAAATTAGTTGGTTTATGTAAATGTGCAACCCTTATAATTGTATTTTATGTCGTTATAATGTATAAAACAGGAGCAGAGTTGGCCTACTGTCTTCCGCGTGCGACTTTCATCCCTGAGATCGTAGGTTCGACCCTCGGCTGTGCACCAATGGACTTTCTTTCTATGTGCGCATTTAACATTCGCTCGTACGGTGAAGGAAAACATAGTGAGAAACTTGCCTTAGACCCAAAAAGATGACGGCGTGTGTCAGGTACAGGAGGCTCATAGCCCACTTGCCTATTAGATTGACAAATGATCATGAATCAGATACAGAAATCTGAGGCCCAGTCCTAAAAAGGTTGTAGCGCCAGTGATTTATCTATTTATTTATAATTTATAAATTTAAGCCAGCCAATTACCAATAATACTGTCAAATTATATACATTTAATTAACATTTAGTCATCTCTTAATTTTTAATTGGTAACTGCGTAGTTTCAACGCCATTAATGGACGGTTAGCTATTTAATTGCATTCAACAGATCACTTAGCACACTTCATGTTTTATTAAGATGTACTCCATTAAAATATATTTTAAATTAATAAAGTGTTTAACACAAACTTACGTATAAAAGACAGTTTAAACTAAAACTTATTAATGGGAATTTTTAACTCCAAAAGCCTTGGAGCTCAAAGGTTGCTTTAATTATAAAATTAAAGATCCAACATAATTTTTGTATTATTCATTATTGCTTAATGTATCTAAAAGTACAGAAAACACAAAAAAAGCACTAAGGGGTTTAACCTTGGTGCTTGAAGAGCACACCACAGTACAAATTTAAATTGTTTATAAACTAAAGAGTTAAAATAACTTCGTATTATCGCGTAATCTAATAAATAAATTCAAACCACCATCTCAAATGCTTGACTTTTCAATGCAAAAAATTAGAAATTCATTGATAATTTTAAATTTGATTAAAAATTAAAATGACTCGTAAAACTCGTAAATAATTAAAATATGAAGCTATTGACAATTAATTGCTACTTTTAAGGCTAACATACTATTAAAATCCAATTAAGTATTTTATAAATAAATTGCCCAGTTCAACAATAGAGAAAGAGCTTTGCAAAAAGCTCTCTGATGTTTATAGAAAGCACAATGGCTAATCAAGCACGACTCCTTCACCATTAAAGCCTTTCTGAAAGCCATCTTCTAATACCACTTTATGAAATAATAAACTCTAAATCATTTATATAAAGTTTAAATCTGAATGTACTATTTCGCTGGATTCATTTCAAATTACTTAGAATAAATCAGGTTTTACATATACTTTCTCGAAAGCTAAGGAATACGATTAATGTAAATTTAAACCACTTCAGACTTTATTAGAAGTGAAGTTTGTGTTTAAGACCATTTTGATGCATACAGTTTAAATATTTACAAAAAAAATTTTAGTGGTGTCTATATTATATTATCTTTTTAAACTATTTTTTTCTGGTTACGTGTATCTCTGTATACATATAATAATAACTTATAATTTAAGGAAGTTTATACTGCAAAAAAAGTTCTTAAAATACACATCCATACTACTTTTACGCAGTAACAGCAACTATATTCCTATTTATAATCGAATTAAAGCCAAGTAAGACATAATTGTGTCAACACTTAGCCTGACAACGATTTTAAAGTTATGTCTACCTTTTGTTCTAGAACCGCACGTGGTCACCCCATGCTGCAGAAGCCCTTTGGCAACGAGTAGAAGGTACTCCAGTGTCATTATATGCTGCGTATTACGACGAGAGAGCGCCACAGCACTACGTACGCGTTCTCGCCATTTTCCACGGTGAGTAAGGACATACTTCAAATGCCTCCGTAATGATATAAGTATGGAACATGACTCTGGTACATTAGCTCTTGTTTATGACAGCTAAAGAAAAAATAGGCGCTGAGGTTTTAATTCCAAAAGTAGTTCGTGCAAAATTTGCGTTTCATTTAATTAGGTTTAAATGATAATAGTTCTCGACAGTCTTGGTAATATTATGGCAAATCAAAAAAGATTTAAGACAATATTAACAGCAATAATTATTACGTTGTATTACTAAATAATGTCTGCTACATATTATAATATAATAAATACGAAATAAATACGATATATTATTTATCTAAGAAAACAAATAGAGTGAAAAGTAAAAGCAAAATGTCTGCAAGAAGGCTACAACTTATACCTATTTACAATATCACATTTGTTTCACAAAATAAAATATAATAAGAAAGACATATATAAATATTTTTAATGATAAGGAGCAAATTCTGTTCTCATCTCTAGATAAGGCTTACAAAATAAATACCAACTTCCAGTATTGAAGATAATTAAGCTGCCGTCAAAAATATGTCCTGAATTAACAATTCATCATCCACATACATTCTTCAATGTTAAATTGATAATATCTTTACAACTTCATAAAGCTTTTCTTTTAAACGAGATTCGATCTAACTGTTCGTTCATACGCATTTTGCCTGTCGTATAAATAAAGAAAACCAATTAATTGAGGACTGTAGAGTGAGCCGTATCGAAAAATCTGCCCACCACCGCCTAAGGTACTTTATATGCGGGCAAATTTACGTTGATGTCATATTTTCCGTTCCAGTGTTATCGCCACCACTACCATCTTACATTTTACCTTTATATTAAAAATGTCAGTGAATTTAAAAATGTATTCAATACTAACGGTTTAAATAAGCTTGGAAAAAGGAGAAATAATATTTGTATGTTGTAATGTAGAAAACACATCCATAGTAGCATGTAATTTATAGACAGACACAGTAAATCATAAAATATTTTAACCTTTTAAAAACCGTTTTAAGGGCGTAGGCGAAGTAAAAACAGAAATACTAAGAAAAAGTTTCTATACGCTAAGCTAAGTATCAGTTTGGTTAACACTCAGTTCTTCTACCTACCATAATAAACTTCGTGAGTTATTGAATAACTTTATTTTACATTGCGATAAATAAAATAATGCATATATAATAATTTATAAATAGCTTAATCTTCATTGAATAGCGTCTGAGTAAAGTAATTTGCTAGATATATCGATATAGAACAAGCTTAATTAATATTACATTACATCTTAAGATCTAGACGCCTCGGTTGACGAGTGTTATTGATTCAGCCATGGCCCGTGGGCGCATAGCCGCGATGTGTCAGATAAATTTATTAAAAAATGTTTACATAATGAATAACTACTGCTTATTTTCGAACATGACAGTTTATCTCAATCTCAAAACAAGATTTAAGACCCTTAGTACCCGTAAAACTATTTTAGAAATAGCCTCCGTGGTTAAGTTTCTGTGTTAAGTATGTTCTGTACTTAAGGACTATTTCGGAACTAATTGAGGGGGAAACCCAAAAAAAACATATATTGTTTTTTTCATTTCGTTATTTAAATTAATTTAATCAAACTATTACAATTATTACACTTAATTAAATATGACAATTTAATCGGTCTCGTGTGCACGATAAATTGCACTATATTCTATAATTTTGGCCTTATTTCTAATTTGAGGATTTGACCGGCCCGACATGAGGTATCATGCTATCCAAGTCTATCATCCGCTTCCTTTTATGATGCTGTTACTTCAGAAGGGCACACGTATTGCTAATGCGGGGCAAAGAGGGTGCAATGGATATGTAACAAACTCTTTGATTATATTACTTGAACTAAAAAAGTTATTATTTAAATTTTGTATACACTTTCATAGATGTACTAATAAGGAGAATTCTTCGTTGATTTTGGCACGTTCTTGGAACTTGAGACGTCTTTAGCGTCTTCTGACAGAAACAGCTTTCATCGCGGTAAATAAATCAGATTGACCCCATTTAGCCATCAGATTATGCTAAATGCGGCATAAACTGAGTAAAATACCCTTTATCGAGGTAACATACGGCCTGAAACGCGAGTGTTTGAGAGCGACGCGGGCGCAGGCGATAAGCAGGCACTCATTTGTCACTCGAGTCGAGAGGCGTCGTGTAAATTCCATCCCGGGAGAGATAAACGCCTATCCTATATTGTACTGACGTTCGGATTAAAACACCACTATCCTTTTCCTTTTAAGACAATTCTCTCAGGGGACGAAAAGAATTTTGCTTTGTACTTTGCGCCTTTATTTATATGTCACCTACGACGATACTTTGTGGCAACTATTTCGCTTTTGTTCACTTATTTGTTATGTATGATGATGTAACAAATAGTATTAAGAAACATTTATTGTTTATATATTTACACTTACACTTACATACATTTGCACATAAAAAAAAATAAAAAATACGATAGTACAGTAGTAGAAGGATAGGAGATAGAGGTTCTTCTATTAGAAATATATAAATTGATTATTATTTATTTTACTTAAATAAATAATTAATAAATAAAATTGATGAATACTACAGTATTTGTTACGTTAAAATCGTGGCTTTGGTATCAATAAACAAAATAACGTGGTTTTAGATTAATAAAACCTCTGTTTTAGATAAAAAAGAAAATTTATTGATATTATAAATGAAACGTTTCGAGCGTTTCGGTATCGAGAAATCAAATCTAAATACATATTTGTGTTATTAAAACACCTTAACCACGTAAATAAATAAAAGATATCTTTCAACCATATTAATACATATATTTACTTATATCAATACAGTATAGGTACTCTACTCAACCATAAAATTTAAACTCTTTAACCTAACTGGTTTTAAATCAGGAAGTGTTTTCCCAACGACATGACAGGGACAGTTGTCGCTTGCCATAAGCCTAAAAACCGTTGTAATGATAGCCCGGGAAGACACCGCTATGCGATCCACCGAAGGAAATGATTCTAGCAAATTACTATTATATAAGCCCCTGTAATCTTGTTCCTGTTACCTATAGGAATACAAGTAGATATTAAATACCAAAGGCATAATTTCATGCAATTCTGCAAACGAGTTTCCTGTGCGACTCACGAACACAGAGCTTTATTTAAATAAGATACATCCGTCTTGAATCGTCATTTGAATATGAAATTTATAAATTTATAAATTAGTTTAAAAATTACATTTTGTCTTCGCAGGTCGTAATTTGTCTTCATTGGAAGATCTTTACTGTCAAACGCGCTTCCTTCACGACGTTGACTCCGTAGAAGTAGTAGCTGCAAAGCCCTTAGAAATCTGGTGGCAGGATTGGGACAAATCGACTAACGAAGTAGAAACGCCCTTTCTTCTATCTTGTCCGGTAACAGAACCTTTGAACAATAGAGCCGACGTGTCGATTGTCACAGAGCCTTGCGATAACCCGACCAATGGATTCCATATCGGGCCAAAAACAAATAACAACTATCAAAGATCGTTTACTATATGTGTTAAAGATATGAATTTTCAAAAGGACATATCCCCGTCCTTGATAGAGTGGATAGAAACGAATCGACTTCTAGGCGCAGAGGTTATCGATTTTTACATCGATAGCGTGAATAAAAATACAGAGGCTACCTTGCGTCGTTATCAGTCCCAAGGACTCGTTAGACTATTTCAAGTTCCTATTAAAAATGCAGCTCGACGATCCCTCTGGCAAAGGAGACGAGATCATTTAGTATCGTATAACGACTGTCTGTATAGAAATATACTAGAAACTGAATTTATTGTTCCCCTAGATGTGGACGAGGTACTAGTTCCTAAAATAACCAATAATTGGCATGGATTATTAAAACGATTGCCTCTCCAAGGTTGGGATCCTCATCACCACTCTGCTATATTAGTGCGTAATGTATTTTTCTTTGACTTTATGCAACATTTATATAAGAATAATAAAATTAGTAATAATAGAAATAGGGTGAAACTTTATATGAAGCGCGACGACGTACGAATAGATGATGAAGTTTTAAATGAAATAGTTGATCTTCATAGTACAGAGAAAGAGAGTAATAAGCACATTACCGAAATGGGGAAAGATGAAAATGACTGTACAAACAATTTAGATTTGCCAAAATTATCTCGAAACATTGTAAGCTCGGCCACAATCAGCCCTATAGGATATTACAGCAAGAGCTTTATGCTAACTAGAAAGGTTTTAACAGCGTTTAATCACTACCCTTTGGCCAGCATTGGTGCAACGGGTTTTACTGGTTGGGCGGCGCCATACAAAGAAGTACAACTCAATCATTACAAGGTAATTATTTCCTATTTCTTAACGTCTGATCAAGACATAAATAACCATTTTCTAATTTAAAATAATGTTAATAACGAGTTATTCGTGGTATCCAAGAATCTTATTGTAAGTCAAAAGTTTTGTTATTGCAACATAAGGCAAAAAAATAATTAAATACCGTACCTACAACTATAATTGTTTAAAAGAAATATATATTATGAAATAAATAATTGTTTGATTCAAATAAAATTAATTTAAATTGACTTTTGGACAGGAAACCTGCAACTTCACGATGGTGCCGGAATGTGCGCAATACGTTAAGCGCTCGCGCATCGACCGCTCTGCGCTTCACCTCTCAAGACGGCTCGCACGAGCCATCGCCAACACTATATGCAAATAAACAATCTCTAAAATTATCGTTCATTATTTGAAGAAAGCTAAATATAATACTTGACAGGAAGTGGTATCCACTGCTAGAATCAAACTATTGCACTAGGTATATATAGATTTTATATGCATCGTAAAGTAAAATATAATTTCATAGTTATTTACTTCAACTAAACGTAGGCAATATAATTTGAACGTCACATTACAGAATAGATCACTTTTTCCTCGAGGTTCGATCTAAATATGGTCAATATTATGTCGATACTCATAAACATACCATTTTTTACAAAGCCTAAGACAGTACGGAATGGAATCTACATTCCATATAACCTAACCTGACCAGTATTTATTTCTAAGCTTTGTGGAACCAATTAAATAAAACTTGATAAGTTGGTACCATAATGAGCGCTTGCTAGTGCCTCATTAATCACATTAACCATAATGTAAGAAATTCTATGTATTGGAAGGAAATGAGCAAAAGAAATAATTCATGGCAATCCTGAGTAGTTTTATAATTACGTCCTGCGCCTTAGAACCACGTGAATGGCGCCTATGGAGATAAATCTTCACGCTAGGAATATAAATGTGTTTGTTACACGTCAAAATAACAGCGAGTCAAATTGGCTTCAAAAACGCAAAGAAACCGACTTTGAAATCCAACGTGTTCTGTATTTCACAGCAATGTTAATTAGTTAAAATAAAGGTAAAAAATTGAATTGCTAAATTATTTCGCGCACAATGAAGTGTAATCATCCGTGACAAAATAAATCTGTAATGTCGTTGTAATGTGTGGGAATATGAGTTCATGTCGTTGCCTCTGGCAAAGCGATATTGCAATTTAAGTTTTTCAACTTATCACTTCTCGGACCAACCAATTTCATTAGCAATATATGTAATTGATTTGTCCAAAGAAAGAAAAATGAATAAAGCAATTCTATATACAGAAAGGTAAAATATTAAAATTGGAAAGTTGCTTTTGTATCACTAATTTTTAATCATAAAATTTTTCCCAAAAATCTTCTTAATATACACATTGTAATGTAATATTTCATTTGTAACATAAAATCCGTTTGATTTCAATATTGCATTTGTATAATTGAAGTATCACCTGGTTTAGTCCTTATAGGATGAATGTTATAACTTTTCCGCTGATGAAGTGAGCACATTAATTTCCATATTACATTAAATTTAATAGCATACACGAAAGAGGCATTGCAATGAAATGAGAGGCCAATTTTTGCTCATCAACAATATTAAACTCATTGTTATTTTGCATGACAACTTGAGTACCGACGTAATCGTACAGAGTTTCTGTGCATCTCATTATAGCCTATTCTAAGAAAACATTTATTATATGGATCGTCAACAAATTCTGCTGCACTTAGCAAATACCTAAGCCAATTATAATAATTGGCCACATTGGGCGGCTGAACAGGATTTTACAATTCCTCTTAGCTAATTTCTTTATTTACTTTACGCATCACAGGGCTAATTATAATTTGAACAATTCAACTGCGGCAGACGCGATAAATAAAACATTGCAATCGAAATCCAATTACAGGCTAATCTTTGATCTGAGTAGTGTTTAATTTTCGCGGTGGACGCAATAAAAGTCTTTGCATTGTACGCTTCAGTGTGGTAGAGGCTGATTAATGTAGTGAGCATTGATATCACTTTATCAAGCATCAGACCGTACGCACAATGTCCAATAAACTGAGATGCTATCGGAGGCTGTAAATGAATCAGTGCAGTGGGCTTTGTGGAAGTTAGCTGCGATGAACTACGTTAATTTATTCACTTATTTAATTTGTTAGGTTGACATTTCTGTAATTATCTAAATTTTTATTAATAATTAACTGTTGATTCGCATTCCACTTCTCTTTTTAAGCGTCTCAAACTCTAGAGACGTTAATAGATCGCAATGCAATTTGGTGTAATTATATATTCATTTTAAAGTACAATTGAGAAAACAAAACGAAAGTTTATATGTATTATAAAAAAAATATTTCATAATTAAATTGTATATATTATTACTTACGGTTCTTTACTAACTTATTAAATGTTGTTTTAGATGAATCTATAGTTAGTAAAAAAGATTGCGTCTTGCCACTTAGATTCTGATTATTTTTGCGAGAGTAAAAATCACAGCAAACTTTGTTTTGCGTATTAAACTTTCTCTCAGGCTGAATAATTCAATCGTGACCGTTATTTTGTTTTATCTGGAATAGCTATCCAAATGTCACGATTTTGCAACTCTCGACCTCTTTTGTGGAGATGTTATTGAATAAAATGCATCAACTGTTTTTATATTATGGAACGCATTTTACTGGTCACGAGTTAGTGTTTTGCTGGGAATTGACAAAAAATTATGAAATTCTAAATTTAATATAAACTTATATATTACATAGTTTAAACATAGAGGACAAAAATAGGACTTATAGAACTACCAAGTGGACTGCTATCAAATACTAAATGGACTCCTTTAATAATAATTATCATTGGTAGCTGTACATTTATCTTAATATATATATAAATTACGTGTCACGTTGTTGGTCCGCGATGGACTCCTAAACTACCGAACCGATATCAATGAAATTTGCACACCGTGTGTAGTTTGATCCAACTTAAAAGATAGGATAGCTTACATCTCAATTTATACCCGCAATATTATTTTATTGCAAAATATTTGTTTATAATTCTATAGTCACAATTCTAACAGATGGCGCTGTGTTGAAAGTACCAACGTTTCACATAAGCTACAATTTAATGGCATAACCACCAAAAAAGCATGGTGGATTGGTGTTCTCCTGCCGTTTCTCTTGAATAGTGTACTACTATGTAATACAACAAAAATCTTAGCCACAGCAACGCTTGGCCGAGTCTACTAGTTTTATATAAAAAAACAACATAAGTTAGAAAACGCCTGATATGTAATTAGTAAAATAATGGAAACCAGTTACCAACAAATAACGATAAAAGACAACATTCTTGTCAGGTATTTCAATTAATTTCCGTATAAACTTGTTATTTAAAGCTAATTTTTGAGATTTTATTATAAAAATATCACCTATAGTGTATACAAACATGGCAATATTAGAGATAAAGTGGAATTTAGTGCGAGATTACGAGCTGAATGTTTATCTTTTTGAATAATCAAGTAATTTATTTGCGTAGCAATATCAACGTGATAATATTATTCGTGAAATTTTATGCACAAACACAGTTTTGTTTTTACTAAAGAAATGTATATATGAGTTTGCTTTTAAGCCTAAGTTTAAAGCGTGGACTATTTCGTTAGCACGTTGTTACCATGGTTACCTTTACCTAACCTAACCATTTATCAGTACGCGAGTTATAAAATCAACGCACTGCTACGTCTTTTAATACTCTTATATAGGCATGTAGGTATCATAAGTATGTGATCACCCACTACCATCTTCGAACAGATCGATGGAGTCGTCGGTAATTGTACGTAGCATCTCCCGGTCTTAACCCTAAACAGTTTAAATAAAATCAAAGTGCAGTCCTCAACTGTTTCTCTGTCACTCAAGTGTTTTCTGCTAGTGTAAAATAATTTAAGTTAATATTTATCGTGAAAGCGCCACTTAATAACTCAATCTAAGGACTATAAATCATTTTCTCCAACATATCGTATGCATCAGATATCCATCAGCATTGTAGTAATATGAATTACTTGCAATGGCACATGCTTAGTCATGGATAGTAATCTACATACCTCTACGAGTATATGTAAGTAATGAGTACATTGCTTGAGAGTAAGAATTTATTATTAATTTATCAGGGAATTTGAAACTCGGAATCTGATTCTATAATATTTTTTACTATGATCATTTGTTTTAACACAGGTAGGTGATCAGCCTTCCGTGCCTGATACAGTGTGCTTCTATTATATATAAATAATTATCGTGAATTTTAGTTTTGAAGTGTTCAAATTCTATCCTCTCCATCTCAACGCCTGGCGTTCCAAAACACAATGTTTTTTAATGCACTTTTTGCCACAGACTCTTCGTGGAATCAACTGCAAGTAGAGGTATTTCCGAACTGATACGACTTAGATGCTTTCAAGAAAAGAGCGTACCATTCGCTGAAATGTCTGCAACACACCGGCATCCTGGCGTTGCAAGTGTCACTAATCACTTTATTCAAATTGTGCCGCCTGCTCGTTTGCCTCCTGTCCAAAAAAACGTAAACGTAAAACGATTCGCGAGAAAAATGCTACATAGTGGAAATTGCCTAATGTTTTAATATTTCATTAGCATGTGCACTATTGTACCCTGTGGCCCGAGTGTCTAAACTCACTACTACTTTTATTGATTATTTTTACTTACAGGCAAGCAACGGGTGCAGGTGATGGTTACATTTATTTTTAAATTATAGTCACTAAAGCAATTTACTATATTACAGCAATTAATGCTTAGAGCTCATTAAATTCTAACATGCGAACGCGATCTTTTTATAAGGGTAGGTTTATTAAGAATCTTGTTTATGTGTACTATTGATTTGCAATACATTCTATATTCATGAGTGTTTACATTCTAGAATAATAAGATTATACTTAATATTCTTTTAGCATGGCCTTGATAGACACAAATGGGGTAAGTAATAAAAGATACCGAGATAAATGTCCTTCCGAAAATAGAGAAATTTCCATTAGTTTTAATGTAAAACAAGACGCGAAATCATTACTAAAATACCTTAAATAATGAAAACGTTATAGGACTTTGAATTTGCGGAAGCAAGAATAATTTGGTTCCAGGTATTTGGTTATTTTACTATCATCACATTAAATTTCATTTTAACAACAACTTCTAGATGTTCGCGCAACCCATTCTTGCGCTCGCTCGCTGTTTACATAATTAAATTGAGGGAGGTCTCCGAATGACTAGTGATTTTAAATAGTATGTCTTCACTCGACATCTTGTAATCTTTGAAATCCTCAAGGCATGACTTTAACTTTGTTCTACTGAAGTGGTGAGTAATTAAATAAATTCGTTTTTTCTTTTTATTTGCATCTGAGTCACCCATTAAATTATCTCTTATGGTAGAATAATAAGTATAATTACGAAATATAAGGATATAATTTTGTGGCTCCAGTTGGAGTATTCATAAAATATATATTCTAAGTAACCGATAACTCTTAAAGGACGACTCAGATGTATTAATGCAAAATTTCACAATGTTTACTATAATGTTAGTAAAAGCTGGTCTCTATACATCATAATTCTGTTTAAAAAACAAACACATATACCTAAAAGCAGTATATTATTTTACACCTTCGAAACCATTTCTATTAATAAACCAATAAAGTTAAAATATCTATCGTCCTGCGAACCTAACGCTCGGTCGATGACCTAGGAACGTTAGGACAGCTAGGTTCCTGCTTAGTCTAAAGCTGGATAGAACGTCGAACCCGGATGCTTGTTTGATTTATAGGTAAGATAATAAGGTCCGCTATTTGAATAATAATGCATCGATATTATGAATAACAACTATGGATTTAATGAAATAGCTACAAAAGTGTATACAGTGGCTAATACTCGTATATGCCAAAATAGAAAGATGTCTATCAAACAAGAAACATTTAATAATTCTAAAAATATGCGTCGCAGTTAGTATCTCATCTCACAGCCCATGTTATTCCATCCTGACAATATTGTATGGGAAAATATTACGTGCTATGTTTTGTCATATTTTGAGACGTAATTTATTATTATTTATCGTTAGCATTGTGATCCTAGTGATTATGTATTATGTAAGTGCCTTGTATATATCTCTTTTAATATTGCTAAGATAAAGTGTAAATCTCATGACACACTTTACATAGTCACAATAGTTTAAACGCCGTAATAATAATAAAGTATATATATTATTTTTAATTTCTACGGTGCAATACCATGTTTGATCTAATGCGGTATATGAATAATTAATGTATGAATCTATGTACAGTGTACGTGGCGCCATCTGTTGTAGACTTCAAATATTAAAAAAGCTCTCCAGTTACGCCGCGCTGTTTCTTAGATCCTTCAAGTATTATTCACTGTAAAATATTTTATAATAAAAAAACAGGCACTTTTATTTAATCGTGTAAGATTTTGGTTATATAATATTTCACTCGTCCCCTTCAAGAGTATCAATGCCAGCTAACTTTACAGTTTAACTTTAGTTAAGTATATCTATATTTTAGTCTATTTAATAAAAGTATTCATTTTTATTCTCTTTCAATAAATCAAATCTAAATGTACTACAAAATCATATAATTATGTATAACGGATTAAGGAACTGGAATAAAGGGCGTTATTAGAGCTTACTGTATAATAATATTCTGCAACGCACATCACAATTTGTGGTGAGCCACAATAATAGTTCACCGTTAGGATATCAAGACGTCATAATAAAAACAGTTATCATTTCAATCATTTAGGAATATCTTCGCCTTAGGCTCGTGTTCTAAAATATAAATTTAAATTTCGTTGCATGATTTTTCAAACCATTTCCTATATTAAATACAATCTTTCCACATTTATTTTAAGGCCATTCTCATTTTTATTAATTTTTCCCTCACAGCCGGCGTTGCAAACACCGATCGTTTTTCACATCTGTTTTTCTGCTCTGCTGTTTTTCACATTAAACGGATAATAAAATATTTTGTTATTTGTTTTAGATATTCCAAATTACAAACTATATTTATAATGTTGACACTATATTTTTCTTGACCCACAAAAAAATTATCTACGCAGGAATGGAGAAAAACAGGAAACACTGGTCCTCGTCAAGACAAATCACATCAATCAGACAGAAAATTTAATTTTGTTTTCACTCGAGTAATTAAGATACATTGATAAATTTGTCCCGTGACTCATACGGTTCCATGGTGTAACGGTTAGCACTCTGGACTCTGAATCCAGCGATCCGAGTTCAAATCTCGGTGGAACCTGTGTTTTGTTATTATATGTTAGCTAAGTATTATTCCAGTATTAAGAGATCCTCGTAAAGCTTAAAGAACTAACTACACATTACTGAAGATATTTTTGCTGAAGGAACGACCTCACAAATAAAAGCTTCATTTTACTCATCGGAATCAGTTAGGCAAAATCATTACTTTATAGTGTAAACATTTCTTCAGGCGTTTTGTAAGTAGTAGTCGATGTATCGAACATGGGAACAATATATTATGTTATGCGCATCGCATGTTCATATGGTATGCTCAAATTAGTCTGTAAATTATTGTTAGGTACGGTAATAACTAATAAGTCTGTAATACTCTTTATAAATAAATCAAGTTAACTTATGTTTGTGTTAACCAGATGGAAATAATAATACGTTTTGAAGAGGTTCCCAACATATCATCTTTTATTATTGTTGTTGAAACAGTAAAGTTGCTATATTGCTAGTATATTTATTGATAAGATAATTTAGAATGTGTTGCCTAGCATTCATGGTTACCAAGGCAAGGATTACAAACAAACATTGTCATTTCAAACTGTTGTGCTGTGTTTAATACAAAACAGTAGGTACTAAAATAATAATTCGTTAAGCATTAAAGTTGTTTTTATTTATCATAATTATAATGCAAATTCAGAAGCTCAAGATACTTATGATAGGTCCTTCTGAAGTAAGTTTTGTTTTATTGATGTTTATGTTGATTGTTTACGGGATTCCTAGAGTATTTTATAAATACTTAATTCACCATTCATTACTAAAGTTTATCTTAATATGAGATCTAAGTAGTAGTTATGAGATCGATAACCCATAAATATAATATAAAATATACATAATTGATAAATTCGACTCAAAAATGTCTAATCCGTGAGAGGAAAGAGATTTCATACATACCATAACACACCAAAAATTTAATTAGTGTGGTTTGCAGAGTGGCAAGTCTTTGCTAGCCAATTTCATATCAGAGGCTGTGAATTTTGAAGATTCTGAACCGCGTCCAACTCAGGGTGTTAGAATCGTCGAATTCGAACTGCCAAATTTAAGTATAAACGACAAACAGTGCAAGGTCGATATTGAACTTTGGGACTGCAGCGGTGATCATAAGTAAGCTTTATCTATCTATCTTCATTTGCTTCGGTCAAGACATTTACTATACATGTTCGTCGGAATTTTTGACTTGTCCCTTCTCAAGTACGTAGGATTTATAATTTTATTAATAAAAGTTTCATTCTTAGGTCCAACTATACAATACCATGAAATTAAGTTAAAATAGCGCTTTGATATCCAGCTCAAAATGTATATTTAGATCCACAATTGGGTGTAATTTATAAATACCATAATAAAATTAATTTCTATGGATCATTTAACAGGTTTGAATCCTGCTGGCCTGCTCTTCGTGTCGGTGTCAACGGTGTTATATTTGTATGTTCGTCTAACTCAACGAATGCACCACGAGAATTTGAACTTTTGTACAACTATTTCGTGTCGCAACCAAAATTATCTACAAAACAGTGTGTTGTATTCTGCAACTGTACCGACGGCCAAGAGGATGATGGTGTTTTGAACTTATGTATGTACACTTTTATTTTGCAAGAAAATAATAGACTACCATAAAATGTTTTAATGACGTGGAATAAGTGATATTGGGGCTGTTTTGACTAATTGTTCTTAAAATCTTGAATATCTTTCCTTCAATGTTACCTTTTTATTTTATTAGAAATCGACTTCGAGTGGAAAGACATTTAAGATTGTCATAGTATCTACGTTTCACGTACGATACAAAATTGTATGAGGGAAAACATTAACACTAACTAATTCAGATTATAGCTGCTCAATAGAGACTATTTATTTGGTACCAAATAATAATTTATTTTTTTAGCTCCGACGTTTTCAAGAGTTTCCCAAGTAGCAATCAACATGAATACAAGAAGAGATCGTGTAAAATTAGATTTTATAAATTTTGTGTCATCGATTTTACAATCCATTTCTCAAAGTGAAATTTAAGGCTTCAAATTAATTTGGTCTACAATATGTGGTAAAAATTAAAATTAATTCAGGTGTAAAAGTATATTTTAAGTTTTAGAGAAGACGAAGACTAATAATCGTTAGTAGAAAATGAGGTAAAAATGATGATATTAAAATGAGACTTATTTATTTGAAGAAAAGTTTAGATATTAATGTCTCAGTTAAACAATTTTTGTTTATTTCTTTAAATGTATTATTTTTCCTAACCCTAATCATTTAATCTTTTTAAAAGCATACCTTGAGACAGGTAACTTACCCCATAAAACAATGAAGTGTGCATCATTACTGAAAAACATTAATTGTCACCGAAGTCATACATAAGTCATTCCTGTAAAAGAGGTACATTATTCGCAGGTGCTGAATTAATACATGAAAAATATATAAATAATTTATTTAAAATCCAATGGACTTTCATTTTTACAAGTTCCACAAAACTAAATATGCTTCGTACCGTACAATATTACAACTATTGATTTCAGACTATTCACCTATATTATCAGAATACGATTTTCCTATTATATTGCTTTGAATCACGTTCAATAAAATACATTACTGAATTATCTAATTCTAATCACCTGTGTTCGATTGCTGTGGGATGCTGATTTAACATAGTACTTATAATAACTTAAACTCAATTATAAACCCGCGCTCAGTCTTAAAACATTTGGCTCGCATAATGAGTACTTTACCAACTTAACTTGAACATTATAAACTTAAATTTAACCTTCTTCTGCTTGTTCCTTAATATTGTAAAATTATTTACATTTCACTTGTACATAAAAAATCCCGAATCCTTAATAAATATTATTTCAATAATATTGTATATATTTCATCATTAATTATAAAAAGACTACCCAGGTGAGTCTAAAATCCTATAATTAAATGTATCACCTTGATCACATTTAGTAAAATAATTGGTGTGGAAGAAAATCTTACCTAATTTCTTTTAAAATTATATTTACAATTATATAAAAGTCATAAAATTACTTATTCTTCCAATTACCACGATCGTTGAAGTTTTTCCGATCTCTTTGACCTCGATTTGACCCGCCGCGGTTCCATCTGTCGTTGCCACGGCCGCGATGACCGCCTCGGTGAGGAAACCTCTGGAAGTTCTGTTCCTCCATATAATTAAAGTCATTACCTGGTCCGTTATACCCCATACTACCGAAGTTGTTGGGAGGACCGAATTTATTATTATTGAAGTTATGTGGAATGTTAGGAGCGATACCTAAAAGGCCCGGAGTGGGCCCGTTTCGCGGATCCGACATGGACTGATTGAAGCCGTGCATGTGTCCCACGTTCATGTTGTTCATCCCGCCTCCCATTCCCATCGGCGGGCCGTTCATCATGTTCATACCGGGTTCCATCCCTCCAGATGGGTTCATATTATTCGCCCCGAATGGAATGGGATTCGGATTAAAGTTTATTGGAGTTTTGAGTAAAGCTTCTTTTGGTTTTGGCAATAAAGAAAATTCTGCATTTTCTCCGAGTGTGATACCTAAATTTGTAAATATACCGCAAAGAATAGAACTGCTTTGTATCGCGGCCAGGTCGAATTGCTTTCCAGGCATCTTATCCTGGTGAAACTGCTTAATCTGTTGCGTTACGGGTGCTAAATTTTGATTCACAAAAATCTTTTGGGTAGAACTCAAATCTTTGTACCAATTTGAATTCTGTAATATCGTTTGTAAGTCCAAAGCGTTGGGTTTTGGTTCGACATTCACACTTTCGACGGCTTCTTTAGGCTTTCTTCGCGGATCAATACGCGGACCCGAACTGACGGGTGCCGTTTTAGGTGTAGGCTTTTCAGTATCACTGTGAAATTCTTCTGTAGATAATCTAAATACTTTTCTTAACCGCGGATCGACTAAAGCCTGCGATTTAGCAGTACTATTTTTAATGTCTGTGTAATCAGGTCTAGGTATATAAATGGAGACTAATTTGTATTGTATAGGGGGATGATTATTTATGGAACCGTTTATTTCAGAGGCTGGTGTGTAATTAGGAATTGCCTTAAACGGTAGGCTTAATCGCAAATCGATATCTCCGCCTGCGCTCTGTCTTAAGTCCGTGTCACCAAAAGTGGGTTTAAATTCAGATTGTCTAAGATCTACGTCACTCCTTCTTCGGCCATCCGTCGGTTCCCCGACGACGCAATCGTAAATAGATATTTTAGATTGCTTTTTCTGAGGAATTAATTTCGGTGTCTCTGCAGTTTTATCTGGCGATCGCTTTGACCTCGGATCCCGTGAGACACTAACTGATTCGGTCTGATTATTTTGCGTTATATTTTCATGCATGTTATTCTTCATGGTATTCAACAATTTTGTCACTTCCTCGCTTATATCAATTTTCGATAAATCTCCTATCTTACTTAGGACAGATGAAGGCTCTATTACATGCGGCGCCGGTGTCGCCGGCGGTGACATGAAACCCTTTTGCGGCGAAGAATTTGGGGACTTCTTTCTTGAACCCTTTTCCTCATCGCTGGAATACCACTTCTCATCAATAAGCAAATTGTTTTCCTCGTCATCGTCTGTCGTAGAACGCCGATTTCTTCTAGCTGGATTTTTAAATATTGGGTCCGGTTGAAGGAATCTTATGTCTGTATCGCTTTCTAGCCGAACTGCATTCTCATTTATATTTGATGAGGTAAATTTTGTTTCAGCGTCAGTATAAGGAAGCACTCTGTGATCGACATCTTTTGTTTCGATTTGGGTAATCGATTTTTCAGCTTCAAATGTATCATTAGAAATATCAATGTTCTCTTTATCTTTTGATGCAAACTTTAATGCATCTTTAGTATATTGGTCAATATCAATTGTATCTTTTGGTGGCGGACCATCTTGTTTTGGGGTGCTGTTTGTTAAAGAATCTTCATGTATTGTTGCCGATACGGAAGACTGAAAACGCATATCAATATCTTGGCCCGGAAAACCAGTAGATATTGCTACATTATTTGAAATATTTCCTGGCGGTACGCGTAGGTCTAGATCTTTACTACCAGTTCCAGTTGGAATAAGCGGCATTTGTTGTTCAGAACTATTAATTAAACCGAGTTTCTGAATACTCATTGTATTTAATTGTATATCAGTTATTTGTTTAAGGGATATTCCAATACCATTTAATTGTAATACTGTTAGTTGACCTAGTTGATCTAAGTTATCAATACCCAATTTTTTGAGATCTATGATTTGTCTAGGTGTTAGGACTCCAGTTAAATTTTTGATACTTAAAACACTCGAGGAATGACTATAGCTTGGTGATAAATTTGCGCTAGAAGTTTGATCGTTTTGCCATCTTGATTGTCGGACTTTTGGTGATATTTTATTTGATCTATCATTATTCATATTAAAATTATTAATCATTTCTGCGTTATTCTGTGGATTAGGGATGTTAATTTCAAACAATGATGGTATAGGTTTTTCTTGATTATCTGATTCCTCAGGATACTGCTGTTTTAGTTTGAGTTGAGTAGTTTGTATCATTTTTATAGCATCTTCACGGTTTAACCTCGGAAAGTCTCCTAAAATTTCTTTAGGTGCTGATTCGATATGTTTAAGTATAATATTTTTTAGATTTTCGTTAAGCGGTTTGCCATGGGCAAATTTACAATCATCATTATATACGCATGGAAGACCGGTATGGTAATATTTGCAAGGAAAATCTGCATGCATGTACAAACATTTATCTCTTTTCGCACAACAGTCCATTAAATAAAACTTACAAAGCTCCATTTTACGAGGTGGGTGGGCGTCGTGCGAATAAATACAGTCATCTCCTTTGTGACACTTGCCTTGCATAAAATATAAACACACACCTTCGGAATCTTGCATGTTATGGTTCCCTCTGCGTCGATCATTTTTGTTTTTAGTTCTTTCTCTCTGCTGATTTCTGTGCCTGCGATGATTATCCCTCGAATCTTGACTACTATCAGATTCATAAGATTCTTCTAGCTCGTCTTCTTGAAAGTCATCATTTTGTGATTGATTATGTACAGGCGACGCACCTCGAACACACATCATTTCGCTTTCATCCACTTCATCGGAGTAATCTTGCTTTTTACGTTTTTTACTAGGACCATCTTTATTTTCGTATTTTTTTCTTCTCTTATGCTTTCGCCGTTCGTCAACGTCAGTTTCAATATGACCATCGTTGTCTTCATTTCTATTCATAGCTTTTCTTATTGCTTTTTCAATATTGCCAGCAAAATCTTCTTCTAAAGGATTAGTATTTTTCCGGGATTTTTTACTTTTCTCCCTGTACTTTTGCTCACCTTTGTTTGACTTAGATTTTTTCTTCTTACCTGATTTGGAGTAATAGAAGTTTTGTGAATTGGAGTCGCCTACGGGTACCTCTTCATCTTTAGCTGGAACATTGACGTCTTTCTTTTCTTCTTGCAGATTTTCAGTTGTTTCTCCATCACTCTCGATTTCTCCGTCTTCCAAGTCGGTATTCGACGCTGGATCCGCCATTTTCAAAGTATTACTGGAATTTTCATAAAATCTTAATTAATAAGTTTATTTGCATAAATAGTTTATTAAGAAAATAATATATTCTGGGCCACATTACATTATTTTTTACGAAAGCATGGTAATGTTTGATCATCATTCATCCTTTGTCACTAAGCAAACAGCATTAGAAACACTGATTATTTATTACAATCGTAATTTTTAAAAGTTTAATAATAGTTAAATGAAGCCACATAAGTTACATATCGATAATCTTTATTTGAGTGCAATTCTAGTATTGCAGAGTAAAAGTTTAATAACACACTTGTCTAAGGCTTGCCTTGAAAAAATAATAACATTTACTGTAGGTTATATAATCAGATTAGTTTTTTTGTTTGGGCACTTTCATACAGCATTAATATAACATACCATATTAACGACTATATCTTTCGTTGGTAGACTTTAAAATTGATATGATTAATTAAATTCGTAAATAAGCGGCCATTCATTAGTAATTGGTGGACACCATAAAGTTACAAACGTCAAAATATGGATATTGATTCAATTTAAAAATTGTTGTTTTCAAACAAAAATTAAAGAAACTTGTTTTTAAATGCCTCACTATTAGTAGCTATTTTGAGCATTGTACAGAAGCTGTGGCAAAAATTGTGTTGTAGAATTAGTATTCGGTCTACGTCAAATTACAATAATCATCGTGTTGTGTGTGAGCATTTAATGTTACTTGTGTGAACTTTTTATGACATAGAAAAAAAACTATTTACTAAACCAAAAATAATAATCTGGGTTCTATCAAGAGCTATTCCAATCAGTTCTAAAGTAAAACTAGATAATTCTACTGACTAAACCAGAGTTAAATATAACTACGCACTTAAACGCAGTTAAACACGATTAAAAACGAAAAGGCGATAAGTAATTAGGTACCCACGGTTGACATTAATTCTATCACATAATGAAAATATATAATATAGAGTATGTACAAAGTCTACAATAATGCAACAACGCGATACCTTATCTAGCAAATATACAGATTATTTAGTAGCTATCTAGATATAAAGAAAAAAATTAAGATACCGACTGATAATGTCGATCAATAGTTACAACCAAACATTATTTTTACACACTACATGCACACGAGCACGCCATATTTGTATAATCCGAACAAATAAAGAAGTCGCGCCAACTCATGAACAAGAATCTTAAATAGGTTAACAAAGACTTTTAGGAACTGACGTCATGGTTTAAATTTGTTGTTTGGTTAGGATCAAAATGTATATTGATTTAGGCAAAAATTTAATTAAATATATTTATATTTAAAAACTTTCGATGAAAACATTACGAAAATGAATGTACCGAGATACACCTTTAACTAGACGCGTATAGAGTTGAATAGTTATTATTTTTTTTATGTATAATTAAAAATAACATATCTATATTAGCTATGTTATTTTTAGCGTAAGGAGTTCGTTTGTTCTAAATGGGACTTTGATTTCCAAGTTTCATTTGAATACTATACCTAAGAATCGTCGAAACAATTGTCATTGGGAAATATCTTCAAAAATCACTTAATTGATATCGCAGTAAGTAATTCGACATGTGTGGACAGGATACAGTAGAGCAACTGTTTGCTCCAGCCACAACTTTCAAATTATTAGAAACGAGCGATTAATAAGCAAGCAGTGGGTGGCTATTCACATTTCACAATGTCTCGGTGTGCGCTTAGCTCTCACCGCGAACGAATATAATATAAATGACGTCAGCTTCTAGAACGGAAATATATTTTTGTCCTTACTTTTACGAGGTCACGATTCGTGCAACGCTCACACACACAAACACAGTGATTGGCGTATAGTGATTCACTACTAAACCGTATAAGCCTACCATTTCTAAAAGGTCGGATGACATGCACTTTTAAATTTAAATGAAATTAAAACTACCTAGGTACTAAATCCTTCACCAAAAGCCCAATTAATAGAATAATTAAGAAATGAGTATTACCTATTTAATAAATCATAAAATTAAAGAGCATGCATAGTACAATAGCTATATAAAAGTTATACATTGACGTCTCAACAAATGAGGTCCGCCATTTTGTGTTCGAAAGATGGGTCTTGGATACATATTTAAGTTAGCAATAATGTTAACTAGGTCAAATACTAAAGATTTCGACCTAGACATGTTGCTGTAGTGTATTAAATATATCACAATTGAAAAATAGATATATCGTTTTTAATTAGCACTATGTAATAAAATACAATTTTGGGGGCACGCATTGGTAGAAAATATGGCCTAGCAAGTAAATATATAATAGTGTTACCAATCTTACATTAATGAACAATTCACTATGTGCGACTACTATACGCCATGTAAAAAAGAATCTCATAGCATTGCTGCATATAAAGACGAAACAAATCGACTACGTAATAATGATTTCAATTTCAGGTTCGGGCGTCGACTGCAGCGAAACAACAGCTAATTCCGAAAATATTTAGTTCTACTTTTTGCCACTCTCAAAGCAGTAGCGATAGTATCGCGTCATTGCTGCCAATAAAAAGTATGAACTTGAGTCAAACAATACACTTTTATTTAATTTAACGAAACTAGTTACAATAACAGCGAAAGATTTTATAAATAAAACATATAACATATTTATTTAATATTACAAAAATATGTTTTGTTTGGGAACCGAGAATTTGTAATCGAAAGTACATTTAGGCATACATTGACTCGCAATCCTACCACAGTCTATAATAGTTTAAGACACGTTTTTATATTACATTGAGTATTAGAATCATATTAAATAATTAAAGTATGTAGCTATTAAATAATAAAAGATCTTATATCGTGAATGTAATATTATATTTTACTATACTTTTTAATTTTATAGTGATGTCACTCTGACTTTTTTACATTGATGGGTTTAATTACTGTCAAAATACTTACATCTAGATTTAAACATTTCAAATTTCCTAATTCGAGGTTTATGTCATAGTATTTGGCAATAATTTTGTGCTGTGTTTTGTGAGTGATAACGATAAACGTGACGATAAGACAGTCAGCACATTTTGAAGAAAACATTCTATAATGTCACAAAATAATAACCCATTTTCCGAATTAATGGGAAGCCAAAATAATGAATCTAGCAGTGGGAATTCAGAATCTATTTCAGTTCATAAAATAACATCAACGAAAAGCAATGAAAATCAGTGTGTTAAAACAATCAACAACATTGTCGAAAATGTTTTCCATTTTACAATTAATGCAAATGCTGCTGATGAAAAGTCTGGCAAGCAGCTTGTTTATCTTGAAGAATTAGCGCAAGTTATGAATTTAAGTTGCATTGATTTGGAGACTTTAGAACAAGCTCTATTTGAAAGATTACTTCTTGGAGACATTGAAAAAAATGTGATCCCCAAATCAAGCAAAGTTTTCAAAGAACATGTTGTTCAAAAACTTGTTTTCCCTTACTTATTTAACTCTATGCAAAATTTACAAAGCTATGAGAATATAAATGATGATATAGTAAGAAATGGAATTAAAAAGATGAAAGAACTAATATTTAGAAATGCTGTTACTGTTCTTAAACAACCTGCATTATTTGAAGAGCAGGATTTTACAAAACAACTTTTGGAACTACTACAGCATGTAGATCCGCAAAGCCACATATTCTTTATTGATTTAGTAAAAGCCTTTATGGCTGAAGGTTTGAGTATTTGATAATTATATACAATAAATGTTTTGTTGCAAACCGTTCACTCACATAAAATTATAAATTTTTAGGAAATGCAGAATCAAAAGACCAATTGAGAGATACAATGATTCCAGTCCTGAAAAAAATGCATATAGAACTGAATAGTTTTAATGTAATTGACTTGCCAATTTATATTTTGCCATCTATTAATTTATTTGCAAGTAAGTACTTAAATAATTGTTTTATTTATAATAACTTACAAATGTTTGTTATACTAAAATATACCTTATGAAGTCTATTGCTATTAGTGGCACAAACCAATATACCAAAATTGACCATAAAATCAATATAGTACAAATATTTTTCAATAATTAGAGGTAATAAAAATTTCCAGGTAGTCCATTTTTAGCACCAATCTTATTGGAAGCATGTGAGCCAGAAGATGAAACTATTGGGATTCATTACCAAAATACAATTATAGGTGGATTACTTGCTTTGTCTCCTCTACCAAAAACAGCAGTAGGGCATCATATCTTTTTTGATAATCCCTTGGATCAGGTAATTTATTATTAATCTTTTGTTTTCTTTTCAAATGTAATTGATTGTTTCTATTTGCTGCAAATGTTTGTAATTATGTGCCAGTAAATTTAAAAGTTTTTGAGTGAGATTTAGAGTTTAGAGTATGCCTCTTATGTCACATACAATATGTTTTTCACATAACTTTACAATCAAAAAGAAGATTTACCTTAAAATTTGGAAAAATATACAAATAGTTACCATTAACACAAATCTTTTTAATTTAAATATCTGATAATTTTAGACATCTATATCAATGACAGAAACATCTCTTTGGAATGCTACATCACATCTTATAAATAATATGCACAGAGTATTTTTGACACTATTAAAGGCAGGCCCAGACATTAAATATAGGCTACTAAGATGGATTGCAAAATGTCTGAAAAATAATGCAGCCAGGGGCAAATTGTGGAATATTCAGGTAACTTTTGATTTAAAAGTAGCAGAGTGGCAAAACTGAAATTATGTATATAATAGTGAACTGTAAGTTATGTTTTAGTATTTCCTATGAGACTTATATCTATAATAAAAAAACATAATGCTAAGGGCACTTTATCAGAGATACAGTAATAAGTTGAATTAAAAACTTTATATATTGTTTTATATTTCAGGGTGGTGAATATAACTCATCCACATTCAATTATGTATCAGACAGTTTTATGTTAAACCTGGGTGCAGTTTTATTACAACTTTGTCAACCATTCTGCTCTGTGCCCAATGATCCTAAGTCACTTAAAATAGATCCAACATATGGTGCCGTACCTGTAAGTAGGCATTACTTCTTCTACTAACTTCTTTTTGTGAAATGTACAATTACCTAATTTTTATTGGCCACTCTTAATTGCCACCCTGTGTTTTTATTTTACTTGCATCTGTAGGACTTAATAAAACTATTTTTAAATTAAATAAATTTAATAATTTAATATAATAAAATAAATAAATAATATTATGTCTTTAACATTTCATAAGTAAGACAAATTGATATCATATTCAGATTCTCTTTTTGTCAGCCTGAAGAATGCGAAGCGAAATCAGTGCACTTGGCCTGCCTTCATACGGAGACATGTCTCCTCCCAGCTCGGGAAACTGAAGAGGGAGTAATTGTTAAACGTCCGACCGCCGAGACATACAACTTTGTTACTGAATGTTTTTTTATGACGCAGAAGTGTATCGACTTGGGTTTGTTTCCACAAAATTTACGTTCTTATTATATACAAAATTATTCAGTTAAATTGCACTGTTTAAACTGATTTAGATTTTAATAATATAATAATATTTTAAAAAAATATTTTTTTCCACATTCTATGTTTGTCAGCGACGGGTGCGCTATCATTTTTCTTTAAATTATTGCGCTACTTCGTCGTTGGTTAATTTATATTGTTACTAGCTGACCCGGCTAACTTCGTTCCGCCTTTCAGTTTAATAATATCGTTGTTACTTTAGTAAAATTTATTTTAGGATTTCATTAAGGTAATAACGTCAATACAACTTTTTGCAAATACATAAATGTTTTAGTTCTTGCCATTGCGAAAGAAGATTGGCAGTTTTACACATTGGGCCTCTTCTCTCTAGCGCCAAAATTGCGATAGTGCATGTTAAATTACTTTCTGATATACAAAATTTTTTGATGAGATTAACAATCGTTTAATTATAAACACGATTTTTTAAAGTGAACGTCACATCTCTTATAACCAATGGAAAAGTAGAAAATGGCGGATTGTTTACAAATTTCAATATATTACACAATTATTATTTTTTAAATACTTAGACCCGTTTCCGGCAGCAAAAATCACGTGGATGTTCCCCGAGACTCCTGCATAATCAGTATCATCAAATTCGTGCGACGACATTTAAAACCCAACTCAAGATCAAAGCCTGGTTATGCATCTCCTCATTCACCAAGATCGGAATTTCTTGAACTGACACGAATTTGACGTCAAATGATGCGTAGTTTTGTCAACGGATGGCACCACATGCTGTTTGCATGCGTAAAATTAATTTACTTATTTATTGTTATTCAATAATTTATCCGATATTTTATTACTTATTCTGCTATTCGGAGCTGAGAAGAATCCACCTAAAAAGAGATAATTAACATCGGTCCAGCCGTTCTCGAGTTATAAGTGTTGTAACAAACACGACTTTGTTTTATATACATATATAGATGTATAATGCCTATTATAGTATAAAGACCAAATGACTATATGCTCGTTTGTAGGTTTCCGCGTTTGTGTCGAAAAGCTGTACCGGTGTAGCCAAGAAGTGAGCAGGATCCAACGACAAGTGGGGGTTGCCGGAACCGCTGGTAATGCAATGGAACGCTTCTTACAATTTCATATGACCAAGTAGGTACAAAAAAACTTCTTTGGCAAACTAATTTTTAAGTTTTGTTCTAATTTATACAAATCTAAAACTTCTAAGATTTCCGAGACTTTTCGACACTTAATAAAAATATTTAGTGTCGAAAATTAATACAAATTATAAATTTAATTTTTAAAATTTATTTCTTCGATAATGAAAATAAGGTAATTTGCCCTTCTCAGTCTCTCTCGATCGGTCTCTATCGCTGTCTCCCTTTTCTTCGACAAAAACGCTGCACATCTTCGTGACGTTTCCGTAAAAATTTAAGTTTACTAAGGAGGTTTCACTTTAAGAAATAACTTATATTTATTAACATATTGTTCGTGTTAGTCGGTCGGTCTAGTGGCTCAAGCGTGCACGTTCTGCTCCAGGTCATCGATTCGTATCACGGCTGTGCACCAATAAATTTTTATTATTATTTTTCACGTGTTTAAAGCAAATGTCTTCACCGATTTCGATGTCGGTGGTCATATTTTCTATTTAAATATGTATCATTGGTCCTACATGATTTTTCGTTTTCAGATATTTATGCCTCCGTTGCGCGTTGTTAGAGAAGGAGACGCTCGCGAACCTGCATCGCTTCCAAGCGATGACCTGCAATTGGCTGGTCCAGGTCTCGATTCGAGAGAACGAGATCCGATCGTGCTATGCGCCCGGGAGCCTGGCGCCCGTGGAACTGCCCGTCTCCACGCCGCCGCCTGACACGTTGAGGTACTTTTATGATAATTCTATATTAAAGTGAGTAATAGATACAATTAATCTAAGAAAACTTTGATGGTTATTGCATAAGAATATAAATGAAGATTCTCTCCTTCAAGAAAAGAGCGTACCCATTCTTAAAAGGCCGGTAACGTGCTTGCGAGCCTTCTGCCAATGTGAGTTTCGATGGGCAGCGGTATCGCTTAACTGCTCGTTTGTTTCCTGTTACATTAAAAAAAAGACTTGTATTGCTTTATTTGAGCCGGGATTATAAATAATTTCAGATGCGTTCCTGAATTCGTGTTAGAAAATGTAATAGTGGTAATAACGATGGCTCGACGCATGGTCGGCGCCATCACCGAGGAGGCGGACCTGGCTGGACTGCTGCAGCCCGCTTTGACGCTCGTGTTGGCCTTCATGAGGGACTCGAGCAGGACCTACAATCCACATTTGAGGTACGGGAATTTCAACTAACGGGACTTAACGGGCAGAATTAAATTCTATCTTTTATTTTAACCGACTTAAAAAAAGGAGGAGGTTATCAAATCAGAGTGTAATTTTTTTATTCGAATTGCGCCATCTATGATTAGATAAGCCAAATAATAAAAAGTAAATTTCAGAGCCCGATTGGCAGAATGTCTCGAAGCAATGTTACCGAACCGTGGCGACGAACAACAACCGCTGAGCAACATGGCGTCCTTCTATCGGGAACAATTGTTTAAGGAGCACCCTCACAGGCTGCAGGTAAACTTTGCTCTCTTAGTTCATTTGCCATTCAATATTATTAACCGACTTCCAAAAAGGTGATTATCAGTTTCATCTGTATGTTTATGTTCTCGTTCGAAACATATATTTGTTTATAATTTATGTAGTAGAAGTATATTTTTTTTAAACAAACAACAAATTAAACTGGGCATATTATGAGCTCGAAAAAAGAAAAATGGACAAAAGACAGTCATAGATGGGAGAAGGGAAAGAGACCTTCAAATAGAAAACGGGAAGACGATCCGCCGGAAGGATGGATATTAGCTCATAAAAGAGATGAGGGAAGGCCTATGTCGGAAGGCAACCCAACCGACTGGCCGGTCCTGACTAATGTAAAAAATATATCAAAAAAGTTAAAAATATAGTTAAAATTATGTAAATGTATGTATTTGGTTTGTGAATAAAAGTTTTTATTATTTATTACATATTATATCCACAAATTTCCTAGGGACTGAAAGGGTCATGTATAACAATACCATTATATTGTAATTTTTTTCCCTTTTAGGTGACAGTATCTAATTCTGTTCGCGAATGTAGTTCTAATATCTTATCGCATGAACAGTGTTACTTAAATATAATAAGAATTGTCCCGTTTCAGTTAGTGCCGTGCCTCTTGGACGTGTTCGTAGGCATCGAGATGACAGGCCAAAGTGTCCAGTTCGAACAGAAGTTCAACTACCGCCGACCCATGTACGTCGTCATGGAGTTCCTTTGGGGCATACAGGAGCACCGGGATGCCTTTACGTGAGTATACCTCGAGACATATTTTTATGAAGAACTATAATTAAGAAAATATTAATCGGTTATTTTAAAAACCGTTTCTGACTATTTAATGCCTTTAGAGGGTATAAAAATTTCTATTTTTAAGGATTTGCTTTAAATAAATGCACAAGCATTGATATTAACAAAAATATGTTTTCAGTTATCTCGTCAACGAAGCAGAAGCGAACATGGAGGCAGTTCATCCGCCAATTTTCCTTCGCTTCGTGAATTTGTTGATCAACGACGCCATCTTTCTTTTGGACGAAGCTCTCAGCAATATGGCCCAGATACGCATCATGCAAAATGCGCGGTGAGAATAGTTTAATTTACTTTTCATGTTTCTGATATATAAATGTATAGAAAAAATCAGGAATAAATATATTATGCCCGCAAAATGTCTCATCTAGTCACCGTCTCGTCCATTTCAGAGAATCTGGCGCATGGGCATCTCTTCCTGCACACGAGCGCGAGCAGAACCGGGCAAATCTGACCCATATCGGAATGCTGGCCCGTTTTGATAATATTTTGGGGAAAGACACGGTTCGCACGTTAGCCCGATTGACTGCGCACGCGCCGCACTTTTTCTGTCACCCGACTTTGGTCGATCGAGTTGCCTCCATGCTGAATTACTTCTTGTTGCACCTCGTGGGACCTACCAAGAGGAATTTCAAGGTAATCCACTGGTTGCTTATTTATTTTATTTTAATATTAAATTAATAATTAAGTAATCAACTAAACTAAAGCTTAAAACACGCCACTGAACGAACGCTAACATATAAAATTAATATGAAAATGTTCAGGTAAAGGACATGAAAGAATATCAGTTCGATCCGGCCGTAATAGTCCTGGATATTTGTCGGATGTACGTGGAACTCGGTTCCAACGCGAGGTTCTGCGCTGCGGTCTCTGACGATGGAAGGTCCTATTCGCCACAGCTCTTCGCCCTGGCTGAAACGGTTTTGGGTAAGAATATTTTGTATCACAAAAAGTAGATCTTAGTAATTAATCATACAAACGCAGTTTCGTTGGCACCGTTTTACTTTTTTACCAATTAACCGAATGCAGCATTGAACCAAATCTAAATCTCAAGATGGCAGATTTGTAATATTATTTTTTACGACGGTAAAAAGTCGGCTAATAGATGTCAGAGACAGGTATTATATATAATTACCCAATTATTCTTTTAATTATCTATTCCAGTGAGAATTGGAGGAGGCTGTTTAATATCATCCCTACAAGAGTTGGCATCCAGGATTAGCACAATGGCCGTTCAACGAAAACGCGACGAAGACATACTCGCGAACGCCCCGGAAGAGTTCCTCGACCCCATCATGAGCACCCTGATGGTCGACCCGGTCGTGTTGCCCAGCTCCAGGACCATCGTAGACAGGACCACCATTGCTAGGTGGGTCTTTTTATAATGATTTGGCCAAATATTGTATATTTTGTCGAAAATAAACAGATTTCCCTTTACGAGCAAATACATAGAGAATATAAAAAGTCCTCGAGGAATCCTTTTGATTTTCAGGCACCTCCTGAGCGACCAATCGGATCCATTCAACCGTTCCCCGCTGTCAATGGACCAAGTGAAGTCGGACACGGAACTAAAGGAGAGGATACACGCGTGGATCGCCGAACAAAAGCAGAAAGTGCAATTGTCTGAGAGTAGTTCTTAGGTTATTTCAAAATGGTTATTGAAATTTTGTATATACTTATGATACAGTCTCGCCCCAGTCGGGTACGGTGCAGACTGTATCAAGTTATCCCGATTCATTTATTTTGCCGGGAATCGAACTCGGGACCTACGGCACAGCTAATAGTTGTATATCGATTAAACATTTTAAACTATTAGTTGGTTATACTCAACTTCTGAATGTCTTTATTGACGTGATAACGTCTTTAAAATCGTTTTAGTCGGGTGACATGTTCAGAAACTTGTGTCACACCAAAACCTCACGAGCGCGATCGCAGGTATAACGAGAGAGAGACGGACCGATCTCCCGTCTCATCTCACTCTAGCGGCATACATAGTCGGGTGACATGTTCAGAAACTTGTGTCACACCAAAACCTCACGAGCGCGATCGCAGGTATAACGAGAGAGAGACGGACCGATCTCCCGTCTCATCTCACTCTAGCGGCATACATAGTCGGGTGACATGTTCAGAAACTTGTGTCACACCAAAACCTCACGAGCGCGATCGCAGGTATAACGAGAGAGAGACGGACCGATCTCCCGTCTCATCTCACTCTAGCGCATACATAGTCGGGTGACATGTTCAGAAACTTGTGTCACACCAAAACCTCACGAGCGCGATCGCAGGTATAACGAGAGAGAGACGGACCGATCTCCCGTCTCGTCTCACTCTAGCGGCATACAAACGAATGGAGATTTTCTCGTGCGGTTAAGTTTTCGTTGAATGTTTAACAGTGAAACAAAATGTGAAGTGCAAGTGAAGTGACGTTATCACGTAAACATCTCGATCGTAATCCTACTTTACAAACAACCAATATTTTTTTTTGTTTAAATAGCATTTATTTAACAAAATCCGTCTAATTCAGTGTTAATGGAGTCCCTGTTCCCTTTTCGTGGCGAGTAGACGCGATTTGATAGAGTAGTTGAATTGCTGTAAGGGTTTTAGTGCCGAGGGAGGTAAAGCATTATTCGTTACTTATATTTGAGGTTTGAAAAACATACTTTTTTCCATAAATTGTTGTGATATTATTTTAATAAAAATTCCATAATTGCTCAATGTTTTGGAGTGATTCGCTTTTCAAGTTATGTTACTTGTTTTCCCACCAATTGCGGTTTATTTTACTTTATAAAGTTAAAATTATGTTCATAGCGCGTATTATATATTGCTTGTTAGTAAATTAACATATTTTTTTTGTAAAGTAAATTCTATTTGTTCGTTATTTTTAGAAATACTGTTGTATGAAAAAAAAATTTTTAGCCGTTTACACTTCTCAAGGTAAGTTTCAGTCGAGACTTAGCGCCAAGTCTGCCTTCCTCGTGTCAAATCCGATAAACTCAAACTATCTTTATTCAAGTGGGTAACCAAGTACACTTTTGAATCGTCAAGTTAAATTAATCGTAAATTTACATTTACTACCAGTTCGCAAGTCAAGGGCGTAGAGCGGGTAAGAAGAACTGGCAAGAAACTTTCCGCCACTCTTTTAATCGCCAAGTATTGTCATACAAATTGTTTGAACTGGAGCAATTCAATCCCAAGGATTAGGATCATTTAAGTAGTCCTCAAATTTATAAAAAGCTTTGTTGATTAGTTTCCGTTTAACGACGGCTTTGAATTTATTTAGTGATAATACTCTAATTTCGCTTGGGAGTTTGTTGTAAAAACGAATACAATTTCCATATAAGGAGTGGTTTATCTTTTGGAGCCTGGTTGGTCGTACACTCAAATTAGTTCTATTTCGCGTATTATACTGGTGAAAGTCACCATTTGTTTTAAAATCGTTTATATTTTTTTGGACATACAACAAGGCTTCAAGAATATATTGACCAGATAGTGTCATAATATTTAATTCCTTAAACTTATTCCGTACCGACTCCCTCGGAGAAACACAACAAATACCCCGAACAGCCCGCTTCTGCAGCACAAATATGGATTGAACCTCTGCAGCAGCACCCCACAGTAAAATACCGTGTCGTGTCCTTATCAGTAAACTGTCGGATTTTCTTTACTGCATATGCTGCAGAGCTCAGCCTATTAGAAAGAGTCTCTATGTGTGGGCCTCATTGGAGTTTACTATCTATTGTTATGCCTAGAAAAACAGTTTTGTCAACAAAGTTTAGTTCACTGTCCTTAATTTTCAGGTTACCAATATCTCGCTTTACGCTAGTAGTTGTAAATCTAATACATTTTGTTTTATTCTCATTAAGCAGTAAGTTATTTACATTAAACCAGTTAACTATACGAGAGATAGAATTGTTTACATCGTCCAATAATACGTTATTCCTATTCACTTTAAATAGAAGTGAAGTGTAAGTTTTTGACATACGTGAGTCACCCTTAGTTCTACGTCTCGGCTCCGAATCTTAACCTAAGTGTAAAACAATGATTACTACATTTAGTGTAATAAAGTCGTCGTTCCAAAGGGTCCCAAGACTACTTATTTTGTATGATCTTGTAATTTAAGAACACAATTGTTATAAAATGAGAATAAACTTTTTGGTGTAATTTTGTTTTTCCTTAAAAATAAATAAATCAGTACAACAGATCATTTGTCAAGCCAATAGGCGAGCAGGTGATCGGCCTCCCGTGCCTGACACGGGCCGTCGACTTTTCGTGTCGAAGGCGAGTCTGTGACCGCACGATGTTTTCCTTCACCGTTCGAGCGAATGTTAAATGCGCACATAGGAAGTCCATTAGTGCACAGGCCGGCGTTTTTCTTAAAAGCGAAATAAAAAGGAATCTTTAAATCAGTCTGTATATTGGATATGTCTGCAATACAGCAAGATACAATACAATGAAAACAGGTAAAAGTGATAAAATATTGGAAACAAAAATAGTAATTAGAATTTCTTCTTTGAACAAAACTATAATAAACCATTCTTATTATTACTTAAAATCGATACTATTATTATTGATGTTAGTCAATGCCTCTAAAGACGAGCCTTTTGTGTCGCGTCGCTAGTAAAAAAATTAAATCACTTTTTTTATCAATAAACCTCAACAATTCGATAACTAAAACTCAACAACCCGTCGATAATTTTCTTATTCCCTAATTTTGACGCCTAAACATTACAACGAGACGCCACACAAGAGGCTCGACGTGTAAACTTATATCAATGGGCACTTTTGGTTTAGTTTAAACGTTAGTATTTAGTCTAATATCGTAGTAATAAAAATTACAAACTTATCGGTCACCTAAAAGCAAACATTAAAATAATTAACTTTCTATAAAAGAACTATCAAATCTAAGATCCTAGCAAAGTTATTTTATGTTACATCTCGCCCGACTTCCTTCCTCGCATACAAAAATATCTTTATGTACTTTAAAAAGGTTACCCCCGCTCAACCCGGACCCGTGACGTCACGCTCACGACGATTCCGATGCACTCTCGACGTCGACGTCACCGCTATATATTGCACTTATGAGAAAATCTACACAGAAATCCGGATTTCAATACTGGCTCGGTTTTACGTTTCCCATATTTGCGCAGCGCTAACTATAGTACTCTAGACTCCTATCGCTTATCGAACTTCATATTTATATTATAACGCGACGAAATGAAATCGATCGAGGGGTCGCATATCACATTCATTTGTTAAATCAAGGTCACGTACGTTATCTGTTATTATTATTATTATATACACATCGCTTTACATCGTCGAATTCGGCACATTTCGTGAGGGTGGCTCCTAATATAAATTTCGATTGAGCAATTGCACCGTACTCGGTTCCAAAAGTGAGCCAAAATATACATTCGCCGTCGCTCTGTAACGCTATAAAAAATAATGAAGCATATCTAAGCCCGTCTCCGACGCTCTACGTGATAAAAGCCTTTGGCCGAAACGAGAGATCCGATCGGCGCAGTCACTCTTTCCTATTCTAGATGATAAAAGCGAACCGGGTCTGAGCCGAGGCCGATACAAAAGAAAAGAGCGCGTCTTAACTAACTTTCACTTGTCGAGACCTGTATCAAAGTACGAGTAAAGTTTCCAAAAATCAGTCTATCTTCCCGCTTCCTTCGTCGAGTCCCTTTAAAGCTATTTTCTCGAGAGACCCGTTTCAAATCCGGGACCCGAGCCCCGAATCCCCTCAAGTTTGGTCCTAGTTCTTACAAAAATATATAAACGGTTTTAACTGATGATATGTCGAACGAAAGTTAACTTTAACTAAATTGAGATCACTGAAAATCAGCCACACTCCAAATATCAAAGTATGTACATTTTTGTAAGCCGTTGTCTCGATACAATTTAACCTAAAACGATTATTATTGTCGTTTCTACTAATCTCTGGGAAATCCGGTGAGAACTCGTCGCGACAAAGCGTCATTTGAGGAATTTGTCTTTTAGAGAACGCGGGACGAACGGATCCTAAATTTTGCTACATTGGACTCTTTCGGAAACAATTTATAAAAGTTTTTTTTTTCATGGAGTGCCTCGGGCCTGTAGGATAGTAAAAACATATTTTATTGACCGTTTCCCATTTAAAAATCTGTTCGTCCGGTTTCCGACAGATTACAAACATCCCAAAAATCTTAAAGGTGTCATCGCTCGATCTGTATAAACCCTTAGGCCCGTATTCCAAAAAGTGTCTCGAGTCACGGTTCACACTGGAGCACCGCCGACACGTCGACGGGTCAATAGACATAGCGAGTTCCACCTTTTCGAATACGGCCGGTTAAACTCACGGATGAAAACGGTTTTCTGAATTTATACATGAAAAAATACGTCCACAATGAACGGCGTCAATTGTCAACACAAAACATACTTAACATAGTACCTCATCCGTTCGAGGGTACAAATCGGTTCTCTCGCATCTGTCGAGTCAGAAAATGTACGTAAATGTAATGCTCCAAAGTGAAACGCGCAAACGAACCCTTTTGTACCCGACGAACGGCTCGCGAAAGTCTAGAGTTCACGGTTTAAATCTATAAATTGTTCATAAAAGATGTTCCGAATCCCGATTTCATTGTACTGTCACGTTCGGTCGGTCACCCCTTAAATAAACCGGCAATAGGCCGAAATCGACAAGCCGTCGCAGATTTGACGAGACTGGACGAATATAAAGAAAAATTAAACAAGAAAATTATAAAAAGAAATTACACGGAACCGAACCGTTCGGCTCTACGTTTCGACAGAAGCGAAACTCTAGTTAGGGCGTCTCGTCCGTCCGTCGAAGCGACGAGGCCGGGGGCTAGTCGGAGGCCGGGGGGTGCGGCTGCAGGGGCTGGAAGGCCGAGCACACGGAGGGCCGCAGGGTGAAACCCGGCGCCGAGGGCTTCATCACCGACACCGACTCCGTGTGGGTGCCGTCGCCCGACTTCAGGTTCACCTGGAAACGAAAGAGTTCTTCTCCAGTCCCATTTGCAACGATCCAATCTTTCAAACTTCACTAATCGTTTTTTCAATCGATCAAAAAATTGATAAACAGATAAATGCCAAAAGCATATATTTATTTTGTATTTCAGATATATGGCTATAAATAAATAAAAATGCCAAAAGCACATATTGCAGCAAACATTTCTAATACATATTGGTAATATTAATTACTACAATAATTTAAAACAAACTAAGTAATAACAAAATTTTATAAAAACCTATACCTGTACCTTTTCACAACCGTCTGGGGGTTCACGGGCCAAGAATCTATTGATCTGTGGCGAAGTCCCCAGTTTCGAGCCATCGAGATCTGGAGACGAACAGACACTTCCACCTGGAACGGTCAAAAGGGATCTCACTTCACATAAAATGGTCGGTCCCAGCCAGTATAATAAAGGTAGACTTGTTTTTCAAGCTCTTATAATTTAAATTCAGTCTCAGCTCTGAGGGGCTCAAACAAACCCACACTCGCATTTCAAGATAACTATTGGTTAAAAAAAAACTAAATGCCTACATAACTTAGTATAGTGTGTTGAAAAAGCTTGCATAAAACTCAAAATCATCTAAGACATGCTTCATGATGTGCTTTCGGGGATAGCTAGGGGTTACCTAAAGCTATGATTGTGACGACACACTGAGACCGGCAGTTTCAAACAAAATGTGGATTAAATTGGTCAAGAAGCCTAAAAATGTGCCATCTCGCTCATTGCGTATAGTTTCGAGCGAGACAACACATTCTACAGTCATCACAAAATGTGTGAATGTCACAAAATTGGTTCAAATTGAAAAATATAAGACCTGTGGCGAGAAGCTCAGCCGAGCCGGCACTCGACAGTGACCCTCGGGATGGTGGATCTACATCAATGTAGACTTTACTTTACCCATTTAATTCAAAAAAAATCATCATTCATGTAAAAGTTACAATGCTATGAATATTTATGAACAATCTGATGAAAATATTGAATCACTCCATAACATCTTTATAATATCAAAGAAATAAGCCTGAAATGCAGCAGGCTGCGAGACACATTTCAGTGGCTCGGTGACCCCACTGATGAGCATTGAAATTGTTTAATTATTCCATCAGTTTTAAAAAGTAAAGAATCTAAATAAATTCAATAAACTTTAAACGATTAACACAAATCTTATTATGATGAGGTATAAATATAATTTCCTTGAATTCAAACAATGCAAAAATATTTTTAAATTGAATCCAATACCTGAGGAGTGTGCAGTGTGACAGAGATCGTGCGGCGTTTGAGTGTTGACAGATCTCCGGAGGAGATCCGCCAGTGGAGCTCGGTGACCTTCAGGTGTCACCTGACAAATTAACATGGTTTAGTAAATTATTTCCATTAAATTAATTCCAAGTTTTAATTTAAATATGTATATAGCACATTGTACATCCGATTTGAGTTGTATAAATTAAAGGTGCTTGCTGCTACAGATAATTTTTTGGTCAAGAAGTCAGAGTCAGAAACCCAGCCCAAAAAACTAATTTTTAGGTCAAGTCACCAAAAAGTCACCTTATCCTTTAATCTATCAAGATGAGGAGTCTGAGTGCCGCTGGCTGGACAAAGTACAAGTCTTTCAATTTCCTGGTTTAGACCCTCCACTGAGGAACGAGCTGCCCTTAAGGGCACTGCACCACCACTAAAACGAGACCCTGGAAGATTTAATCACACAATTAGAAAGGTACTGCCTGTAGTTTGGATATGATGCCAAACTACAATAAAAAAATGTTTTACAATTAGACACAGTTTTAACAAATTTTCTAGGTTTCAAAATTAATTTGTTTTGAAATGGGCCTAAAATCATATTTTTTAATATGATTTTCTTTTCATTTCAGAGAAACAACAAAATGTTAAACATTATTTTAATTTCGATAAAGCATATCACCAATAATTTAGACATAATTTCTACATACATAGTCCAGGACTCATAGACTGTGCGGAAAAATCTCCAGATCCTGATGGTTTATGTGGTCTCTGCAGACGACTACGAAGAAAACGATCTAGCTTATCATCTTCTGAGCCTCTTGATGACCTTCCAGATACACCACCTCCATCATCAGTCTGAAACATTAATTAAGTTGAAAGTTTAAGATTAAGCATGTGTTATGTACACAAAGTTTTTTAAATATGGTATTGTATTTATTATTAATCATTCATTTAATCACAGATATTCACAGATATATGTAGGCATTTCTAACTAAGAATATGGCTTGTTTAATCAAGACAATATTAATTCAAACAGTCTTGGATTATTAAAATAATCAAATATCAGATCCCACAAGTATCTAAGAGTAGCTATCAAAACTTTTTTAACTATTGTAAAATCATGATATACGTAATAACCAAAAATGTTATATCATGTATTTATGAAACAGGTTAAAAATTAAATTGTTACTAAGGTATTACAGATATATTACATTAAGAACCAAAATTACTCACTTGAGTGGATTTATCAACTTGTAACTGCCCCGCATGTAGATAGTAGTCTCTTGACCATTTCCCTTTTTGATACAAAGTATCTAAGGACGCTGTGCGTCGAATTACACTGGATCCTTTACCTTAAATAAAGGTTAAATGAATAAAACTCTAGAATAATGCACATTTCTTTTAATATTACACACATTTATAAAATTGTTAGTTGAAGGCATCTCTAATTTTTACACTGTTACAAATAAAAATATGATCTTACTAAGATACCAGAACTCCATTGCAGCTATATCCAATCAAATATTTTGACATATAAGCAAAATAATGATATTTACTTGATTCAAGACCGAGATACACTAACATGTGATCAGAAGAAAATGGCTTCTTGTAAAAATTAAGAGGTGGTAGTTAATTTAAGAGGGTACTTATAATTATATAAATAAAAAGGTACCTTTATAGTTGACAGCTCCGGGGCTCCTCTGACCGGAAAGAGCGTGATCAGGGGAAATCCGTCGCCACACATTGGTGGGTGAAAGAGTGGGGCTGTTGCCAGTATTTTTTTTGAATCCGCCACTTGGTTTCATTATTGAAGAGACCGGCAATGTCGCTCTCATAGGACCCTGCTTGCCCACAGGGCAATCCGATTGTTTTCGGACGCGACCCGACATTTTCACTAAATGTGCCGACTCACAGATTTATCAATACTTTATTCGTATCGAATGCAACATCTAAACGCAACTACCACTTCAATGTCAAACAAATAACATTAAACGCCGAGTGCCGACGCCGCACGGCTTCTTTGTAAGAGATCTTGTTAGGCCGTGAAACGACTGTGCTATGTGCTTTTGTAATAGTTTATAATATAATGTGTATGTTCGGGAAAGTACGTTAAAATATAAAGAAACAAATTTTGAACGTAATAAATCTTCATCTAGCACTTATTAAGTAAAACAGAAATTAAATCAAACAAGTCACATTTTTTTTCTGCACTACAATGGATGAATGAATAAAGTGACAGCTGACATAGGGCCGAAGATGTCGCGCCATTCTTTGTTCATGTAAACAATTATTTTCAGATAGCACAATATTTTTTATAAAAACCATTTAAAATAATTCAATTTAAATTTCGATTAAAATATATATAACGAAAATCATGTAATAAAACTGGTTTTTAACATTGCGATTATCAGATGATTACTTTGCTGTCTGAACTCTAGTTAAAATGTTTAGCAACTCAACAGATTGTCCATGCCTGTATGAACTTTCTCTGTGAGAGTAGTGGGGTCGGTCCTTTAGTATTTTTCTTCTATCACAATAAATAAAACACATAAAATAATGTAGTTCATATTTGTACAAATTTTCTTTAAAATCTTAATACATTTTTTGTATCTCTAAATATATACTTTATTTTTATGTTACTCTCTGCTACTGTCTAATGGATTACACTAATTTTGCTTATTTTACATTTGAATTGTATATAAACCCCATATAATAGGACCTACTTCTATATTGATGTTATTGTAATGAGTTCTTGTGAAAAACATTAATAAAAGCTTATTAATGATTTATCTTAAATTACACACAAAATTTTAATTTTGTCACATGCGTAAAATGTACTCCTAACTCCTATATTATTTTTAAATTTTGCTTAAGCTTTTAAAGATTGTTAACTATGTTACAGTGGAAACTCCATTATAATTTAATCTCTTGAAAACCAAAGTCATTAAGGATTTAGAGAAAAAACAAAACTTGTATTATTATCTTACTCTTTTAATATTGAATACTTCGCTTGGTTTGTATATCATCTAGCAATATTCTTAACTCTTCATCTTCAAACCTTCCTTCCAAAGATGGTATAAGTGCCTTAGCTTCTTCTGGTGTTTCAGGACAGAGATTTGCTAAACTAGCAACTTCAAATTTGTGAAGTTTCTTCGATTGCAACAAACTAGAAAATAAAAATCACAATGTATTATAAGTTTCATTCTAATGTTATAAAGTCTTAAGTTTTTTTATTATATTTTAGTACTTTTATAAACTTGTTTTTTGTTATATTGTATATAAATATAACCTCACTTGTAACTAAACAATTTTAAGTATGTGTTATAACAAAAACTTACTTTCTTACAGCAGTTATAGTTTCCTTGTTTTTAAATTTCTTGAACATATTTGTATATGTTAGAGTTTTCATAAACACTTCTGAAAATTCCTGTTCTTCCTCAGCAGATTCATTTTGTGCTTTTCTATGTTCTAGTAGCATGTCAACTTCCGATATGAGCAATGTTTCAGCGTTTTCGAATTCTATGAATAAGAAAAAAGGTATCTTAAGCATATAGATAAATAATTGATGTAGAAATAATAATATTACCTTTTGGAAATTGTAGGTCAGCGGCATCTTCTTCAATAACATCTTGAATGGGTCCAGACATGTTGACTTTTTAAGTATTTGTATTACTTATTATTTGATTTACAATAGAAATTAAATCGTAGTTTTCTTTATTAATAAAAACTTTTATAATGTATATTGAACATTCAAATTTGTTTGATGCAGAGGGTTGTTTTGATGATGGTTTACGTTTAGTGTTTACAAAATTTCAAATAAAATTTCAGTATTTACATTTCATATGACAATTGACCACTGCCGGCATTTTTGCAGGTTACAATACAATATCACTTTTTAAAAGCTAATAAAATTAATTGTTAGTGTTTATAATTATGCAATTATCATTTATCGAATATTTTTTGATCTTACGACTGGTTCGCAGGGACTAGCAAATTATGAATATCGATGAGAAAAAGACAACTACAATAGGAATTGCTGCGCTCTTCCTAAATGAAAATGTAAAGTTGTAAACAAAGTAAACTTAAAGTTTTTTTGTTGAAGATTTTATGACCTATTTCATACTAAAGTAATATTACTATAAGGTAGTGTTCTAGTAACTCTATTATAATTATTACTCTAGTATTTCTATTCTGTATAAAGTATAAACCGTCTTATAAGTTATCGTATGTCTGTGGTAACTGGTATAACCTATTGTACTTTGTAAACAAAAAAAATATTAAAAATCTTCAAATCCAAAAACAAATTAATTAAAAAAAAAATAATAATGAATAAAACACCCACAAAACTCACTGATAACTCTTATGTTTTTACAGCAAAAGGTTTGTTTGGCTTTGCTTCGTATGGCTTGTTCTGTATTAATATTTCGCCAATCCTATCTTTATTTGTAACATAATATGTTATAATACCTTACAAGGTATATTCAGTTTTTTATTTATATATAACAATTGAAATAATTCTAGAGTATTTTTCAAATATAAATCAATATAAACGATATAAGGTTTCTCCTAGCTTAGTAAAAACTTTTAACTCTTTTTAAACGTGGAAAGATTTACGTTGAAATCAGGCTGCAGTTATTTAAATTTCGAAAATCTATCATGTTTGCGATTTACAAGGCCTATTTAAAGCAGTCATTTTTATTTGCTTGCATTTATTTTCAGAAGTAACTACACCCAACAAAGACAGTCCTGGCATATGTAGAACTGTATATACCCATGTTGCCAATTTACACAATTTACTTAGCGATTGGGAGAAATTGAAGGAAAAAGGCACTAAAGTAACCAAGTCTGTGTCAGCTCTAAAGCTCCATGAGTGTACTGATGATTATTATCCACATCAGCTGCATGCTCTTATGGAGATGCTTTTAGAAGCATTAAATGGACTCTGTAATATTGTTGAAAGTCAGTTTTAAAAACAGAACCATTGTTCTATAAGAAAGTTAAAATTTCACTCAAAATTAATAATTTTCTTAAATTCTCTAAATAAAATTTTGGTATGTTGAGAAATCAATTTCATGTTCTGACATAAATTATTTTTATATTAATTAGATTAACACCAGTTAGTGTAGTGTTATAATTATGATAGGCTTAATGACAAGGATCACATAATAGGATTTATTTTTTATTATTTCAGGTGTGAGAATAATTAACAAACAATTAAAAGCACTTGCTGCACTTGACAAATCAAATGATAGAGTAGTATTTACATGGACAATTCAAAAGTTCTCAACAACTGTAGATGAAATATATACCTCTTTATGCAAAGAAATTCATTTAAAAGAAACAGTGACAGGTAGGTTCTAAAAAGTTAAATGTGATTAAAATTTAGTAGGTCAGGTCTTTTCCCTACAATGTGTTGTTGAAAAAGGGCTTCAAAAATTCTGAAAATCTATGGTTTTTGTAAGAAGTGTAGAGTGGGATGTATGTGATATTCTGATAGTAAGAGAAAATGTGGAGTAAGTGGATAGACTGTATGCTTAATAATGTTGCATGACAGGATAAAAATTGTGAGTTCATTGAGCAGTGTGCTATAAATAAAGTTGTAGTGAAAAGAAAATTAATGAAAAGCACCTTACGAGTAGGATATATTTATAGGAGGAAAAAGGGGAAAAGTATAGATAGATAAATAAAACAGTAATTAATTTATTAAATTAGACAATTACAGGTTCCTTGTGTTAATATTTTAGTTAGATTCAGCTATTTAAATATAATGCACATTAGCATAACAAACCACACACAACTTGACTCACAATTTGAATGTTGCAAACATTGGATGTGGTTCATTACATTGACCTATGTAAGTTAGTGATTAGATACTATTAACTGATAATAGTTTCCATGTCATGGCTGTAATAAACAAGACAATTGTCTGCTGTGTATACCCTTAAAAGAAAGAATTGACTATTTAGAGTGTATCACTATATCCTCAGATATAGAACCCTATGTTACTATCTGTTTTTCTCTCTCTTTCCCAGTCCTGTGTATTTAATTATAATAAGTCCAAAAGTTATTTGGATAGTTAATGTGTAGTATGATTTAAATTAAATTATGTTTTCTTAGGAATTCCATTTCTTAAGGATTTGTGAATAAAAACATTTTGTTTCTTGTTACAGAAAACCTTGCACATTGTAGAAATGAAAGCCTTATAGAAGTGTATGTATCTGCGTGGGAACTAGAAGCCTATTATAACATTGAAATGAGTGCTTACTTATTTGCTGATATAGGATTATTGGGTATTTCGTGACAATGAAGTAAGTGCTTGACATATATTTCTCCTTTTATATAGAAGTTTATTTATCAATTTCTGCAAAAATATACTTTCATGTATTATTTTTTGTATTTATAAATAGCCTATATATATTATCTTTTTTTATTCCAATAATAAAAAAATGTATAATTAGAAACACTAGCAACAGCCCTTGATATTATGTAAGATACTTCACTGCAATTGTTTTTATTTTTAAATTAACAATAATAAGTTCAACGATTTATATTTATTAGAAAAATATATAAATCCCATTACACAAGTGCAGTTTTAATATTACATTATGGACAAACATTTAAATCAGTTTTAAGGTATGAACAATAAGTATTAAGAACAATATTTTTTAAGTATTAGTATTGTTATTTACGAAATAGCTACTATCCACAGCCTACCAATAGTTATGACTAATATTTAGTGGCGTATCCCTTATTTTAAATAAATGCACTGCAACGACTATTGAACTCAAACTCAAACTCAAAATATCTTTATTCAAGTGGGTAACCAAGTACACTTTTGAATCGTCAAGTTAAATTAATCGTAAATTTACATTTACTACCAGTTCGCAAGTCAAGGGCGTAGAGCGGGTAAGAAGAACTGGCAAGAAACTTTCCGCCACTCTTTTTAATCGCCAGGTATTGTCATACAAATTCTTTGAACTGGAGCAATTCAATCCCAAGGATTAGGATCATTTAAGTAGTCCTCAAATTTATAAAAAGCTTTGTTGATTAGTTTCCGTTTAACGACAGCTTTGAATTTATTTAGTGATAATACTCTAATTTCGCTTGGGAGTTTGTTGTAAAAACGAATACAATTTCCATATAAGGAGTGGTTTATCTTTTGGAGCCTGGTTGGTCGTACACTCAAATTAGTTCTATTTCGCGTATTATACTGGTGAAAGTCACCATTTGTTTTAAAGTCGTTTATATTTTTTTGGACATACAACAAGGCTTCAAGAATATATTGACCAGATAGTGTCATAATATTTAATTCCTTAAACTTATTCCGTACCGACTCCCTCGGAGAAACACAACAAATACCCCGAACAGCCCGCTTCTGCAGCACAAATATGGATTGAACCTCTGCAGCAGCACCCCACAGTAAGATACCGTACGACATTACGCTGTGAAAGTAGCTATGATAAACAATTTTTGCCGTGTCCTTATCAGTAAACTGTCGGATTTTCTTTACTGCATATGCTGCAGAGCTGAGCCTATTCGAAAGAGTATCTATGTGCGGGCCCCATTGGAGTTTACTATCTATTGTTATGCCTAGAAAAACAGTTTTGTCAACAAAGTTTAGTTCACTGTCCTTAATTTTCAGGTTACCAATATCTCGCTTTACGCTATTAGTTGTAAATCTAATACATTTTGTTTTATTCTCATTAAGCAGTAAGTTATTTACATTAAACCAGTTAACTATACGAGAGATAGAATTGTTTACATCGTCCAATAATACGTTATTCCTATTCACTTTAAATAGAAGTGAAGTGTCATCAGCAAACAATACCATCTCATGAACTTCGTTGACAAAGAATGGGAGGTCATTTATGTAAATTAGAAATAAGAAAGGCCCGAGAATCGATCCTTGGGGGACGCCCATTGATACCTGCGAACCCGGAGAGGTGACTCCATTGACATGAACTCTTTGGATCCTTCCCTTTAAATATGAATTCATCAGGCTGGAAGCTTTGCCATCAACGCCATAGTGTTGAAGCTTTCCAACGAGTATATCAGGATGAACACAGTCAAAGGCCTTTGACAGGTCACAAAAGACGCCGACTCCATCATATGATTCTTCCCAGGCGTTAAATATGTCCGAAATCAACTTCACACCGGCATCGATTGTGGAGCGACCCTTAGTGAAACCATACTGTTTATTATGTAAGAGTTTATTTTTATTAAAATGTAAAGAAAGCTGGTCTAGCATTATCTTTTCAAAAACTTTGCTCAACGCAGGGAGCACGGAAACAGGTCTGAAGTTTGACGGATCAGACTCACTACCTGCCTTGAACAACGGTGTAATCTTACTTAATTTCATTTCGTCCGGAAAGACTCCACAATCGATACATCTGTTAAAAATGATAGACAATTCAGAGCTTATTACATTAATAACGGAATTTAAAATGACTGTTGACATACCCCATATATCTTTACTTTTTTTTAAATTAATAAGCTTAAAAGTTTTAACAATATCATTACAAGTTATATGTTTAAACTGAAATTTAATATTACATTCAGGTACATATTTTTCTAGCAATGAGATCGCAGCAGCAGGTGAAGAATCTAGGGACTTGGTCGTATTTAGTGGTACATTTGTAAAGAACTCTTCAAAAGAAGAAGCTACCTCTGGGTCAGATTTTATTAATTTCCCTTTAACTTTTAACATATAATCAGTTCGTTTGTCAGACGTTTTACCTGATTCTTCATTTATTATTTTCCAGGTAGCTTTTACTTTATCCATGCTATTTTTTATTTTTGAACTTAAATATTGAGACTTTGCAGTTTTGCAATCTTTTTTGAAATTATTTGAATACAACCTAACATATTCCCTAAATTCCACACTAGTGTTATATTGCATTTCGTCATACATTTCATATAATTTTAACCTTTTCCTGTGTAACTCCTCATTTGCCCAGTCACAGAAACTTGTTTTCTCAGAGACCAATAAAGTCTTTTGAGTAAATACTTTCTTGAATTCATCAATAAATGATCCAAAAAAAAGTACTGTATAAATTATTAGGGGATGAGTTGCCACACAGAAATGGCATTCTATAGACCAATGCTTCTCTAAATCTGTCCAAACGGTCATTTGTAATAGGAGTTATCACAATTTTCTTCTTTTTACATGTTTTTTGCTTCCTTAATTGGAATTCAAACCATTGACCAGTGTGATCAGATTTAAATCTATTGAAAATACATACATTCAAAGGGGCTATGTCACTATATATATTATCTATACAAGTTGCGGTGCTAGCTGTTATTCTTGTGGGCGAATGAAATTGATTTATTAAATTGTATGAACGAAAAAGACTAAGTATGCGTACACTTGAATTAGAATGACAAAGTAAATTGACATTAAAGTCCCCACACACAATTAGCCCTTTATTACACTTTACTAATTTACACAATATCTCCTCTAATACATTTTCAACATTATTATAGACAGCTGATGGAGGACAATATAGACATACAACAATGAATTGCTCCAGTTCCACACAGGAGATTTCAATAGTTAGTTCTACAGAGAGGCTGATAATATCCTTTCTTTCTTTGCATTTAAGTTTTTTACTAATTAGGATTAATGAGCCACCATGAATTGCATTTTCTCTGCAAAACACACTACCAACCCTGTGGTTACAAAAATTAAACAAAACTTCATATTTTTTTAACCAGTGCTCTGTTATGCACAAAAAGTCTATTTTTTGACTATTCAAGAATAGTTCAATTTCTAATTCTTTATTTTTCATCCCCTGTATATTTTGATGTACCACAATAATTTTTTGGGAATGAATTTTATCACATAATATACTTACCTTATTATTGCAAGAGTGGTGCTCTGTTGTCCTATTATCTAATTTAAATAAATATTATTTGGAATTTCTTCCAAGGTCTTATTATCTAATGCTTGCTCAATAGAAGCAAGGGGTCTAGCCAAATTCTTGGCTGTCATCTGTATAAAATATGATAGCGAAACAGCTATCTGTCTTTTTAAGAAAGCAGGTAGGTAATTATATCTACCCTTTGTGAAAAAAAACTTTTTACTATACCTATTGGTATCTATGACACAAAATTTATCATTATACATTGCCAATGTATGCAATGTTTGATTAAGAATATATCTTGTGTCATTTTCTTCCTTAGGAAAGCTTTGGCTATAGGGAAATGTAAACATAACAATCCTCTTAGAGTCTAAACAACAAAGTTTTTCATATAATACTAAAAGATCATGTTTATTTACATTTCCCCTGTTCCCTATAAAAATTATTAAATTATTACAATTATCATTGTTTTTGATTATATGATTTTTCACAATGTTTTTAAAAGTGGCATTGGGATAGCAGCTGTTTATAAATGTTTGGCCGTCATTTAATTGTACAATAGTACCCATGTCCTGACCCATTTCATCAGAATACATTAAATTCCTTTCTTTTGCCTTAATTTTTTCCTTTTTTTATTGATTAGGGTTACGTTTGTTTGAGAATTTCTTTTTAAGAATATACTAAACATTTTCTAACGGGTTTAAAATCCAGACTATATGCTAGCCAGTCTAAAACGGATATACGCTGTTCGCTAAGGAAACATTTGACGCTATTGGCCGTGTGTTTAGGGTCATTGCCATTATAAAAGATCCAGATTACAAGCGAATGATCGTTCGAGTAGGGATTTGTGTGCTCTAAGATATTTTTGTATTGCCATTGATCCATTGTACCCGCAATATTCAAAACGGGTCCAACTCCACATCCGAAAAACACCCCAAAATTACCGCCCCCGTGCTTGACTATACTCCTTGTGCATTGTAATTAAAAGCATTATTTATAGGACGGTTAACAAATAATAATAATAATATTTTTTATTAATCAGACAAATACAGTCCATTGATTGATTAGTGAGTAAGTAACAATAGTTTCTTAAGATCTTTGTTAGAGAATTAGTAAAAATAAGGAAAAGTAGTTAAATAAAAAGTATCAGGTACAAAGCCCTGCGGAGATGTCGGTCAGTGTCGTAAATAGGGCCTGGGCACTCCATTCTTTCGACTATCATCCGTAAGATGTTAACAAAGCGCTTTCCATCGGAATTTGCCATATTTATTTATGTTTTTTCTGATAATAACACTGTTTTCCATTCTGGTACCGTCCAATTAACATATTTTTTAGCGAATAATAACCGCTTCTCTCGGTGTTGCTTGGTAAGAAATGGTACCTTTCGATAGATTCTTCGAAGCAATTTAGCTTTCTTAATCCTCGGCGTATCAATCTTAACGAGATGTTTATCGGGTCATAAAATATAATCAGTGATCGTGTAGCATTCAAATGGTGAAACAAGTTTTAAAATCGGTCCAGTACTTTTTGAGCCAAATCGTTACAAACATACAAATCTTTCCTCTTTATAATATTAGTATCTCTTCATTACAATCATAGCAAAAATGATTTACAACAAACATGACCTATGTGTATTCCCTTTCCTTTACTAATCGATTTTCCCCATTCTTAATAATAATATTGACTATTAATTACAGTTTTCCATTTTCAATTGCTTTTTACGTCAAAGTATTCATAATGTTTTAGTTGAATACTGACTTGAACTTAAACAAGGCCGTTACTATAGTAACAAACGCTAAACATAATTAAGCCATTTTCGTGATTGTACGATGTTTTGTTGGTGTAGAAAAATATCTACATATTTAAATACCATGTACAAAACAAAACTTTTATGGAGAAAACGTATATAAAGGTCGTAAATAACTCACGTGTACTGGTTAAAAGGCAACAATAACAAATTGTTTTCTTTTTTAATTCTTGAACTCTTTAAAATAAAACAAATTTATGTAGAAGAGTACATATGTTTTTCACTTTTGAAGACTGAATGCTAGAAAAATTATTTTCTTTTTTTTAATACACAAGATCGTAAGTAGGTGCTTTTTTGCCAAGCAGTGACTAGTTCAAGGCAAGCATTTTAAGAATTAAAATTTATATCTTAATATATATAAATCTCGTGTCACAATGTTTGTCCTCAATGGACTCCTAAACTACCGAACCGATATCAATCAAATTTGCACACCATGTGCAGTTCGATCCAACTTGAGAGATAGGATAGTTTAAATCTCAAATTATAGTCGCAATTTTAATTTATTGCTAATTATTTGTCTGTTATTATTTGACAGTCACAAATCACAATTCTAACAGATGGCGCCGCGCTGTGTTGAAAGTACCAACGTTTCACATAAGGTACTATTTAACATCTGTAACAAAAACCTTAGCCACAGCAACGCTTGGCCGAGTCTACTAGTATATATTATATATCTTAATAGGTATCACATCATAATATATCTTATTCATAAAGGAAACATAATACACACTACATTTACTACAAGTTCTCAAATCAACCGACGAGAAGAACTCTTTGCCATTATTTTTAATCAAAATTATTACAAGATACTGCAATCATTACACCATGCTCCACATGACATAGTATAGCCATCAATAGTAATAATAAATAATTACCAAAAAGGAACAATTAGCCGAATAGTCGTTGCGAAATTATTGTAGATCATAAATACTCATAGATTAATAAATTTTGAATTTTTGTTGAGTCAATTCTTTCCCTCTTAATGTCTGTAGCTTACGGGATAACCTGTATAAAGATGCGACACGATTTATGAAGAGTTTTGGGATATTGAGGGATGGAAATTTGACCTAAATTCAAGGGTGGCCTATCTTGTCTGTTGACGAGAGTACTTCACACTCAATTGATTTCAACCTTTATAAATTATGTTACGTGTTTTATCGTATTTATGGCGTCATACTTATATGCAAAATCCTTCACGCCATATTTAAATCTATATCTTATATATAAAATTCTAGTGTCACAATGTTAGTATATATAGTAGTACCATACTCCTCCGAAATGGCTTGACCGATTTTATCAATTTTTTTATGCACATTCAGTAGGTCTGAGAATCGGCTACTATCTATTTTTCATACCCCTAAGTGTTAAGGGTTGTCCACCCCTAACATTTGATTTTTATTTTTTTGGGCATTTTTTGGTACATATTGGCTATGTCTGAGAATCGGACAACATCTATTAGGGTTGTAGTAGTAGATATTAGGGTAGTCCACCCTTAAATTATTTCTTTTTTTTAACTAAAATTTTTATTTTTTTATGATACAGCATACAAAAATACATACCACCCCTAATTTTCACCCTTCTACGATCAACCCCTATTTTTTATTGTTAATTAAAATCTTATGACCTGATCTCTGAGGTGTAATACTTAGAAATAAAAAGTTGTCATTCCAGAAAATCGAACAGACTCTGGGGTAGTATAGCAAAATGTCCTAAGTTGGTATACCATACTTAAACGGTAGGCTAAGTAAAATCAAATTAAGGAGAAACGAAGTTGCGGGGGCAGCAAGTTTATTATAAAATGGGAAAATACTAGTGCTAGCCTATTGGCTTCAGCGTGCGACTCCCATCCCTGAAGTCGTAGGTTCAAACTCCGGTTGTGTACCAATGGGCTTTTTGCTTATTAAATGATCACGATTCGGAAACAGAAATTTGAGGATAGACCTAAAAGTGTTTGTGTGGTGTTTCTTATTTATTAAAAGTTGGCCGGTGGTGTCTAATTTTGTATGAATGCGATAAACTCTACCTGACGTATTTTTATAGGGTTCACGAGGAAATAGTGTGATTCGTCAGATTGGTTGAGAGTTGTTTTATGTAAATTAACTGAAATGTAACAATTATTCAAACTCAAAATATCTTTATTCATGTAGGTAAATAAGTACACTTATGAACGTCAGAAATGAAGTTAAAGTAATTGTAAATTTAAATTTACTACCAGTTCGTAGTAAATGTAAATCATACAAGTCAAGGGCGTAGAGCGGGCAAGAAGAACTGGCAAGAAACATTCCGCCACTCTTTTTAATCGCTAAGTTTTCAGTGATACAAATTGTTTGAACTGGAGCAAATCAATCCCAAGGATTAGGATCATTTAAATATTCGTCAAATTTATATTTATATATTGTTGAAGAGGTCGCCAAAATACGCGAACATGACTCGAACCAAGCTTCGGTCAAAAGCCAATATGAATTTAATACTCGTATAAATATGATTTTTTTATAAATAATTAAAGCTACATTATTGAAAGAAAAATTATATTGATTTTAAGGACAATTTAAGTTAAATGTATTTCACTCATCAACACGATGTTTAGAATACCACAAATGAACAGATTTAAATCTAATATTTGACTAAGCGTTAATTTCTAAATAATGAAGACAATAGAAACCTATCATTCAATTCGCTCGGAATCACCTCGAAGGTAGCCACGATAAGATAGATGTACGCGAACGTAGATATTTACATGAATGTGCGCATTTTATTACGTAGATAACTTTGCTAAAAGTCAACAATAGAGCTGAGAAAATGACGTGAATAGAGTCGCGATTGTCTTTAATTTTTCATTAGACTCTCGACACATGTCTATAGACCAAATTAGTGATGACTGAGATTGATTTTCATGCTCATGAGTTAATGAAATGTTGTGGCTGGAATAGAGCCTTGGTATGTCATAAACTTTATCTTTCTGTACACTATGAGATCGTATCTCGACTCCTCCCCTGCCTATGTTCCCCTGAGTATCGCAACCTATAATTTCGGTTAGAACTCAGTTTACATCATTTATACTCTAGTGACGATACTATCTACATTTAACGGTCTTCCTCCCATTAATAGAGAGTGTTAATTTTATTAGCAGAGATGTAGCCGCTTAGCGTTTTGGCCGACTAGCGCGGTAGTTTTTCTACTATACTTAATTACTTACGCAATTGTTTTTTTTTTCTTTCGTTTATATTGTAATCGTTATATTTGATTTTATTGTATCTATGTAGTAAAGTTTACCGTAGTTATATGATCGTAGATAGATTTAGGGTACACTCAAAGTTGCACAAGTTCAGTATTGTTATTCAAAATCAAGATGGGACATCTGATGAGGAGTGCCTTCGTGATTGGGATGGGGAAAGACTACGATGAGGACGGTAAGTTATAATTGAATGTGAAACAATGTTCGTTTTAACCCTTTCCAATTATTTTCTGTCTCCTACCTATTAAATTTAAATATTTTCGAGGTATAGGCTGTGAAGTTTTTGCCGCCTTTGCCTCTACAATTGTCATGTCCTAGAATATTTTTAATCCAACAATTTCGTTGAAATTGCACGAAATATAGATCAGTGTAAGCTGGGGGCGCAGAAGTCGATTACTGGTTGAGGGGCGGCGAACTAGCTATTTACTCTAGAATATTGAAGTTTGCTACACCGAATCTACAATGACAAGTTAGAGAGGAAAGTCATCGGCAAAATTTGTTGCAGATCTGTAAAATATCAGAAAACCGTCATGCAGAAATCTTTGATTTCTATGAGATAGCAAAAAAAAAATCGGGTCCCAAATTTGCCGCCCTAGGCTCCAGCCTACTCAGCCTGCTCAGCCTGTAAATCCGCCACTGTACATATATGAACAGTGAAGGATAGCCCTTGATTGGCCAGTCTTTATCTTTTTGAATGAGCTGTAATTTATATCACTCAAACGTGACCTCGCTCTCATTAGTAAAGTAGTATATGTGTAATATAATATTAACCCTTAAAACATGAAAACACGCCAAAAATAGAGCCATTTTGATTGTTGGTTACGTGCCGTAGTTATCACATAACATACGAGGGTACGTTTCCAGAAGTTTAGACGGTATTTTGAAAATTCTTTTATACGTAATGCTATAAAAAATAAGCGGTTTTTGTTATAGTTACCTTGGAAACGTTAGAGAACTCTTGACTAAATAGTTAAACATGACAGTTTTGACGCACAACCCGATGATCTGAAGAGCACGAAAAGTCAATCCGCTAATACTGCAAACATACATAAATTATTAAGATTAGGTATACGTTGAAAATACGCGGTTTTACTTTTAAACATCAATCCTGTACGGATTTAATTGTTTTCTGTAATTGTTTTCTGGTTTCGGTACAAGTGTTTGTTCAAATAAATTGTATTATCTTGTGTTTAGAAACTGCGTAGGTACTCTAGGTACATCGCGATCGGAACTTTACTATATATACTAATTCTATACTAAATATACATATATTGATTAATTACGATATAGTCATCACAATACAGTAGCCTTGATAATGCAACCGCTGTACTAAACTCAATACTGATATTGCAATCCCTTTGGCTATTGTAAATTTCAGTTTATTTAAGACGTAATGAAGTTTAGTCGACCTTTAAAGGGTGTATGGCAGACATATATCTCCATATTTTGTTTAGTTTTTTAGACTATTAGAAAAACTAAGTTCTGCCCAGCTGATGTTCAAACACCCATACATCAGGAGTAAGAGTTTACGCCTAACGAACAAGATAACACACATGCATCATAAGTCATCTTCAGAAAATCTTAAAATAGCTTTTTTTCCTTCATTTACCTTAGCGTTTATGATTTATTCTTCTTTCCTTACATGGCCTTTGCCTTCTTAGGTCTCCGTCCATTTTATAAATATTGTATTCAAAAATCGGCCGACTGTTTGTGTAGCAAATGGCTAAAGCGTCCCCATTTTGAACTACTTTTCATAAACGTCTGGTACAACAATCGGACAGGATCTATTGTTGGTTTTATCTACTGTTTTTGTGTTACTGGGATATTTGTGCGAAAAGGTAAAATTCAGCGATGTATATAGGACTTTACAAAATTCTGACTGTTTATTATTATAATACGCATTGTGGTTTAAAGTAGTTTTTAACTTCTACAAATTCTATAGAAAAACAATCAATTCCAAAGTAAGTACTTTATAACAACCTCAAAATCAAAATCATTTAATAATTACACACAATGTACAAGTATGAAAGTCAATAAAGAAATACATATTAAAGGCTAAATGCGTCTTTACTATACTGGCAGTACTTTTACATTTACTGCCAGTTCTCAAGTAATCAAGGGCGTAGATCGGACGAGAAGAACTGGCAATAAACTCTCCGCCACTCTTTTTAATCGCTAAGTTTTTTGTTTTACAAGGAGCTGCAACCATTACACGATTTTCCACATCTTAAATAATTAATAAAAACAAAGATTTGTCCTCTATCAGTCGGAGGCTTGGTGAAATAGGAGCACGTACTTACATTCTCATGGGAACAACACGCATTTGCGTGTATTTACAATGTCGAAATAACTATCCTGTCATATTTTTTTTCTAAATAGCCTTTATGGTTAACTCTACTTACACACTCCCTTGTGTGTGTGGCCATTACAATAAAGCCAAGATATGATGAATCAGTGCCATTAAAAGAGATATCCTAAGGCACAGGTCTCCATGTTTGTGCCTCGTAGCGCTCGTCTTTCTAGCTTTTCATATGTTTGCATTTAAACCCCCGTTGTTTGTAATTTACGATTATCAACGGTAAATGTCTTAGAGTCTAAGACTAAGACACATCAATCGACCACAGAGAAGGCAGAAATGGGACCACCCCATGCTCATTGAGCAGTTATGGAACTTCATCTGAGTTTCATCATCGGACGTCGAGACAGAATACGAAATTTCAACCCTATCACCTCGACGTCCGTCGTTCCACAACTGAGAGTTTTTATGGCAGTTAAAACGCCGGCAACGTACTCGCGAGTCTTCTGGCATTGAGAATGCCCATGGGCGGCGGTATCACTTAAGATCAGATGAGCTTCCTCCAGTTTGCCCCCTGTTATATAAAAAAGAAAATCATACACAGCTGCAAGTGATTGCATATAAATAATTTCTTATTTGGAGCTATGTGTATACAATGTTTCCATATATGTATACCTCACATAATCGTAGACAGTATGAATGAAAAATGTTTCATACAATTTGGTACATATCATTAAAACGTAGTCATTTGATCATATGGAAAATTACCCACAAAAGTATTTCACCGTAACTTGTACTTACAATATGAATGCATAATTGGATTCGTATTGGAGGGTATTTCAATTAAAAATAGTTGTTATTTAGAAGCCAGGCAAACAAACCGTGGCCTTAACAAATAGGTCGTGAATAGATAACGATGCTCGTGAACTTCTGCAGTATTTTGCAAATGTCGGGGTTGCGGCCCGTGGTCGAGTTTTATCTCTGAGATTTAGAAATGAGACCAACCATGATTACCGTATGTCAAAATCCAATACCTTATCGTATTGAATCGCATGCGCATGATTGCGCGGATGAAGGTGGCAGGCGATAATTATTTGTGCAGACGATCTATCTTATACATAAACTAATCCAAATACCTCATAGACTAGGTGTGTACATTTTACATTAACTTGTCCATATAGCTTTCCTATGTCTGTAATACCTGAAATTCAGTATTCGTATCTTTTGTTTTATGATAGTCATAAGCAATGACTTTCTCCACTAAGTGACTGAATACTTTTATACTGCCAGTCATGTATAAATTGCACAAGGAGACAAATAAAATATGTATATTTAATACTTAATTAGCGGTGGGTACGTTTGTACTGTGTGTTGACGCTAAAGCACTCGTGATCTGCGTTCTGATAAACAGTTCAAATAAACGAGTGCTATAATATTTTTAGGTTGTCGCCAACTTGATAAACTTCTGTTGTACCTCGACTATTATAAGTTATAAGTAATTTAAACTGGAAGGGTTATTATGAAATGTATACCTAAATCTCATCAACGGTCGTGATATATGTAGTGCCCTGTCTGGCCTTCGTGCGGCTGGACATTAACTTTATAAAATATTTCCATGTAATTTTTCGAGTTTATTTGTTACAAAAATAGCCAATATTTTCTCTTTATAATATCACAATAGATTAAATACATAAATTTATGTTATATAATGAAATAAATGAGTGGCGCTACAACTTTTTTAGGTCCTGGCCTCAGATTTCTGTATCTGTTTCAGGATCATTTGTTAATCTAACCGGCAAATAGGTGATCAGCCCCCTGTGCCTGACACACGCCGTCGACTTTTTGGGTCTAAGGCAAGCCGGTTTCCTCACGATGTTTTTCATTCACGGTTCGAGCGAATGTTAAATGCGCACATAGAAAGAAAGTCGAACCTACGACCATGTGATGTGTATGATAAATGTCGCCCGCTGAAGCGACTTGGCCAACACTGGCCACTGCTCATATATTATAATATAATAAACTGTTAAATAAAATACAAAGGAGAGTTATTGTTTCTTTTTTTACAATTTCATATTACTTTTTTGCATTGTCATCAGAAATATCATCTTATATATTCGGATCAAGCGTTTCAATATTGAAACGGAAAATGTATGTGTTTCTGGCTTATGATAAAGCTTGCGCGGTTGCTCACGCAGAAAATACCTGAACGTATAATATAGTTGTAAGCGGTTTTGGTATTTGAAAACGTATATATTGCATAGGTACATATAAACACATATTATACTTAATATCAAGGTAGCTTTAAAAAGAATTAGTTTCATTTACAATGTTTGCTCTGAACCATAAAATTGAAGGCTTTTTAAATTATCTTATGTTAATTGCAGGATATTAGGTTTATGTAAATATTTAATCACCTTACATGTTTAAATGCTTACCTGTTTTTGCTGAAACGCGCATTTTCACTTATCAACGAAGCAAATAGCGCACGTTTTAGCAAATAATTACAATGCTATCTCATCAAAATTTAAATATAATGTTTGTCATTCGTATTTACTCATATCACTATAAAATCATTGTACTAAGCTGAAGCTACAACGCAGTAAAAACATATTTTTGGAAATGAACTTTTAGTTCTGTTTATTTATTTATTTCACTTTATTATAAGCATATAAAGATAACTTTAATATTCACTATTTTTTGCTTGAGCTGAAATAATAAATAATTTATTTAGTAGTAGGGATGCATCTGCATAGTGATATACAAAGAGACTAATAATAACAGATATAGTGTATTATCAAAACATAATCAGAATTAGGTTACAAAATTGCTTTGTAAGGAATGGTAACTAAGCAATATGAGACGCAAAAATATATATACTTAAAAATAAAGCAATTATAAATTGTATTAAAACTGTTATTTACATTGAAAATCAGTTTACCCTTTTGAATTATTTAAATATTCAAAAATTAATAAGATTTAGTAACAGCGATGTGCTAAGCGAGTGCCTAGAGCCTTCCATAAAACAAAAACATTTTTTAAATGGACCAGTTCTGGCCTAGAGTACAACCAAACACTACAACTTTAAATTATTAGTGTAGATAAAAAAACAATGCATAATGTTACTTACCGATATTTTGAAAAACATGACAACTACAACAACTATTTGACAGTATTACGTAAATTATCTAAAGCCGTCTTTGTCGTAGACTATACTAATAGACTGCGTAGCCTAAACAGTTGTTGCAAGTGAAGCCGCGCGGCAGTGTTTCGGAGACGGCCAGCGCTCGCGCCATTTTCAATTTTAATCTTCATCGGTCATTGTATAAGCTAGGTCTAATCGATACTGGATACATAGTTAGATTATTTTTAATCTGTGTAATGAAATGTTAAGTGATCATGTACGGATGGTTTATTAGTACCGCCCATGGCGTGAGTATACTTGGAATTTTTAAATTATTATTAGTTTGAGTAATATGTTTTTAATTATATTTGAAAAGTGGGAGTTAGAATTTGAATTCAGTAAACTGAGAGACGATAAACACTAGTTTTAGGGGTTAGAATTCTTTAAAAATTATTGAATTATTAATTTTAATTACGGACTGCTTGATTGGTTTTTAAATAATTATTAAAATGTGTCTATAGATATACTTTTACTCTCAAAATAATAATACATTTTAAAAGTTTAATAATTTGGTTTAGTTTTTTTTTGACATTCACCGAACCTTTCGATTTATTTTACTTACTACACAGCGTATACAGGATCAAACTATGTTTAGTTTAGTCTGTGCACAGCAGAATTGACATCAATATTTGGCTTTATAGTACGTTTTAATGTATTGCCATAAAAGATGATTGGTTTATTAATTATGCAAACACGTTTTGCTGAGAAATAATTGCAAACAATGAACAATATTTCAAGTGACGGCAAAATATGGTATCATGTGACCGAATACTATAGGGGCTAAATGGTGCTAAATGCTACGTTTTATTTTATTTCAAGTCATTTTTCATAAGCACGTTTTATGCACACAAGTATTATTTCCTTGTATTAGATTTTCCGCATTGTAAAGGGTCAGATGAGGTTTCTAATACCTTAAAATGGAGGGTAACAATTCTACATTTATATATGGTATATGATAGAAATCAGTGGTGCTACAACCTCTTTGGCCTCAGATTTCTGAATCTGTTTCATGATCATTTTTAAATCTAATAGGCAATTGGGTGATCGGCCTCTAGTCGACTTTTTGGGCCTAAGACATATCGGTTTCCTAACGATGTTTTCCTTCACCGTTCGAGCTAATGTTAAATGCGCACATAGAAAGAAAGTCCATTGGTGCACAGCTGGGGATCGAACCTACGACCTCAGGTATAAGAGTCGCACGCTGAAGCCACTAGGCCAACACTGCTCAATCAATATGATAGAAATATATTACAAAAAACGAGGTGTTCAATGTATTTGGGTCAGGAATAGGGCAACAATTTCTTCAACAATAAACGCCTAAGGTTCTTGCATAAAAATCTCACTTGTGATATATTGGTTGTAGCCCTTTTAAATATATATATAAATACAGTATAATATGGTAGTATTAATTTGTTTCTTGTTTCGTGTTATCTGTTTGTTTAAACTTAATAAGCAAATTAAAAATATACGTTTATATATACAAATCGTTGCCCTTAAAATCTTCATAAATATTTAATATACTTATTAATTACATAATTACCAAAACGATACCTAAAATTATCCGATTTCGATAGCCCGACAGAATGATGATGATTATGATTGATATTTAATGCATTCAAACTAATTTGAATTCTAATATTAGATATATTTTAGATTGTATCTGTATGTAAGTTGATATCATCTAAATATAGCTAAGTTATTAGTAGTAAATAGGTTAACTTATCGTTTTAAACTTTTACTTCTAATAATTGAATGTAAATAAAATATAGGATTATTTAATTTTTTTTATCAGTGGAGGATTAACAAATTTTGAAGGCTGTGCAGTTTTTGCCGCCTCTACAATTGTCATGTTCTAGAATATTTTTCAATCCAACAATTTCGTTGAAAATGCACATAAAATAATTTTTTGGTTTGATTTTATCTAAGTTATACACAAACCATCCAGTTCCCAGCCTCCAACCAGTAGCAGGACTGATATGTATGGGTTGATAGGGGAAACAGGGTAGAGAGAAATAAATTTTCTGATATTACGCTCTTATCACTCTCACTCGAGCTGAGGGCGCTGAGGTCGATTACTGGTTGGAGGTCTGGGAACTAGCTGTTTTACTCTAGAATATGGAAGTTTGCTACACCGAATGAACAATGATAAGTGAGAGGGGAATGTCATCGGCAAAATTTGTTGAAGACTTCTATCTGTAAGATATTAGAAAAAAGACATTAAAAACCGTCATATAAAAATATTTTTGATTTCTGAGATAGCAAAAAATATGCCGCCCAGCCTCCCAGCCTGCTGGTAAATCTGCCACTGGTTTATTCGTCCAGCCTACAAGCCCGTTTTACTCAGAAGGCACACGTTTAGGTTGCTATTGGCCTTGGCGAGGTTCTGGAGGGCGTCAGATTCGTTTGCCGAAACCCGAACTGACTGTTATAATGCCTTGATGCATCGTGTTAGGCATAGCACCAATGAATGTGTTCACAAAAAAGACGCATATCTTAAATCGTCTTTTTGTTTTGTTTACTAACTAATTCTAACTAAAACTAAGTATGATAATCTGAAATAAAGAAGTTATTATTGTTTTTTAATCTGAATAAATTACATTATTTACATAACTCGATATTGTTTTGAGGACACGTTTATAAAAATACGAATTTTTAATCTCTCAAAATTATAGGAATCTTTATTTGATATTTGTGAATTGTGAGAAACTATTGGCGCGATCCAAGCTTTTTGTACGTATATTTTTATAACAAAATCAGATCTTAAGCTTGTAAAACAAAAATACCTATTTATTTATTTATTTATTTATTTTATAATCACAAGAGTCATAATTAAAGATGACCTAGTTACAAGTTAGATTAAAGGACAGTTGAATGCCCTCTCTGATAAAGGCTTTGCAGATTTGCGTAAACACAAAAGTAAAGTTTAATAACTCGTTCAGAGTCTTAGAACAATATATTAAAATCCCTGATACGTATGTAATGTTCATAATATATAGCTGATTTCGAAGGATGAAATAGATATTTATTAATTAATTTGGTACATTAATAATTACAGTTGTTTAAAATATGTATTAGCATTTCAAATTGCGCAGTAGTAAATTTTTGGTCCTACAATTTCCAATTTTCTATCGCAGATGTTGCGTATACGATACCCTTTTTGGTCCCTTATTGACTAAATTTAGTAAAACTGTACCGATGGCTATTTTTAATTGACGAATTTTATCGTGGGAATAACAATAAAAATATTTTAACAATCGCGAACTGTTTTAAATAATTATATATTAAAATATATCCATGCAAAGTTTAATGACACATTTATTGCTCCGTTTTACTTTATAAAGTTTACGGTGTTTTTTTATGTTTTTTGTGTTACTTTACAGCACAACAATCTTGGTATATAAACGTATTTGACAAAAAAATTGTCTGGTCTTCCTCTAGTTCAACTCGCCAGATTCTATACATACTTAGTGATTTTTTGTCTTAAATCGCTCGAGTATTTTTAACAATGTTGAATGAGCAGTGTTGGCCTCAGCTCAGCGTGCGACTCTCATCCTTGAGGTCGTTGATTCGATCCCCGGCTGTGCACCAATGGATTTTCTGTCTATGTGCGCATTTATCAATCGCTCCAACGGAGAAGGAAAACATCGTGAGGAAACCGGTTTGCCTTAGGCCCAAAAAGTCGACGGCGTGTGTCAGGCACAGGAGGCTGATCACCTACTTGCCAAATGATCATGAAACATATACAGAAATCTGAGGCCCAGACCTAAAAAAAGGTTGTAGCGCCACTGTTTTATTGTATAAAATACCATATTATGAAGGATTAAATATAAAATATGGTTTGTTTGACGAACAATAATGACCTCAACACAATTTTGCTGTTGTTCTAAGTTATCGTATATTTTTTATCTCATTTAAATAAATCGAGATCTTTTGACGTATCATGTTTGTATATGTTAAGGTTTATTGTATGAGTAAATATGAATACAAGTTTGATGTCCAAAGGTTGCTTATTTTATTAGTCGGTGGATGTTAAACAAATATCTTAAAAATAAATAAACAGGTTAAAATTGTTTTAATACTTTGTTCTTCACTCAACTATCCTTTTATTTATAAATCATTGGATTTCTAAAAATACTACGAAACATATTCTATATTGTTTAATTTATTATCTTTGGACGCCTCATATATATCACCTTCTCACGTTGTTAAACCACAGATCTACAACAGATTGAAAATATCTTGACGTTGACAGTCAGTGTAATAAGTTCTCTAGCGTCTCAAAAGTATTTGCAGAAGAGTCTTATAATGTTTGCCGATCTCACCGCAATACCAGTTCAAATGTTATCTCAACCAAGGCTACACTTACTAGGTTACATTATTAAAAAATACACCGATATGAACGCAAGATTCCCGTTTTCACTGCTCACGCGCAACATGAATCGCTTTATTTTATTTAACCGTACTTAGTATTGATCAGTATACTATTAACCTCGAGTGAGATGTGCTGTGTGTGCTTATAAGTTTGTGCAATGGAGTTTCAATATTATCCAGGGAATTACCAACGGTCGCGAAGGGTTCAGGAGCAACCCTGGTGGGATGAAGAAGACACGCTAACAGACAGACAGATCGATGGTAAACGGTCAAGTTCAATGCTATAATCACGATAATATATCTGATCGTAAACCTTGTACTAATATGAAAATAATACATAATATGTTCGCTTACATATTCGTACTTATTACCATAAGAATGTAAATAGACAATAATTGATAACATATAACTTTTTTTATGCGAGCTAAATGATATATTTTTTTAAGATGTAATAATTTTACGTATCCACTATTTGTCGTTTTGTTCTTAATTGATGTGTTCTAGAGTTTTCTAGAATTAATATGTTGAAAGTAACAATGATTCACAAATACTGGTCACTAATGGTAAATACAGAGAATTTCGACATTGTGCTTAGGGGAAAAACATTTTCGACTAGTTCAATTTAGGCTTCTTAACTTTAATAGTGTTTTACCACATTAACAATTATAAATATTGAATACGAATTAATAATGTTTTATAGCTTTCGCATTAATAAAGACGTTATTTTAGATATGATAAGGTTGTAGGGCATAATTTAATTTGATATAAAGCAATATTTTTAATAGTGAAGCGCCTCGTCTAGACGAAACGGGGAACTAGAGAAAGGATGTATCGATTAAAGATAATTTTAGAAAGGCCTCTGCAACACCGTATTTGGGAATTTCGTTATATAATTTAACTAGTTTTTATTTTACTTGCGCGAAGGTATATTACTCGTTTGTTTTTATACTTTGACCTTCGGATTAACTACATTCTGATATTATTATTATATTAGACTTTAAATATACTGAACAATAACAAGCTACTAGTGAATTTTCTAATATATCCTTTAAATGAGATAAATCATTATAACATATACGCTATTTATTCTTTTAAAATAACACTTGTGATTGAATTCACATAAGGTCTTAAAGAAAATACTTAATTAAGAACATAATATTAGCTTTGGCTTTCTTTAATTACTGCAATCCTTTAGCAGATTTAACGCAAAACTATATAATTTACGTAATTTAAATTTCACTATCTTTTTTGAATATAAATTCGACTTTTGGGATTATTTAGTTTAGTTATCCATCAACTTGATTTTTTATATGTAAATATCTTAATAGGTATCTCACGTCAGATATAATCAGTCATAACAGTGGTGTATTGTTTATTTAATGTTTATCTGGTGAACAGGTGATTACCCGCTAGACGTGACCACAGCGTCATCTCCCTGCGAAATGAGTCAATGAACTTGTGTCTGATAACGCCAAATTAACTGGAAAACTCATCCTTGTAAACATAAATTAACATATCGACTATAAATAAAAGATAAGAATCCAGATTATAGGTTACTCTATCTTCTTGTAGTCCCTCTCTATTGTCTTGTCCAGTGCCAGTCATGTTATTTTATTTTATAGTAACACCTTTACTTAATTTGTAGCACGTAAGTATGTAAGAACCAATTTCTCTCAAACTTATTATAATTATAGACAAAAAGTTTAATATTTTTGGTAATGATCATGTATATTATCGCAGAAAATAGACGTCATCGCCAATTAAAGTAGTTCACCCGATTTTGTTGAATTGACAATTTAAATACAAAAATGACAAAGCTTCTTATCGTTGTCTTAGTTCGAAAATTTGTCCACAGTAACTTGAACGAGGCCCAGCTCGCGTCTTAATAAGTTTTTATATAAAATTCCCTTCGTAGAGGCTTGAATAAAATTAAGATTGCGTTATTTAGAACTACGAACAAAGGGCTACTTTGAATATCGATTCGGTAGCCAGCGTACCCTGATGTGACATAGTGAAATTGAGTGGAGGTTATTGGGGTCATCGTCCACTGCAGGTCACTGAATAAGAATGCCAATATTGCAGTACTAATTAATTCCTGATTTTGCATATTATAAACGCCTGCAAATTTTAGTACGCAACAGCATCGGAAAGACAAATAGAGTAGACGATAATTTGACACTAGCTGCTTTACAAAAAATCGAGAGAGATGGTACTCTTGGATATGAAATTTTATCGCCGATTCCTAAAAGGCCGGCTCCGCATTCGCGACCTATTTGAGAACGTGAGTTTCCACGGGTCACTACCCACGGGTCACTACCCACTTAACATCAGGTTGGCGCCATGTTGTCTATAATTAGTAGTTGTAAGCTATAATTGTTCGATTTTGAAATCTTGAAATCATTTGTAAAGAATAGTATAAAAATTTTGTTCATATAACGTACTTTTTATATGTTTGGATAATCCTTTTGAATAATTGCTATACTAGGCATACGAAACGTATGAATTGCTCTTATCAAATATGTAATGGAGTTCTTCATATTTTAACAAAGATTTTTTGTCTGGCACAGTCCTGTTAGTTCAAACATCAGTGCAGCTGTTTTAATTGAATCGCCCGCACGAGCTACGAATTCAATTTCAATCTTTGTTTGCGACAGTTTCATATAATACACTCGGTACAAATCTTGAAATGTAATTATAACTCACGTTTAGCATTGCCTCGCGTTTGTCATATGAGCCTTTTAAGTACTAATGAATGAGGAAAATTCTATTTTCTTTGACAACAATATGTCCTTTTTAAAACGTGAATAGTACCACCTCCGTCTTATAATACTCATTACATGTTACAGAATTCAGTTGAATTTTAAGGTTTTAATTTAATTATTTGGTTTTAAAGATTTTAAAACTGTTCTCCCGTGCAATGGTTAAACACTTATTTAAAATACTCCTTATTGTACTAGCATAGCTAAATGTAGACTATTAGTAATATGTTACCTATAAAAACAATTAATTTTATGGCTTTTTCTGTGTTTTTCATTCGAACATAATTTTATAGACACGATTTACTAGACGCTCATTATTAATTAACTTTCAATTGCAACAACTGTGGGTTTCTTATAGAACCTATCCTAATATTATTTTTTATAAGAAACCTTTAAGACAATTACCAATATTGGTTGTTAAAAAACAAAAAAATTAATGCGTAAAGTCAGACGATAAAAGGCAATAGTACCTATATTTGCATTAAGGCTTTATGTAAACTAGTTATCAGTTGTTATCTAACACATAATTATATTTGCATATGAAAAGACATTTATTCCCGAAGAGATAAACAAAAAAAATACGCTAGTAACTATGTATATAATAGAATGTAATTAGATCGAAGTTAAGCAAAACCCTGTTCAGATCATGTCTAGGCTTCACGGCAAACGAGAAAAACCTGCGCCTGATCACTCAAATACAGATTTCTTGTTTTTGGATGGATTTCTCCTTTTCTTCTCTCTTTTACTGGACGAGCTGTTAATTGCAAAATTACCAAAATTATGTTTAAAACTTAACAACTAAGCTTATTTCAATTAGAAGCTTATACTAGGTGACACGCTGAACTTCCGATTACCTACATATATTTGTGTCAAAACTTCATACAAAAATTTTCAAACAGACAAAAGAGATCGGACCTCATACTACAGCCATGCAACACAAATTTCTGAAGGCATCTATAAATATATGACAACCAAGTGACAATTTTTTACTTCCTAATACACAAGAGACAATGAGATGTTTCCTAGCTAAGCCCTTCCCTGAACTTTCACTAATATTTAAATAATAAAGCCAAATCGGTCCAGCCATTCTCGTTTAGCAGGACAAAAGTAGAGCAAGTCATTTTTATGTATAAAAATACGAATTATTATTATAGTGTGCCATGAGTTACGCTCAAGAATATCTGCGGTTAAATCTGTCATGATTTTTACTCCACGATTTCATAAAGATATAATCACGAAGTTTTACTAAAAATACGATTTATAAATATGTATGATAAGTAGATTAACACGTACTAAGCAATGTTTATTAAACATATAAACAATTTTGGGGCGTGTCCATAGTCGAAAATATATTATTTATTTTTTAATTATGCATGTAACATTGTTAGAATCATCTTTTTATTATTTCTTAGGATATCATAACATTTTCGTTTTCCTATTTAAAGTCTTTAATTTGCCGTTTCGCTTCACCAGTTTCCAGGAAAACTGTACACTTCCGTATAGTGTAATTTAAAATTTTAATAAAATATTTTCTTTTAAAATGAATAAAAATAAATCAGTGACGCAACAACGTTTTAAGGCCTCAGATGTCTGTATCTGTTTCATGATCATTTGTCAATCTAATAGACAAGTTGGTGATCAGCCTCATATGCCTGACACACACCGTTGACTTTTTGCGTGAGAAGTGCACATAGACAGTAAGTCCATTGGGTGCATAGCCGGGATCGGACCTGCGACCTCAGGCTCGAGAGTCGCGCGCTGAAGCCACTAAGCCAACATTGCTCTAAAATGTATAATAATATATTACTAAAATGCAGACGTTATTTAGTAATATGTATATGTATAGAATTCTACCGAGCTTTAACTTAAACTTTAACGTATTCTTTATTTTATTCTCAAGGCACAGGTACAAGTGCCAACAAGTGTTTGTATTCATTTAAATAATATTAAGTGTTGAAAGTGTAAAAAATCTAAACACATTTATGTTTATATTATTACATACTAAAACAGTCATATTTCATATGCATATTTAATAAAAACTGGTAAAGAGTTTCTTGCCAGTTCTTCTCATCCGTTCTACGCCTCGATGTGAGATAAATGTAACTATATATTTTTATTGATTGTACTGTACTTATATTATTAAAATATACTTCGATTTTTGATCAGCATTTCTTTCTTTTCAGGTAAGTGAGAGTCAACTGAGGAGGTATGACAGTAACAATGGTCCTCCAGCACACGTGAACGTCTGCCAGCTAGGTAGGTCACATTTTACAATACCCCACAATGTCAGAGCCCATAAAGTTTAGTGGCAATAACATAGTTATCACTAGGTCACTCGAGGGACAACTTAATTGTTAATCATGGATTTGCCTTATGACTAAGCTAAGGGCGTCGTTATAATAGGCATAAGATACTATTGCGAAGGCGGCTTCTGTTCACGTTTTATATATGTATGATACACTACCAAATATATACGCATATATACGCAATATGCAATCAGACTGTATGTATAATAAATTAAATAGACTGCTTAATATCTATCCGCTCACCGTCTACAATCTAAAAATACAGCTAAAGGACTGGTTTATTAACACACCTCACGCGGTGTTAGAGATGCTTCTGAGACCTAAGTAGTTACACACTTTATTCATTCACTTACTGACTGACTCACTCACTCACACAATTGCACCCACACACATACTCATTCGCTTACATACATCCACACACTCAATCATGAACTCAGGCGTGTTGATAACAGTTAAAAAACCAAAAATAAAAAATTAGTAGAAAATGCAATTAAATTATATATATAATATTTTTAGGAATTTATAACTAAGTTTGTTATAGAAGAGCTGGGAACCGTGACACAGGTATTTTTTTACGTAAAAGGGTTCCCAAATCTTACACATTGTAATGCATATTGTACTTAAAACCAATAAACACATTTTTATTTTACGATTATTATATAAATTAAATTATTTTTACGTTGTATCTCTTTCTTTCTCATTCAACATTTTTTCTACTATTTTTTTCTAAATTTCAGTTTTTGAAGAAAACCGAAATATTATAATTACCCCTTACAAGGACGATTAGTCTGTGAGTTGCTCTGTAGATTAACATCGTTTTTTAATAACGTATAGTATTTTTTCCTCTAACTGTGCTCGGCTCTATACTAAATTCTTGCAATAAATAAATAATTATTATTAAAAGCTTGTATACTTAGTACATGAGACTACTAGAGAAGTAAATAGTTTTAATGCAATATCAAACTGCTACAGGAACCCCCATGTGCAGTTTAGTCATAGTTTTTTTTTATTATTACTTGGTGACACGCATTCTTCCATAAACGATTGACATTTCCTTAATTAGTATAAGACTAACAAATCAAACAAGTTGATAAGTCCTTGAAGTTTTTTCCTAACTCGATATAACAAGAAAAATCTTTGTATTAATTTATGTGTGCGTTGGGTTCGCTTCCCGTAAAAAATATTTCAATTTGAATAAGACTAAACTCAACTACTTAAAATATGGCATGGGTGGGAATGTGTTTGCCCCATGACCCACTGAGATAGTTACAAATACAGATTAAAAATAGAGCCATGTCAGTTCAATATATGTTTGCGCTATGCCACACAAACACTGAATTCGGTTTGTCAATACTACTTAAAATACATATCGTATATTGTTTAATTATTTGTATAGAATAATAAATGCGTCATTTATTCGTAAGGTGTATCGCCTACGTCACACGAAACACTTCCCGGTCTATAATTGACGATTGGATAATTTTATACCTTATGTTATGCCAGCCTTGAATCTCACCGGCTTATGCCAAGATACGTATTTAACTTATTAGCGGGTTTCTACTAAATGTTTTAACGCTATTCAAGCAAATCCACCCGCACGTTCCATTAGGGAATGTGCTACGTCAACTTTTGTTGTACCTATTGTACGAGTATGTGAACTATTCGCGTCACGTGAGCTGTCGTTTTGTTAATATTATATATTAGTAATAAAAGGTTAAAATCTGATTAATACTTTCGGAGAGTGTGTACTAGAAATACTTTGAGTATTCTGACTCTAATCAAAAGGTACAAAGAATCGCATATGACGTGACGCAATATCTAGATTTGCAAAGCCAATTTTATAAGGCGCTAATTGTAATCCTACATATTTACGTCTATCACTGTACCACAGAACTGTTGCTTTCCATCAAAACGTAATTACAATTTAACACAGAGACAGATGTTATTTTAATAGCGGTAATGATGATTAGTATGGTTAATATATAAGTGGAGTTAATTGATGTTTAAGCCGAGCTGGTTTTAAATATTCAGTGTACTTTATTTTTTGTTCAACGCAAAAGTCACGGAAGTATGTTAAATACTCATTATTATAATATTTTTAAGGCTTCACGAAACAATTGGAGCGGATAACATTTAGCAGGATTGTAAATTGGGTTGACAACTGACACAAGCCTACATCTCTCAGGCTATTTTGTGTAAACCCGGGGGCTGGTGCTAATTCTGTACACCTTTTGCAAACAGTGGAAGGCTGTTTAAAACGTAAAGGCACGTTCAGGAAATTCATGTTATAAAACTAGATCAAAATCGTATTTTTTATAAACGGTTGACCGATTATTTAACGTAAGGTTAAATTTAAAAGGCTAGATCGTTGATAAAAGCCAACGTGAATAACGTTGAATATTTTTTTGTGATTTTCGGGTCATAGAGATCGAATCTTTCTTATTTCCATTATGGTTAACTAAAAGCCTTGCGTAGCAGATATGTGCATATGATGAGAGATCTAAAAAAAATGTTTGACTGTCGAGTAGTCTCTAGGAACAGGGCAGAGATGACAGGACGTTCAGTAACGAAAACAAGATTATTTGAAATCCTTGTCTATATATACATATAAAAATGAAACCGTTTTCCGTTGTCACGACATAACATGAAAACGGCTTGACTGATTTGTCTTTTTTTCTGATTTTTGGTGTGTTTGTAATTGTCAGGAGAAGGTTCTTATAAAAGAAAAAAAATGCGCGGAAAATTAGAAAATTTAATAATACTTAACCACCATACAATTCGAACTTTTTGATGTAACCTTATGGCGTTTGACATAACATTGACAGAATGCGTGCTGCAAATATCGTCAAAGAGGATGTAAGAAAAATGAATATCGTTTAAAATAAATGCTTCGATCGGAGTTATTATAGCGATAATATAATAATATGCGAGCCAGAAAAACAAACAAAGAATGTTGTATAACATAAAGCATTAGAATAATAAACACTTTGTTTCTGAAATACTTTTTTTTATTAATTATACCAATTTGAAATCAATATTCATAGTTAAGACAGGACAACGTCTGTCGGGTCCACTAGTGCTTTATAAATATATAAAGCAATGAAATCGCAATTACCAAAAATCAAAGTAATAGTAAAACAATCTTATAAGCCATATTACAGGCTCAATATACAAGAACGTATTGCCTAATTTTGCAGACAAAGTCATGGTTCTTATTAAAAGGTAATCTATTGGTAGCAACTAGCAGGTGTATCGTAGAGAAGACAACTACTGCAAGCGTAGATAATGGTTTCCGTTTCCGTGTATATTTAGATATCTTGTAAAGCCTTATTTATGTAAAGATCGATGAAGGTTTCGCCTCGTCCTGATTTACTTTTGCCTTAATGCGTTATTATGTAAAGAATTTTGATGAAATATTATTTTGTTATACAACTTAATTCATAAACGTACTAAAAGCCTTAAATAATTAAAGAATGTCTTGTAACGTTTTTATTTAGGAAATATATAAGGATATATACAGTGTTACTTGCGATAAGTTATTATATAACGTTTTGAGGGTAGTGCGATTATGATTAGGAATCTACCCTCGTATTATCATCTTTTATAGATATAGGCTATTTATTGTTCGGAATAGTTATGAACGGCTATAATTATTATATAATATAAATGATGAATTATAGTATTGGAACCGAAATAAAAGATGCCGAAGAGGTATACGACTATTGAGTATCTTCTATTATTGTTAATTACTTGACCGTATTTTTCGCCTCTTACCTCATTTTACATATCGTCTGCAAAGCAATGAAATATCTTTTCAAAGTACTTATTACACAGTTTTCCTTATCTATATCGTCGGAAATCGATGTAATCGTTTCATAATGTATTTGTCAATTTGTTTTATAACAAAATGCTCAACTCTTAGCAAATTTGGCAGAAAAATCAAGCGGAAGTTTTGTATGGATTCCCGTAGATTGTGTTACATGTAAAATGCTCATTCATGTGCAGTACCACCGATTCGAACATGTAGCTTCTTGAACTATATGTTTTATTGAATTACACTTTTCTGAATGAACCAATTGCTATGCAGTTTGTAATTAACAATAGAATACTTATTTATGAACTTACTATGTCTGTTTATTTGCAAATGTAACACAAATTAAATGGGCAGGAGGCTCATCTGTTATTATGTGATACCGCCGCCTATGGACATTTACATTACCGTGCACGCGAGTGCGTCTCCGGCCTTTTAAGAATTGCTACGCCCTTTCCTTGAATAACCCTAAGACGAATTGGTTCGGATATACTTTAGTGGGCTATTTAGCTATTTGAAGCTTATTATATGTACAGTCATTGAAAACCTTAAAATCGTAAACAGTCGTGGGAGTTTTCATTTGAATACTGTTTTTTTATTATTTTATGTTTAACCAGTTTTGTCCCGCGTTTTACTTTGCATTAATTTAGTCGTGATGATATATTTCTTCTCGACAAATGGACTTTCCATAAAAAAAACTTGAAACACTTAGATCCTCAGATTTTAACCAAATAAACTCTTTTATTTGAATTTAGTAAATATTATTTAAACTCGAATAAGCCTTTTAAAGAGTGCAGCACTGAAGCAGACCAGGGACCTTCAACGATCTTTTGCAAAGTTCAATGCCCGAATGAAAATGACATTGATTGCATTTAAAATATTGCTTTTTGCGAATTCTTATTAAAACTTAAAGTTCATGCCGCGACTATATCACTTTTTTCTAATTCTGTCGATTTTATTACGTTCGTTTTTTTATAATGTTTTATTTGGTTGTAACATGTAACATTTTGGCTGCCCGATATTTATCGAATTTATAATTTAAATAAAATTTTGAGTCTTCCGGCAATATATACAAAGAACTTTAAGATTCGTACAAGAACAAAAACATCCATCACAAATTAACATTAACACACTTTAATGCCCTGACCTCGAGTTTAAAATCTTTGCTCAAGGAAATTGTTAAGATTTTCTAATTTTTACCGTTAAGTATTAATGATTGGACAATCGTCAATACGCTAAATATTTATTTTAATTGTTTGATTAATATTTGCAGATAATTCAAAAATAATTTGAAGGTTACATATTTTCATACAGTCGTGTATTATAGTAGTCTTTGTTCCCAACTTCTCTTTCTTAATTAACTTTTCAATGCCTAGACGGATGTACTTGAAGCAAGCTTATATGCCGAAGTTTTTTCTAGAGTTGTCCAGGCGATAGAGGCATTCGAAAGGTTAAATTGTATCTATTTTATTCAAATATAAAGTAGAAGACGCCATGATAAACGAACGACTAGCTCTCGACGGTCCGCAATTTGTAATTTCACGCACATTAAATATTCAATTTAATATATCGTCGACGTGCCGTCGGTATCAACAGTAATATCATCTTATTATAGCACTGAAATTTGTCCATTTCCCCCTGGTTACGTTCAATCAAAGATTGTGTTTGTAATTTTCGCGGCGAGCCAGCGATCGTCATCGGCGTTCTGCAGTCGCTGGAGGGCGCCCGTATCGTAAACACGTTGCCGTTGTTCCTATCATTATAATACTACCTTGTCGCGATCTTCCGTCCTCGTCGTACTGACCGGTACGATGACTGACCAGACCACAGACACTCCTCGCTTTCTACGCTCCAACGGTAAAGCGGCCGCGCTCTGAGCCGTTACTGTCATGTTTACATACACCACAAGTTCCTAACTGGCATAAACTTTCGTGAAGTTTAAAAATACTAAGTGGAAAGTGTTACGATGTGTTCGTGCAGCAAATTTTACGACTTCTGGAAGAACTCGTGTGGCGCAGGTGAGATACGTCGAGGTCTTTTAACTTTTACATTACCTAAAAGGTTGCCCCAACTTCTGCTTGTGTACGTCATTAACGGACTTTTTGTAGTTTACCTTGAGTTTTACGTTACAATTATAAATTATAAGAAGACTTGCTGAAATGTTATAATCTATACGAATGTGTTTTAATTTAGCTACATACATTTGCATACCGACAAATTGCCTTTTTTAAGCGTTTTGAATCCGTTTGAAGTAGTACAATATTTGTAATGTATAGAAAACAATATGGTATTGTCTATTTAGAATCGTAAGAAGCTTTTACCGAAGAGATTGTGGTTCCGCGTTGCAGCAGTCAGGGTCACCACCATCATGAATGGAAACGCTTATATCCGCCTCACGATTAAAGTTCTATAATTGAAGAAAAGATATAATTTTCTATGTGAATGCATCATATTACATATCGTACCTTGACACTCTTGCCACACAACGACGAAGCAGTAATCCAATAAGAATTGCAATATTCTGTTTCCCACAAAGACTTATACAGGTTTTGCAATTTCTGTTTAATCGCTGAATAATTATTGCAAATTGTTGAGGGTAGGTAATCAAAAACCTAACGTTAAATTTTTTTTATATTGTCAACTTAGCTAACGGTTTTTTTTTATTCTTGACTATAGAAATTAAAATGACAATAATATTTATCATAAGTAGAAAATATGCCTGTTTGTGTACTAAATATTTTTTTGATGAACAAAACCAATTTGACGTGACTTGATATAATTAAAGATGATTAGTTTTACATAAATGTATAAAACATATGTATTAAATTAATGCTAAAACTTAGCAAAATAAATTATAATCGAATAATAATAAAATACGTAGGCCAACTCGCCAATATCTATATTAAGACAATAAAAGGAATTCTAGAAACAGCCTTCGGCACCAAATGTGTTTTGTAATTATCAGTATGACATTTTCAATTAACTTGCTATTGTTTTGTGACGCAGTTTGTAAAAAAAACTGGTAATTTTCCAAATTTACAGTTTATTTACAGTTAACTGCTGTTAAATTTTTGATTAAAATAAATTAAAAAGACAAAATTTCACTTTTTTAGTTTCCGGAATGCTTTTCTTTGAATTGAGTATATAAGCTGGCTTTTAGATTTTCTTCAATTGCATTTAATATAGAGGTTCTACTCATATATATATATATATAGAGCTTCTTTTTTTTAGAATATTTATTTGTAAAATATCAAATGTTCTTCCCTATACTCACTGATATGATAATTTATCAGGAACACTTGTATTTTTTTTTAGCATTGATGGTTAACATACAAACAGACAAAGAGAAAAACTATTATATAGCTTTAACTGTAATATATATTTTATTTATTATATAAATTAGACAGCGACCTAAAAGTTATATTTATAAATAACACCTCTACGGTATGTGAATTTGAGGAAATTGCGGTTTACGAAAAGTGAAATTATTATAACAGTTATTATTCTGACCTACTCCATGTCTTCTGCGTTGAAAGTAGTAAACTTTTCCATGCGTCTCTAATTTTCCGATTTTTTCTTGACCACTTTCAATGACTTTGATAGACATTTGCATATATTTGACGTAAGGTAACCACTCAATGCCGTATTTCAATGGGTTATTCGCTTGGCGGTCCCAATGCTGGGTATTTTTTCTTTTTAAATTATGAATTATGAACCATTCAATTATTTGATTGTTACGGAAATACTAACATTGAAATGTTATTAAATGTTTTTCCTTAACTTAGGGTAGACATTTTCGTATCTCGTGTTTCGTTTACTTTTCTTTCATCAGCTGCGTTGTCTAAACAATCTTAACTAACGGTGCATTCATATTTAAGGAAACAAATGTTTTATAACCAATTACCACGAGTTGAATTATCAAGTCTGTTATGAAATTGTTAATTAAATATTATTCTTTCTTGGCCTTCACTTCGTATTAAATTAAATCAAATTCCTTTATATAACAAAATGCTATTGCAATTCTTTTTTTATTTAAAATGAGTTATAAATAGATCTTTAATAGACAATTGTAAGGAAATTCAAAAACCAAACAGATTTTGTTTTACAAATAAAAAATTCCATTTGGCATATGACCACATCGCAGTGGTATTTGGATCTGTTGAATCTGTTGCACTGTATACCGACTGTATCTACGGGTTTTGTTTTGTTTAAAAAATTGCTTTGGAGTTTGATAAGTGTAGGATAAAACATTTTATGGCTTGGAAATCTTTTTAAGTATGACGTAAAATATATGACTGTAAACATCTTTATTTACTATTGTATGTACAAAGGTGTTAAGCATAAATTATTCCAGAACCAACATAACACATTAATTAGGTGCTTATCGCTAATAATATTATATATATACAACTATACAGTGAATATTACTGTCGGAGATCCCATTTTTGAAGCTAAATATAAAAGATAATAGTATGTTTGTCTTTACATAAAGGTATATCTTTGCAACACCTACCACAACACTATATATATATATATACGTACCAACCTTATAAGTCGCCGTCCTGCGAATTCTTTAAGTATTGATTATTATTGAAAATATAAATTCATTTTTATTTGCGCAGGCTATGACAGTTAACTTGGAAAGAGTCATCCGTTTCACATATTTTTTCGTAATTTTGTAGCATGAGTAACGAAAGATAGCATTTAATGGTTTTTCTTTATGAGGGGTATAATTTTTATCATTATGAGACATTAATAGTTTTAATTACACGTTATTAGCTTTGTTTACAGAATTATCAATTTCCAGGACAGGTTTGTAATATCGTAATAAGGATATATTTAGCTTTATCCCCCCAGCTTAGCTCGCGAGTATTTTGGCGAGATTTTTTTGCGTCTCAACAATAACCGTTATATTTTAGTCTATTTATATACAACCATAATGAATACAGCTATACCTTCTTTAGTTATCATAGTATATTTTGATATTATCGCATTAACACCGTAATAAGTAAGGATTATGTTTGATTAAATTGTCGATGGTTTTGTGAAAAGTTTATTGCAAACAAGAGAATATATCAATGCTACTACTTTGTTTATCGAAGTAATTTCTACCCATAGGTATCTGATTTTGTTATCATTACTGAGTTCACGCAGTCATCTCGGTGATATCCGAGTGTAACAACAATTAACAAATAATTTAAATAATATATATGCTATATATATATCTTGGAATATTCACGATAACGACTTCGCACGTGGGTTATGCATAAACATATTGATTTAAATTCACGTTTTCATACAACTCTCATATACTATCAGCAAAAGTGGTTTACCAACCAAATACCTTTTTTTAAGATTGTAACACACCGTCTTTTTGAGAGTTCATTTGTTTAATAACAGTTTTATTTTCTATATTTCGCGACCTAAAAACCTATATCAAAATGTCGCGCGGGTCGTTGGGTTGCACGCAGCCCGCAAGCTGGTGCTTAGGGGGTAAGGATATTATTACCTATGTTAGGGGAAAAGGTCGCGTCCCCTAAACGAAAGAGGAATTTTTTTATGTGCAGTATCGTATTTTTCGGTTATATGAAGAGTGAGAAAAGCACAATGAACATGTCATTAATATAGTGGTAGCGATAGAAAAGGGTTCGCCTTTATAGAATTGTTATATATTTGCTGATGGTACATAACGGAAACGAATTGGTTTAAGGAATTAAGTACTCAAGTGTAAGACAACGTCACTGAGAAAATTCATTTGTTATGGTTTTGTTGCTCGTGACTAGGATTTATTGCGACTAAAACGATGTAAATGTACAATCATTAAGTATTTCTTAAAACGCATTATTATATGTTAGTTGGTGCAACTTCAAACTTTGTCATACTCGAACGTCGTTGGTTATATTTTGTTATAGAAGTATAAATTGATATAAACAATGAGTAATATGTATTGTATAGAATGACGCACCCGATTTCACTAACCAGAGAAAGTCATAATATGTAGGGTGTAGGTAGAGATTTCGTAAGAGATATTATTTCGAAAAAACAGTTACAACTGTCATTATAATTATTGTTTAATTAATTTGAAAAAATATAAAAGAAAATAAAGTTTTGACAATAAATACTGAATAAATATGCGGTCATAGCGTGTTCATACTTTAATTGTTAGTGATTTTCGGTGATTGAAATAAATTTGGTACAATGGACTATGATGCCATCAAATTTGTTGAAAGATTGTCGTCACTATGGAATATTTCTAGGTGTTTTTAATAAAATTCATTTATAAACCTTTTAATATCTATTTATATGTATATTAATATGATACGAGAGGCGGAGAGTTTATTGCCACTTCTTCTCTTCCGTTCTACGTCCTTGATTTGAGAACTGACAGTAAATGTAAAATTAGAAGCATTCCATTTATATTGTTTTTGACGTACAAGTGTTCGTTGTGTTACCTATATGAATGAATGATTTTGACTTTGACTTTTGATAAACTGAAGATGTACTGGTGAAGGGTACGCTGGTAAGAATCCCTCATTGTCTGAAAATAGTTTTTGAGTTTGTATGTATAAAGTTCCGTGCAGCCGTAACCTTGTAAAGTTGGAGTTCATTATAAGATAAAATATATTTGCATATACTCAAAAGTGCGCAGTAAATACCATAGCATCGATGACACACATTAATTTTCCTTTGTTAATACGCTTCTAAAAGCTAATTGGTCGTCCAAAATTCGACCATTAGTATCACGACAATAATTGTAACCTTTCACATTGTTGACCTAACGTTTGGAAGGGTGTAAGCTTTCATTCATTCCCTGATTTTTGTTAAAAAGAAGAGCTAGCGAATTGATTGTAACATGAATATGGCGGCCTATTTCGGGTAGTTTGTTACCTTGTGGTGGTAAACACAACACTTGATTATATACGTGAAAATCATACAAACCTGAAATGGTTTTGGATTCATTCAAATTTTATTTATATCTACCAACTCCGCATTAAAATATTCGTTCCTATAATTATACAAAATAAACCCGAAGGCGACATTATCCATGTGTTTATTTTCGTTTTGGGTATATGACCTAAAAACTGTCATTGATAATGTTGATCTGGGGAGCGAAACTTTTTATTAATATACTCCATTATTTATGAGTGCCTAAAATAATCATTAAAACGGGTTACGTCTTACCATGTGTATAATCGTGATTGTTATATATTAATTCCTTTTATAACACGTCTCAGAATAGGATCAAGTTTAAGCTCTGTACCTATATGAGGATGTAATTGGATAATTCAAAATGATTTTGGTGATATAGTAAAATGCCTACATAAAAGACAACGCGACAGACAGTCCCTTGTAGAGGCTATTTCAGCGCAGAGGAATCAGTCACCCACGTAGTCCTGGAATGCGTAGCTGTGGCTTCCCAACGAACAGAAAGTTTAGTCCACAATGCCTTGGACAAATCGAGTCAGAACCCTTCTTTAATCATGTGGTATATTAATAGTACTTAATGGAGCTTACATTTTTATGTTTGTTAAACTGTAGGAATTTGATGAATAAGAGTAAATTATTATATGGTGTCATATTAAATAACGTTTGGTGGTAACATTTCCGTGGGGTCTTCGAGTTAATTCATCGCGATTCAGGTCAGCCCACGTAGAGCCTACTCATTATTCCACTCATAAAGTGAATCAATCATTGACGTAAATGCAGAGATATCTAACAAAATACTTTAATCGTGTTTTTATATGTTTTGGCATACGTTATTCTATGTGTAGTGGCGAAAACGTTTGTCGATTTTAATTTGTATAAATATTGAAGATAATATAAAATATTATTAAGAGATACGATTTGTTATATTTAATTAAAACGTAGCTAAAGTATAGAGATTGTTCGCACTATCTTTCCATTAGCTTCGCGTGTTCATTCATGATCCAAATAACTAGGCAACAGATGCACAACCCGCCCAAAATATAAACATTCGGCCGTACATAGTTTAAATATGTTACGTAAAGGAAACCTATTTTCGTTGTGAAGGCTGATTTCGTGGATTCTGTACGTTGTAATATTTAAAATGTCAATTTTATGGGCTGCTGCTTCTATTGTATGATCGTAATTATTACCCTCGGGATTTTTACAAAGAACTCATTAAGAGTATGAAGGGGATCTTTGGACTTTCGGATCTGGACAACTTTGATGTTTTACGAATTTTTACATGATAAGGCTTTAGCTTAAATTAAAATTGGGTTCTATTTATTATATGCATTCAAGTTTCTAACGCATAAAAAAGTCCTTTCATATGGCAATACGATATTTAATTTATAGTAATAGTATGTAGATACAAGTACATAATGTAATATGAATTTTCCAATACTAATTTTGTAATGCATTGATTTTTTAAGCCAAACTTCTTATGACATTAAACTATGTGGAACCAGTTGCCCACTGAAGTATTCCCGAATCCATTCGACTTGGGTCCTTCAAGAAAAAAGCGTACCAATTCTTACAATGCCGGCAACGCACTGGCGCCTTGGCAATGTGTCCATGTGCTCTAACTCTCCTGTTATTTAAAAATAAATTAATAAAATATAAACATTTTGATTCAAGAGCTTGCCTTTTTTGACCTTGGTCAAAAAAATGTAGCAAATAAACAAGATAAAGGACACAATGTCATCGAAAACAAATTTCGTATTCCGTATGTGATACAATCATATTCTGAATAATTAATTCTAAACGATCGCTTTCTGTTTCCATACCAGACGAGGCACGCTATCAATTAAGGCATTTTATTTATATTCACGTCAATATGGTAATGCCTTGCTTTATAATAAATTGTATGTTGGAACAGCGACCACCGCACTGCGATTTTTCACCTCGGGAATCTAAACCGTCGCAATGTATGTTTATGATGAATACCCACGGACTGTTCAGGATCAATATGGACTTCGAGAGGATCGAATATTGCTAACTTACGATATTACACCGCGTTTTAATTAGGTATCACAAAACTTTGCCTAAGCTTCATTAGATTTCGTAAAATTTGCGTTTGGGCGATCGGGTTCGATTGCCGGTTAGTGCGTAGGTACGAAAAATGTGAAAGAATGCGCATGTCGGCGATTGCGTTCCAGCAATTCCTATGAGCGGGCAACAATTTTTGTTGCATCCGATATTTTTATTCACTTTCCTTGATGTGTAGTAAGGTTAGGTTTGAGATGTGTAAAGGAAATTATAAAATTATATTTGAATGACCTGAATGTCACGTTTATATATTTGTTTGTATTTCTACAGTGTGAAGTCATTAACACCGCTAGAAATAGATTGAGCTCTAGAAATTGAAGGTGTCTCGCGTATTAGCACATATAGTTACTACAAAGCTATTTCCATCCACGCGGAAGCCGATGCCAATACGAAGCTATTTTTGATAAAATATTTTAATTAATTACATCCTTTGATTTGCGGAAGGTACAAGACCAGATACAAAATACCCGGCAATTCAAGTTGTTAACAGCCAACTTTCATTAATAAAGTGGCATCTGAAGAAAAATCTATTTATCCTATCAAGCCTATCAAGAATATGGCATATAAATAAAACATCAGAATGTCGGTACAGTTGCGTTCGAAAACAAAGTTGTACTGTCCTTCTAAACGTAAATGGCAGTTAACATAGGACCATACTAGATAGTAATGTCAACGGTATATCACTAATTGGAAAACTTGTGCAAGGAAAGTATGTAACAGAAAGTTTTATAATGCAAACGAAAGCTAATCAACCAAAAATTCTATCCTGGCTTTTGGCAAATTTTTGTTCGTATTAAAAATGGGACAGCAAAGTACAAATAAGTACGTGATTTGGCATTGATTTGCGTGCAACTTGTTACAGACATTAATTTATTGTCTTTTAGCTTGTGTATACGATTTAAATCCAAATATTTATTAACGTAGTCATAACCGGAAATTGGAGACCTTCAACTTAATTAATATTGATATACGAAAACTAAGATTTAAGTCATAATTGACCATTTCAGGCTTTTTATATAATGTAAAAACGTGTACACTTCCTATTAGGATAAATTCTCTTCCGAGGTGACGGGAGCAAAAACTAAGGTGAACTCGTATTCAGATTATGAAGGAATAATGAAGACGCGGACGTAGCCATGAAGAAAATATAGAGCTAAATGTAGGTTACACTTATTAGGAAGCAATGTTATTACCGTGATCGATTCCGCATCGATCACTGTCAACTTCTATTATAAATAGTACAGGCTGGTTTATTTTACTACTCGACCACACCATGCTTACCGGCTCGTAATTGCTATGTACTCTATGTAATTATAATACGATTCTGAAACATTATTGATTATAAACGAATACCATAATACGAATTAATACGAACCTTCAGTTCGACAGTACTGTACAAATTAATAAAGAAAAAAAATAAAAGTCCGTTTGCCGATCCCGAAAAAGTCCTACTCTAGACCCTTCCATCCTGCCTAGACTCGTCCCACTCTTGATCAAAACTTGCCTGCAACCACAAGTGTACAAATTAAACCCTAAATATTTTGTTGTATTTCTCAGTTACATTCTTGAAAATATTATAACATTTTTTGGAGGAGAGCTTTGTACTATTTTTTTTAGAGGCCACATTCTTGTTTATTTGACGTTGCGTGAGGCTTGGTGTGATTAATAATAACGGGCAACACCCAAGCTAAATAGCAGTTATTTAGTGACATATAAAATGTATAAATAAGAGTGACGTATGTGTAGTATACCAAAGAGGTTTTTCCTTCTAAGAAATTTCATCTTCGCAAAAATGTATTATGAGTCATAAAAGATTCTGATTTTATAACGATTTACCTGGACATACGTGACTCCGCACACGCTATCGTGTATTCACCATCAGACGCAAATTACTTACTGTCTCAAAATCATTACCACCGAGTAAAAGTTGTCTTCTACTTTGGCTATCAGATTGATTGTTCTTTATTGTTTTGAATCTCTTAACAAGTAAAAAGTGTTACTGGCTTTTAAATACGAATAACAATAGACACATGTTAAAAGTTGTTATTCTAAATTTGAAATCATATAAAAACTTTGTTATTAAAGAGGTTAAGTTATTTGTAAGAGCATATAGATTATAGATGTCAAACAGTCAAAGACAATACCATATGAAGCCGCAAACGAGAACTGTTACTAACGGTGATTGTCAATCGTTTTTATTACTTTTCTCTTTTATTTAAAAATGTTAATAACTATCTATGAATATTGAAGCTGTTGTCTATGAGAAATTGTCTCCTTCCGAATAGACCGGAGTGAAGGACGCTTTTACAAAGTTTTCCTTCGATTGTAATCCTGCGTTCGTGATTATAATAATTATGCAGGCTGAGGCTACAGATGTGTCAATGTCGCGTTGGAAGTCTTTGTGAATATTATAAATTTTTCTTTCCTGCCATTTAACAATACTAAATTACGTTGTTCGTGTCTGGAATTTTAAAGTATGTTTAATATATACTGTTCGATGGTTAATACGTACTTTATCTGCTAGATTTAGAAGCAGGGTTAGGTTTGTGTAAATTTATTGTCAACTGATGCATGGCATTGCCAATTTCTCGTATGACTTTCTGCTAAAGTACGTTTGTTTAAATGTCTACGCTGACATTTGTTAATTCCAGCATAATTTAGGTTTTTCATCGTCCATTAAAATTCTGATTTCAGCTGTATATTGCGGTTTGAACTAGAATAACGCGTCCTCATCGTAAAAATTAAGAAGCTGTTCGGTCATAGAGTAATGTATTCCACAAGCGTAACGAAGGTGACAATTGAATGCGATGTCAGATATGTACTTGAAAGTAATACTTGTAAGCCAGGAAACCATAAAACGATGTAAATTAAGTTCTTAAATATTAGCAGTAATCTGATGAAGTGTTGTGTAATTCATAGATAGTGGAAATACCTAGTATTCGACGACAAGATATCGCGTAGTGTTATTAGTGACGTCACAAAAGGCTGCGCTGCCACCGGTTTCCAAATAATTATAAGGCTCTACGTTATACCGTTACCGTCATAAGTTTCCACCGTACCCTCTATGTCGGACGTTTCGCTTTAAAAACCCTTATCATTAAAATTTGTTGATAACGCGAGTGCAGTCGGTTGACGTCATATTAATTCGATTCACCATTCAAGACGTATCGATTTGTTTTTACAATAAAAACATTGTGAGTGAGATTGCTCTCGTGCCAAATTCTTGTCGGATATATTGAGACGCAACAGGTAAACAAGTCTAAAAATTTTTTACACTTTTATTTTTTAAATTTTGATTTTCAACCAGCCTTGTCTGTTAAAATAATAAAATTCACATACGAAGCTGCAGGATTCTGTGTCATATATAAGAAGAATGACATTTTTTTAAGTCTATAACTAGGCTTTATTACATCCCACGCAATAATAAATTGATGGGAAACCTTTCCTAATTGTCATTTGATAGTAGTATTTTATGTCACTATGGGGAAATTTGCTTAGTTGGAAAAAACTATAGCTCATGTTAATTAATAAAGAAGTAATAAGGATAACATTGTGCTGCTGCGCGAGTCAGGTAATACTTAGCTGATTCATAGTATGTTCTATTATGTGTACATGAACTTTAAAAAGAAGATTCGTGTATTTCATCCACCAGGTTTACGTAAATCTTTGAAGACTTTGGTCGTCCCGTGACCATGCTTGAAATGTCGAGGCAGTTCTATTGAAAAACAAATGCGTTTCTATCCAGTAAAGTATATTTTATGGGCACTACCCATAACTACTGAGCATGCATGGTGGAGTACATGCAATTGGATTAAGCAAGTGGAGATCCGTGATCTCTGCCTACCCCTTCGGGAAATAGGCGTGATGATATAAATAAAAGGATGTTTTTCTTTTCGAAATTTCAATATGAATTAACCATGAAAATTACAAAGCAGTTCACGATGTCTTTGCATTTTCCTGTTGTCCTAAGAGGAATGTAATCAAGGAAAAGATTTTTTGTTATGTAATACTGGGATTTGCACTCATGTCAAGGAAACTATATGTTTAAATTATTACTTACGTTCTGACGTCAGTATAAATCATTGATTAGTTTGCTTAATTGACCGTTAAAATTCAACTACGCACCGTTTGAGAACAGTTATAATGAACTGCCTAAATTTATCGCGCTTCTACTGTTAGGTAATCCAACAGTTAATTACCAATCTATTAATTACTATAACATAAAGAGCAGGAACAAAAGCTTTTTAGCAGTTTCAAACTAAAAGGGTCTTTGTATCTGAACTTAAAGTGCGATAAATGATAGCTAAAAGCCAATGAAGCTGCGTCCTACCAATTTTTGTTATTATTGTGTCAGGTCTTGTTTGTAGATAAATCACGAAATGCAATGCAATGGAGACAGACACGTATGGACAACATACACATGTTTTTCATAATTTTATCGAATGTTTAAGCGTTCCTGAAGAATTAAAATAATAAAATATAAACAAGGATCGAACGCAGCCAATGAACCTTAAATTGGTCTCCTCATTAAACAATTACTCTTACGTTTGATAAATCTTTGATAAGCAATAAGTATAGTAATTAGGTATATTCAAAATATTATAGTTCATGTTTTATATAACTATTGTTCAGGTGATTGTTTATTCTATTATATTTTTGTATACGCGAAATATCTCTAGAAACCTAATGATGGGAGATTAAATAAAAATATCTGCAGATAGACTTAAATTAAGTTTAAATCCACTTCAAAGTATCTTCAACTTGTCCGTCGAAACCAATGGTATCAGATGAGAAGTAACAATCTTAGCTACGACTTTATAACAAGCATTTGTTTTTATTCTCAACTAGCAATAGTTCTTCTTTCCACACGAGATGGCTCTTATTAATAATTGGACATTTTAACTGACAGAGTCTTCAAGTTCGTCGTAACTATAACACAGTCCATCAGTTAGGTAAAAGAGTGACAAACTCTATATTTGCAGTATTAAGATGTCAACAAGAGTTGTCTACATTAAATCATAAAGTTTATTGTTTGTAAGATAACTACGGTTTTCCCCGTATAGGTACTTTTATACTATGTAATTGAAGTATTATTATTTAATACTTGATATTATCTTGTATTTTTTTCCACAGTCCTTATCTTAGTCAATATATTTTATATAAAAATTAATTAACCTTTAATAAAAATACAGTTTACCTACCACTGTTTTAACTAAATTGTTTATTCGTTTTTTTCGCATTGTTTTTATACTTGTTTACTGCAATTACGGACTACGATAATAAATAGTTCCTTTAAATCAACCAGTTAAACTCGACTTTGTTGCGTGATATTGCACAATCTGGTATATTTAGACCAATTCAAAATGTAAGGTGGCAAAAAGTTTAAAATTGATTTTTTTCCATGTCTGTACAACAGTCGGGTCAATGACTGTCAACTGATCCGATGAATCGGGAGGACTGAGATTGCACCACTTTTATAATATTCAACAGGTACGAATATGCCCCAATAATCAGTTGTTAATTGCATTTAAATCAACGCACACACATGTGCTTTATAATCGAAATAGCTTTGAGGAAAATCTCATGTTTTTACATAATAAAAATCCACACGCTATGCTAAAATAATATCCGGATAGGTGCTAAACCGGTATGCTTGAATTCATTTGTAGTAGTCATATATTTGACTATTAATAACATTGTTTGTGTGTATCGCTTGTTATTCAAGAACAGAAACGAAAAAAACAATGAATGTTGTTTCATGAGCTATCAAACCATTCATTCTAGATTCTAGATGAAGTTTGTAGTCTTTGATATTGCTACTTTTACATCATTATTAAATCTAGTTTTTTTTATCATAGCTTAAGTCTCTAAATAATAGTAGCTTTGAGTAAAGGTATTATAAATGCTTAACGTTTTTGCAACGGATGCAACTTATCGTTAGTAGATTTCATATGTTAATACAAATTTTAAAGGTCAAATTATTATTATATTAATCTAAGGAATATTTTAATAATGTTATCGTCGTATTCTCTTTTATATATTGTACTTATACTATAGCTGTTGTTATAGGGACAGACTGCTTGGTGTAGCTCTGAACTTGCTGTTTTTTTAAACATAGATTCGTAGAATAAAAGAATATTCAAAGCGGTCATGGCGGTGAGCATGGCGGGAACAACAGACCGGTAACACCGGTTCACTTCCCCAACGTTGTTGTTCACACCATAACTAATTTGTGCAAGAACCATTGTTCTCATCAAATGGCCGTATCTGCATCAAGTAGGCCACCGCTCTCCTAATTGGCAGATCTTTTATTGTACTTAATTGGACCAAGCAGTCTCCAGATATAAAGTTTAGAAATCCACTCTAATTGTTTGATTAAGGAACACAACTTCTTATGCGTTTAGCGAAAAACCAGAGGTATTCGAGAAGGAATTTTAAAGGCAGTTTTTAGCTTCTTTTATATGGGGTAATAACAGTTGACACCATGCCCTGTGAGACATATGTTAGAGGAACAGGAAACCCGCATCCTGGCTCGAACGTCACATGCCGCTGAACTTTTAATTGTTTCTATTGGAAATAAAGAATACCCAATAAACATCTAGCTGGTGATAACTACTTGAAATTGAATTTTGTAGCCGTGACTTCATCGAACGAAACTGGATTTAACAACAATTCTGGCGAAAACCATTTTTTTTTGTTTGCAGCTCTCAGTAAGCTTTGTGTTTATCTTTACCGATAGGTGGCGCAGGGTACGTGTTGGGCATAAAGAACTTTTGGTCATCATGCATTATAAAGTATGCATTCAGATTTTGTTCTTTAAATGAATTTTAATAAGAGGATCAATTGTTTGTATGTTTTAGATGCGTACTATGTCTTGTATTGTATTGTTTTAGAAATAATGTTGCTATAAAGCAAATCTCAAATATTATGCACATGAATATCCTAATAAACTGAATTCATTCTTTTATTTGTTTCTTATACTAGTCAAGACAACGATTCTTTCTTGGTACTATTTATTTACAGAGTTGTAGTATCTATTATATCTCGAATGATATATATGCAGAATAACTACATCCATCCATATATATAATATATGTATATCCATAATATTATTATATTTACGGAATTATGCCCGATTTACTTTAACTAAAATGTGAGTGTTTTGACTATATCAGAATTATCCCCAATGTCTATGATTAGAATTTATCTATCTACATTTTATATATTAAATGCACTTACATTATATTATGAATGTATGGCAAACTGCGGCATATGTTAGATATTTGCGGGATTTAATCAATAGTAGTGGAATTCCACTGCTTCCTATAAATACAGAAGGTATAAGTAGAAACAGGTTCAGGTTTTTGTGATTGTGATTGTACAGTAATATATATTTGCGACATTAAAAACCAGACAACCAGAGGAGAGGTGACTCGGAAATACGTAGGAAAGCATAGATGGTAACAGCAGAAATGAGAAAATTTACCAGAATGTGGCAAATCAGAATCGTGTCGAATATTCGAAGAACAAACTCGTCAGAACTTTAGTATTTTCTATATTTTCGTTCGAAGAGGAGGTTGTAGATACCATGTACTGCATAAGACTTTTCTCAACCAACTTGTAAATATTTGTAATTTAATTTTCTATTATTCATTGGATGACAATATAAAAATAATTTATATTTAGTTCCTATTTCCAAATTGGCTCTTGTCTCTCATTCTCTTTTCTACAACGCTTGTATATAATAAATAGTACGTAACGTATAATAGATAACAGCCCTACCGGAGGGCTTAATAACAATTGGAATAAAACGTTGGCCTTTAATGCCTGCTGGAACACTTCTGCCGTCTCCAGCCAACATGCATATTTTATGGAATATTTAAACAAGATTTACTATATATAGTTATAACGCCACTTTACGTTGTAGGTTAATCCAGTTACCGAATATTATCGCGTTAGCAAAACAGAATGTTACTGGTTGACAAGGAAGCCCCTCAAGCACGTCATGAGTGCGGAGTGCCTCCGATACGTGGGCAGGGGACGACTTAGAAGTGCCACTTGCAAAGTTACCAAGCATATACTAATTTAGTCAACCACCATGACTCAAGTCCGTAGCATTATTATGGTGAATAAGTGATATCATACAGTATTTGTAAATAATTGTTTTGTTCCCGGCACTTGTGGCTTATCTAATCGATGCCTCAATATGATCGTCATACAGGTTTGTTTTAATTGTTGTTTTCTTATCCTAATCGGTTATCTCATAAGTATTATGAAGTTCTTATGAAATACGCTGACGCTATCTTTGTTCTATCTAGAGTTATATTTAGCTTCTCGAATGAATTGTAATTTTTCTCAATCGTCATCTGACATTTAAAAAAACCCATCTTTATCTTCTGATTTTGTCATATGATAAAATATTTCTGTATCAATCTTATTGTTGACCATTTGAGACGTATATTAAAAGAATCGGAGAAAAATTAAGTAAAAAGAAATGGCGTGGACATTATCACTAATAGGGTTTGAAGACGCATACAGGTCGAGAATGGATTATCGTAAGTTTTTTTTGTCATCCCTGATTGAATAAATAATATAATCATTTTGTAGATATTTTTTCGCTCACGCGTTCTCGCTTAAACATATTTTATAATTCTGCTTTGTTTGCCTCATATTCATATAGGTTCTCTATTTATTCTAAAGCCTTTTAGTACGTTGGGACAGATATGGCAAACTCAAACTAAAAATAACTTTATTTATATAGGTAACCAAGTAAACTTATGAACGTCAACAGAAAATATGTTTAATTGATTCGAAATTTACATTTACTACCAGTTCGCAAGTCAAGGAAGTAGAGCTGTTAAGAACTGGCAAGAAACTCCACTCCACTATAATTTAACAATCGTCCAATTTATAAAAGGCTTTATTTATAAATTTACGTTTAACGAGAGTTTTGAATTTATTCAGTGATAATTCTCTAATTTCGCTTGGGAGTTTGTTGTAAAAACGAATACAATTTCCATATAAGGAGTGGTTTATCTTCTAGAGCCTGGTTGGTCGTACGCTTAAATTAGTTCTGGTGAAAGTCACCATTTGTTTTCAAGTCGTTTATGTTTGTTTGTACATACAACAAAGCTTCAAGAATATATTGACCAGATAGTGTCATAATATTTAATATTATAAATACCCTTAGGGAATCACAACAAATACCCCGAACAGGTCGCTTCTGCAGCACAAATATGGATTGAACCTCTGCAGCAGCACCCCACCCCACAGTAAAATACCGCGAAATTAGCGAATTATATTATTATAAAAAAATTTAAGTCATCTATTCATAGCCATATTTTGTTTTATTTATACAATTTGCGGTTATGCGTGAAGAGACACACTTCAAACTTGACCTACATCTCCTGAGAATCTATTGTCTGCACCTGACCTCGTAACTCTAAAGCGATTTTAAATATCCTTCCCATTATATTTTCATAAAAGCCGCGTTCGCTAATTCAATTCTTAAATCCTCACGGCGTTTTAACTTTCTCTACTTTCGACTTGGATCAGTTTGAAGTATAAAATGGTAGTGCCGTTACAACGAAACTTAACACGGTAACGAGAAACATGACAAACATTTTCTTGGCTTTAATGTTAGTTTATTCACTTGTTCCACTAAACTAATTTCTATTAGTAAACCGGGTTACAGAAAATGCGCAAAATTTATAATCATTTAGATAAGGTTTATTTATTAGCGTTAGAATTTTAAGTACCTACATATATTGACATAGTTAATGGTTATGGTAAATTTATTTAATCGGCTTTTTTATACGGATTCTTTATAATCTTGTCAAGTCTATGCTTGTTTATTGTTATGAGCTATGACTTATGACATAAGCTTATGCATAAGCCATCATAGGCGTCACTAGTATAGTTTTAGCTGCGTCTGATGTACTAAACAATTTTCACATGTGACCAAAGTATTACATCACAACCGCGCCGTGCTTTACATGTAGAAAATTCTAAGTATGAAATAATCGGTACTCATTTGACCGTTGACAATTTCCAGGGATGTCCCTAGACGAAGGAAGACAGTCACAACGCCCGTACCGATATGGCATGGTTTTGCTGTGCGCGGGGGCCCTGATCAATTGGTTGGGATTGGCCGAAGACTACGCTGAGCCGGTGCGCTATGTGGGCGTGGCCTGCATCGTTGCGGGAGCTCTGCTCATCTGCGCCGCCATGTGCTGCTGGCTGCAGTCCCCCGCCCGGCAACCACAGAACGACCGCGCTTCGCCTGATACCCATCAAGTGAGTACACGTTGCCGCCTGTGCCGCACTTATGCTCCATACGAAATTGTAGTATTCAAATGCTTTTTAACTGAATAGGTTCCTACTACTAGGTGATCTTGAAAAGAAATATGTAAACAATGATTGTAATATTATTTTGACTTAACGCATTAAAGAATTCTTGACAAGTGATAACGTTATCTCCAGACAATAATCATTCATATAACAAAGAGATAAAAATTTCACCACAATTACAGATTGACGACCCAATCCATGTGATATCGATGCCGGACGAGGAGACGATGCAGCAGAAACCACCAGATTACGACACGGTCGCCGGGGCCCCGCCCACTTACGACGACGCTATCAAACTTAACCCGGCGCGGTTGCTCCCGGCGAGCAGCAGTCGCGTGGAGCCCTACCGCCCGGCCCCGGAGGCCGCTGTCATTCCTGGCCAACTGGATGAGGTACACTACCCCGTCGCTCCCGCGGGGGTACCGCTGACACACGGCCAGGTCCCCAAGACGCCCCCGCCCCCCTATAGGGCTCCGAACCCCCCGCCAGCCATCAGATGAAAGGCGCGTAAGTTAAATCCACTGCTGTTTGTGAGCTGTACATATGAGTCGCGGCGTTTAAGCGGCGAATAGTTGAAACGTTGCGGTATTATTTTATTATACGAATCCACGTTTAATGTTGAGATTGATGCGTACTTATGTGATATTCGTTAATGGTTATTAACTTAATTTACCTACCTGCTGTATATAATATTAGGATATTTACCTACTAAGAAATTTGTATTTATTTTTTGTATAATGAAATTTCGTTGTTACGATTTCCAGTAATTGTGACGTGTGACAGTGTACCTCCTTAGACTCAGGCATTGCGCTGTCCGTGACTATTCTTGCCTAACCCTCGGTTCAGCGTCGATTTTATAACTAACGGATTAAAGATACAGACCATTCGTAATGTGCCGTCTTAGCGCCTCCCACAACAATTTATCTAATGTATCTACGAGTGAAAACCTTTTAAGAAATTTTACCTGATATTCGGACGTCGTATGATATCACGAGGAAGTCTATTAGAAGGTTTTCAATTGTAATTTTAAATAATACAATTTGGCACTAAATTAATAACTAATTTGCTCAATAAGAACGTGGTACTGAAGAATTTGACGAAATTGTGTAAATGTGATTAACACAAAAAACACGTACGTATCACCGACGACGTAATCTTGACTAGGCAAAACGAGGCAGGGTAACTCGACACGAATTCGAAATGTGCTAAATTACATTTAAATGCAATATTATTCATAGAAAAGCGTTACCAATCTTTCGATAACAGTATTGTATAATCCATAAAATATTGCTATATTTGCGATTTCGAATTCGCCACGGGAATCTTCAAAATTCACTTGTGATATGTTAATATGTAGTTGTATAATTTGACTATTTTCAACAGTTTGTTTGCAATCGTTTTTTATAAATAGAGAAATAAACGAAATGTTGACTTTATCTATAAGCGAATATTGTTTAAATGAAAGCAATAAACATAATCATTAGAAATAAGCGTAGACTAAAGAAATTGTTCACTTTAATTTCGATTCTAGTCTTCAATTAACGACTATAATAAAACAATTAACGTGATCACAAGCATATTGTATTTGTACAGGTTTTCATTGCACAACTCAAAATCACCTATTTGCTTAAAATTGTTCATATCGATTTTATTATTTTAGTAATACCGAAAGTAATAACGTTTTATAATATCATGTTCGCAGGTGCGCAGTTAATGCATTTATCGACTGTGCACTATTTTCTATAACTTTGATATGATAATATTCTATCATTTATTGCAATATTTCTTTATATGTAATTTACTACTGTTATCTGCCTATTTTTTCTGTTTGTCTTATCAAATAAATGGTACCTCGGAGTTTGTGCTTTATCTGTTTGCTGAATATTCCGCCGACGGCAGTTGGTTTAATGTGAAATAGCCAAAGATGTGTGATTCGAATTCCTAAATTGTAGCGTATTCATTTTAATGCTTTTTATTTCTTGTATGTAATAATTTCCTATTTACAAAAGACACATTGCCATAACTATTGTAAAGTAGCGATTAAAGAATTTAGATTGGGACCAATACTATTTACACCTACTTTTATTACAGCTTGATAAAATTTATTTTTAGTGTACCTACCCGGTTTCTCTAAGAAATGTTTCAATGCTGAAGTTGTGCATTTATTATTTGTACATTATACGAAATTTGAGTGTACATACAAAATAAATGTTGTTCAGAAAGTACAAATCAAGTTTTTAATTTTATTTCCTTATCCCATACACCTGCAGATGTTTATTTATATCATCACGCATTTTTCCCGAAAGGGGAGGCAGAGACCACGGATCCACTTGCTAAGGTCGTCACACACTTCTCTCGCTTCATGTACTTTCATCACGATGCATGCTCATCGGTTATGCGTACTTTTAACTTGTCCCTTCTCTGGTACTTCCTGAATTTGTCTAGGTATGTACGAACAGGCCTACCCAACCCGATTTCACCATCCACGGTTGTTTTGTATATGCTACTTGCTAGCCCTTTTCATTCATGCATTCCACATAGCCAAAACACCCTTTCGTATCCTTTTCATTACGTCCTCTTTTAACCACGCAACGCACACGCCCTCATTTATTCTACTTTCATTATTCATCTGCCACACACAACATTCACCACCGAATGATAACATTGGGATAAGCACTCCCCTATGAACGGCCAATCGAGCCTCGTTTAAGATTTCTTGGCTCTATTGACTATATTCACAGCATTCACTGGTATTTCTATATCATTGTCATACTTTCCATCCAAAGTTAACATACAATCGTCTGGATCGCCTTAAGATATGCGTCAGTTTATGTTCAGTCGCAGCACTCTGCGTCGAACGATTCCTTCTTTCCCCCTTTGTCATACTGATTGTTTCAGAGGCTGCGGTTCGAAGTACTTCACTGCACTGTCGCCAGATTTCTGTTGGACAGGTATGTTGTATGTTGACTGTAAGAAGTATATCTTCCAGTTTGCTCGAATAGAGCTCTTTCAGCGCGTCGTCTTTCTGGTGTTACGTATTAAATTTATGCAGTGTGTTGGTTTTATGTGTTTTATCGATGGAGATCCTGCCCCGTACCTTCGCCATGACATCTGATCGTAGTCCACGTTTTCTCCTCTACAAGTCTTAAAATTGGCGAGGTTGGAAATGTGGCATCCGTTAATGAGAATATGATCCATTTCGTTAGTTGTTGTACCACCTGGGGTACAATACGTTACGTTACTACGTTCCTTTATGTATATTTTAATTGGGACATCTTGTCCCACTTATGACCATTTTAGAGATGAAGCGAGGTTTAAAAGTATATGGTCGTTGTCATTACTCGTTACACTGTGCGATCTACCATGCTATCACCATTCATAATTATTATTCCGCCTTAGTCACGAATTCTGACAATTTCGGCTCTAGAATTCCAGACAAACTTTATATTGCTTCTGAAGTCATGGCATCCACTATAGACCTCATTTTTCTTCCAGTCTATGACCTCCTTAGTTAATTCCGTTTTTTATAGTTTCTTTTGACATCCTCCACTTCCATACACCTATGCTTATGATATCCATGCATTCTTCTTCTCACTTACTGCCTTTCTTGCTTCGTCATCCATCTAGGTATGCATTCCTTCCGCCAATTATCTTACACGTCTTAGCGTCTCCACATAACTTAGTAGCCGTTGAGACTAAGTCATTTTTTAATTTCACGTATACCTACTTTTTCGAACTCAAATATTTAAAGCTTGCTCCATGTTACATGCATATTTCTCTTGATCGCTATCTTGCAGTGTTTCCACTTTCATTCTTTCTAGTCCAACCAACTGTAATATCCATATGTCCTCTTGTATGAATTAGTTTTTGACGAAGAAGTAGACATTTACATGATAGTTATATATGATAGTTTTAGGACATACTAGTAGATTCAATAATTTTATTACGACTTTAGTGAAGAACCGACCTATCGTTATCAAAGTAGAAGTTTCGCTTATTGTTGTAAAGAGGGATAGTTTAATACTTCAAAATAACAGGAATGGAATTGGTGCTCTGGCATATTTGATGGTTGGCACAATATATATATATAGTCCACCACAAAGGCGGAAATTGCGGCTTCTAGTAAAGCATCCAGGGAGTCTGTGTGGCTAATAAGACTTTTCGGCTTTATTACGAAGCTTAGAGATTTGCCCATTTTATGGATAGCTAATAAAGCTGCATTTAAATTAGATCAAACGCATTTTTTATTATAGAATACGGGGTAATCATTTTTACACAACGTACAGTTACAACTTCGGACTTCCCTTAGTACTGTTACTCTTATCGAGATAACTGTTAAGTATAACCGAAACCGAATTAATTCCGTGTTAACACAACTGTCAAAGAGGTTAGCTTCGATTGTCATGTGTCATAATTTCTAATAGGTGATAGGTCTTAGAAGTTAGTCTGTGTGACAGTGTGATCTATTATTCCCAATTTCTATCTAAGAACAAGAACTAAAGGTTCATAATTTATATTTATTTTTAAGATATAAGTACAATTTGAAGGCTAGATATATTAAGTATTAATTGAGCAAAACTAAAAGTATAAACGATTAGATATAAGTAGCTAATAATAATTACTTGTGAAGTTATACATATTAATGAGCAATAGGAGTAAACTTTGCAAAAATGCCGGTAGAGTTGAATAGCCTTACGGAAGGATGGTTGGAGCTAGAAAGTGATCCTGGCTTATTTACATTGTTACTAGAGGATTTTGGTGTTAAAGGAGTACAAGTTGAAGAAATTTATGATTTACACAAACCCTTGGAAAGTCCTGTATATGGATTTATATTCCTGTTCCGATGGATAGAGGAACGTCGATCTCGGCGAAAATTTGTGGAACAAATTGAAAGCTTTGTTCGCGATGAAGAAACCATTAATAACATATTCTTTGCTCAACAAATGGTTCCCAACAGTTGTGCATCACATGCTCTCTTGTCTATATTATTAAACTGTCCAAACTTACATTTAGGAGAAACTTTAAGTAGATTAAAGGTAGGGAAATAAATGAAATATACTTAACTTTTCATTTATTTATCAAACAAGTTTTCTTATTAGCTTCTTCTTATTGAGTAAACAGCAATTTTAAGTATGTTTTATTATCTCATTCAATCTCTATACAATATCATTTTGTTTTACAAGCACCACACCATAGGCATGAACCCAGAAAACAAGGGTTGGGCAATAGGAAACACTCCAGAACTAGCATGTGCTCACAATTCTCATGCCATTCCATTGGCACGTAAGAAAACTGATAAAAGTGCTGGAGTTTCAACAGGAAGATTTACAGGTAAATTAATATGAATAAAATAAAACTCTGTTTTCCTTGGTGCTGGTGTTATTAGCTATATAATTGTGTCCTATAAGGTCTTAAAGTAAGATGTACAATTGCAACTATAGGTTTTTAGTTTATCTAAAGATCTTTATTTTCTTCTTTTAATTAAAGGAGAAGCTTACCATTTTGTAAGCTTTGTACCAATAAATGGCCATTTGTTTGAGCTTGACGGCTTAAAACCATACCCAATGGATCATGGACCGTGGGCAGCTGATGAAGACTGGACAGAGAAATTTAGACGAGTGATGGTTGAAAGACTGGGGCGAGATGCTGGTGAACAAGTTCATGATATAAGGTGAAATATGAGTATTTGATTATATATATATATATATATAGATAATATACAATAATAAACTTACCTGACTCAGTGGTGCTTTATGTGTTTAAAGTTGCAATGCTAAGTTGCTGGAGACTTATAAGCTGTATTAATTTGAAGTCTATAGAAAGCTAAATAAACTATGTAATATAAAAAATTACAGATTTAATCTAATGGCTGTTGTACCGGATAGAAGAATTGCTCTGACTCAGAAATTAGGCGCACTCGAGATGAATCAAAAAAGGATAAAAGAAGCTATATCAAAGATTGGAAAACACTTAAGACATTTACTCAATAAACCTAGGGATTATAATGGTAAATACAACTTTTCACTGATTTATAATAATTAACTTTCAAAGTTTTATACATGTTATTTTATTTCTTTGGTGTGACACATGAATACTCTAAAAGGTTTCTAGTGCGGTAAGTTATTATAAAATAACTGTTTATACAATTTCAGAAGAGTCTATATCTCCAGACAAAGAGGATTCATCAAATGAAAGTGGTCTCCAAGTTTCTGAGGATGCAATAATAAATGCCCTAGACGCAATGGAGGCTCCTTCCTTTGATATTGATTTCACACAGCCTGTTATTATTGAAATTGGGGTTATTGATAAACCACAACAGGATAAAAGTATAAGCTTAGGTAATCATTTTTCATCAACCATATCAGAGAACAATATAATATGCCATAATATATAATTTCTATTGATTTGAAGAATAGACTACAAGTGCTTTTTTTTTAATTTACTTGAAATATATTAATCAAAATTTATTCAAATTTAATAATATTAGTTCATCTGCATTCTATTTACATTTATGTAAGGATTGTGTTTATATATTATTATAATTGTACAAAATTTTCAGCTGAACCTGTGGAACAAAATGTAAACTTGAAGTTTTTCACAATTAATGGTGAAAATCAAATATTAACAAATGTAAGTTGAAAATGTATATTACAAAAGTATGCTTTCATATAGTGCAAATGTTTTCAACTTATTTGGTTTTTATATAGACTTATAGAAAAGATCCATATATCCCTGGATAAAAATTCATTGGAAATTATATTAATATCTCCTTTCTCCACTGACAAAAATGTTGTCTTCAAAGTTTTTTTATATAATTTAAATAAAAATAATAATATTATAGGCTTATATTTTACAAGCAAAAATATTTTTTTGTAACTATACAAATTGTTAATAGACCAAATTTGCAGCTCCATCCAACATCAACAACAGCTCTCATCCGCAGTAATGACAAACCAATAATCCTTTGCTGTGAGGTTTCACCGGAACAGCCCTACAGATTCCGGAAGCTCTTGTTCGGTCACTCGGAGCTCAATATGTTCCTGAACAGCATTGCCTCCGAGATGCAGTCGTGTCAGCTGGCTCTGAACGACGAGAATGATAAGCGAGATATGTATAAGGTATTTAACCTTTATTACACCTCAACATGTTAATTGTAATTAACATTTCAAATCCTTAATTGATGACTTTTCCTTATGATTTCTTTTGGTCTGTATATTAAATAGAATCTACAGGTTTATAAGCTCTTAATCTTTCGTAACAGAATATATATATCATTTGAAAACTAGTACTACAAATAAGTATTTTAAAATGCTCAGGTGGACGACTGCCGCCGAACTCACAACTACGACGAATTCATCTGTACGTTCCTCTCAATGCTGGCGGAAAGGGGCGTTCTCGGGGAACTGGTGAGCGCTCAGCTGGAACGCGGTCGCTCTCCGAGGGTCCGACGCAGACGACCGAGGCCCCGCCCGAGGGCGCGCCCGAGACCACGCCCTCGGACTAGGAAATAGTTTTCACTGAGGATACGAGCCGGCCTCTAGATTCCTTCAAGCTTATAAGATCAACGTGATTTGTGTGATTTTAAGTGTAATAAAGCCTTAGACTGCAGCAGTCTTTCGAAAATAAAGCCACTTTATTTTGTGAAAATTAAAAATGCGCATCGATTACATTTGTATAAGATTCTTGCAGATTTGTACACAACATACTATGTACTGTTATATTAAAAGTATACCCAATCATTTACAGTATTTCATTGAGTCCTGAACGAAAAGAGAAGCGCCATCCATATTTGATCCAAAATACAAGAATTTCGAACTATGCAGGTCCGTGCTTTTTAATAACGACCCCGGAGCGATTCTTAAATCTCATATCGTATAATTAAAACAAGATTAATTTAAAAACGAATTTTATTGAGTACGAACAGCGTTGTTCGTATTTACATGATCGTCATATTGTTAAAGAAATGTAACAACAACAAGATTATTGTAAGTTTAGGCACGTAACGACAACTTCTTACACCTACCTTCGGAACCAGCTAATCTAAGAGCACTCAACTGCGAACACCACACGATGCGCATCGCTATAGCTTCGAACCTTCCTCCGTTACGACAAGAATTACACAACGCAGTTGGCAGAGTCTCAAACTCAAGAGAAACAAATATTTAATAATAATAAAATAACAACCATATTTGTATAACAAATTAAAAATTAATAAAAAACAAAGCATTTCGTTTAATTGATGATCAATTTTGTGCTTCAAACACACGCGAAGCATGAAATTCATTAAAAATTCTACATATTGTTGTGATACATTATATTTGTCACAGCACACGAATACACATTATAGACCTTTAATCGATTAATTTAACGTAGTAAAGCGTATCAATTACGAGCGAAAAGCTCCATCGCTTCGTTAAGGCGAGACACTCGACGATTACACCATATCACAGACTAACAGAAATATTAATAAAAACTTATTCTCACTACACGTATGGCACTAACTACGCTAATATCGGAACTAAACGAATTGTTAAGGCAGTATTTGTTTGGTGCTCGTCGCGAGATCACCCCACTCGGCGACAAAACTTTCATCGGTTACATTTCAATTACAATATAATCGATTCTCTACCAACTATCGGCATCCATACTTCCCAAAAAAAACAAATACCATCGCTCGGTGATAACAATTTATTAATTATATGTATTGATCCAAGTTCGTGGCCGCAACACTACCCTAACATTAAGCTATGACCTAACTTACTCGATGGCATCAATTTTAAATTTACCGTAATAGTGATTTTTGCTGTAAATTTTGGTTTCCCATCAAATAGGTGAGGTAACAAAGTGGCAACGATGAATATAAAAAAAATGTTATCGCAAAGAGAGGGTAGGACGCGGCCACGCGCCCTCGGACGTGTGATATTTTGGCAGTAGCACCAGTACCGGGTAGCGTTACAGCGACGCGCACTTTCTCGGGATCACAACCGAAACTTATTGCTATTATCACTACAGAAAATTGCACTACTGTGTGTCAGTGACTGCGAGGAGGCTATTGCTGAACAGACCGAGTCTAACGCTCGTGCGTCGACACTATTGCACAATGCGATTTACAAAATAACACTTAATTATATTTGATCAAATTAATTTCCTCAAAATTTGTCTAACAAAAAAATCTACATCAAACCTTAGCACACTATTCACTACGGCATACATTCATAGATAATAAGGAACAATATCGTCAATTGCTTTCGCTCGAGGACTCGAATTTACCTCTGTTCGATTGCCTTATACTATTCGTAAATACGGGAATCGATTAAAAACACTAAACGCGGACCTCGCTCGGATCTTTGGCCAAAATTCATCAAAAATATAACTCAATCGGGAAGTGCGTTTATTTTGAATTACAAAAATATGTTTTTCAGATCGTCCGGCACATTGAGTCTACAGTATTTTCAAAAGAAGCCGGCGAATACTGATAACGATCTCCATCCATGAGCCATACTTTCGCATTCACACCGCATTTTAAAATACAGTCGTTCCCTCACAATGGATCCCTATCAAACGTGAAATAGTACAAGTTTCGTCGAATAAACAAAAAAAATATTGCACACTAATGATTTCAATCGGTTGAACGAAACGCATATCGCTTAAAATAGGACATTTTCATGTCCAAAGTGCAATTTACAAGAAACGCGGTCGTCGTGAAGTCGATGAATCTCGTCCCGACACTTGCACGGGATGCAACAATTCGAGCCTCAAAGCAATATAAAATATAGAGTTAAAATTAACCGTGAACCACACTAATCGCAAAGTCCACCGCTATCCCACATCGGCAACAGTAACTCAACTCGGATTTCTACATAACATCGGGAACGAACACGTTCCTTTACGTTTAAACCGAAATTGGCGGATTATCAAGATTTTCATTAGCGAAATACCCTCAAACTTGACATTCATATTTAAAAAGCTGAATCGGCTGCAGTCTTTCAACTAAAGCACTATCAAATTGTGGTTTACGTTATGATAAAACGTATACATGAGTTTTGTATCCACAAATTGTGGTTTAAAAATAGTCAATCACGACCTTATCACGAATAAGATTTTGAGTCGACACAAATAAAATGGATTAAACAGACGCCGGGGGTCTCACCGAGCCGAGTTATTGCTACGAATGGCGATTCAACTGTCGGACGCCTTCGTCTCCGGAGCCGCGTCGACGAGCTCGTCGAGGCCCGGAATGGGCAGGTCCTTCAGCTGCCTCTTCTCTATCTCTGCCTTGAACTGCTCGATTTCTTGAGGGCTGGAGTTTTTTTTCAAAAATTACTATAACTGCTTAAGTAGTTGATAGTTCAAATAGTAGGTTTTTTTTTAATGTTTATTATAGTTTAAATATTATAAATAAACTATGAGTACAAAATCCACTAAAGGTTCCCGAAGGAAACGTTAAGATATGTTAAGTGGTCCGGTTCATTTTCGCTTTCGAAGGATGATTGATCGGGTTGCATGGATTTTGCTGGTGAGGTGAACTATCACAATATCAAACTTAGAAGGTCACCGTCGGGGTGGGCGATGCCCCTCGTCGAACGGGATGAAGGCTCACCTGATCTGCACGAAGAGGATGCCGTTGATGAGGTTGAGCATGTCGATGACGGAGGCCATGGCCGGGGGCTGCACGTGCAGGGGCGGAGGATGCGGGTGGGAGTGCTGGAGGGGCTTGAGCTCCGCCAGGCGCTTCTGCACCACCACGGCCTGCTGCGTGAGGTGGCGCAGGCACTCGGACGACTCGCGCGTCTTCTCGTGCTTCTCGCCCAGCTGCGGGAGTCGGTCGGTCAGAACGTGAACGCTCGCGCGGATCAAACCTCTCGCGGAACACTCACCAGAGTCTTGTAAATGGTGTAGGTCTCCTTCTCGTGCGCGAGCGCAGCCCTGAAGTCGGCCAAGCACGAGAGCGTGCGAGCCACGAGATGTCGGGCGACGGCCGCTTTGAGGGACTTGGCGCCGTGCGTCGCGTTCGTCACCCGCAGCGCACGTTCCGCGAAGCGCAGCGAGAGCTCGTACTCGCCCACCGCGTGCAGGATTAGGGCGATGTTGCTCTGCGGTAGCGAAAAATCACACTTTGTTAAAAGCATCAAATTATATTTCTAATTTATATCTGATATTTAATTTTAGTTTTTACGTATATACAAGTAGTTATACCTTCCTTGTTAGTACTATTTATTTGGTCCCCGTTCAGAAAATAAGGCTAAAGTACTCACATCGAGCAGCGCCATCTCCGGGTGATTCTCTCCGCAGATGAGCAGGGCCAAATAGCGAGCTCGGTAGAGCAACTTCAGGGCGGTGCTCACTTGCCCGTTCGCGAAGCAATATAGGGCCAGGTGGGACTGCAATTTCACAAATTCAGAAGTGATCGTAAAAACGAGATAAATTTTAGCTTTTCTAAGAACAAAGTTTTGTGAAGGAATTTTAGATTCAAAAACATTTTAATTTTAATTAAATTTGAACATTGTCCATGCCTCAAATTAGTTTTAAAACTCATGCTGCATCGCTTAATTTGTAAGTAAATACTGTAGTAATACTTTGTGCCTTTTTTAGTAGTTTTATTCTAGGAGTACGTTGTGTTCACATATAATTATTTTACTAATGTATACAAAATATTGTAAACCTATTTTTAAAGTGTGTAGTTTCTTGCCCATTCTTCTCCATACGAAACTACCTTTTGGAAGGGACAACTAGAATCATCTTTATATTTTATTTGACGTTCAAAAGTGCCATTTTAGATCTTCTCTCTCATCACTTACATATTCGGTGATCGTGTAAGGGTGATCGATCCCGTTGACCCGCTCCGACATCAAGACGGCCTTCTGCTGATAGGCCATGGCGTCCCTGTGTTCGCCGGTGACGTAGCAGAGTCTGGCGACCATACGGAGGCATTGCGCAATCTCCCCGTGCATAGCCCCGTACACGTTGTTGAGCAGGTTCAGGGCTTCGGCGATCAGCTCGTGGCCCTCGGAGACGGCTCCGGCTTGGATCTTGTTCTGCCCGGTGGTGTAGAAGTTGTACGCGTCCGAGGCCTGTTTGAAACAAAGGAAAGCTAGGAGTTATGGCCGCTAGATTACTTAAAATTGTGCATTGTGCAGTTCAATTCAAATTCCCAAGGATAGGGGGCTAATGAGCCTACGAGACGCTCAAAAAGGGCAGCCATCGCAGCCTATGCGTTTCCGGCCTTTGAGGCAGGAGCATTCTCTTTTTTAAACAATTGGAGGTCATCCAGTTCCACATCCATAGTTTGTTAGTTCGCAAAAAAAGTGTCTTGTGAAGCGGAGAGTGACAGACTTCACTAAAAGAGCCATCAAATGAAAGCAAATGAAATGTTAAGTTAATAACAAAGATAAAAAAAGCTCGCTTTATTGTTGTTTGTTATCGAGCGTTAATTTCGTAAGACTTTAAAAACGTTATGGATGAAAATATTTTATAAACAAATCAATAAGAAATATAGTTACTTGACACCGCTTGAATTCAAGGATAAAGGAGCATGCTTGTCGATAGTATCTTCGCCTGTCATTCTAATACTGTCTTGGTGATTAATTTCCTCGAAGACTGTTTCTAATTTCGATTAGAATATTAATTTATCCCTAATGGGAACGGCCATACAGCCAAAAATATGTATAATTTAAGAATAACAATTAACACGTAAAAATCTTGTCGTTTGTTTACAAGCATGATACGTCACAGGGACGCCATCTTGTCTGGAGAAGCTTTATGGCTGGTTTTTGAAATTATGAATATTTAATTATAATTTTCATATTCAATAATTAAAAGAAGAAAAAATTCTATAGCACTAATAGTCAATCATTTGTGACATTATGAAAAACAGCACTCACCCTAGGGTTGATGTGCTTCACCACCGGGAATATGTTCATGATGTCTGCGGACGTGAAGGTTGTCTTGTTTCTGTTATCGAAGTCGTATTCTCTGAGCATTATCTGGAGTCCCACTTTGAGGGCGAACGACCTGCAAGAGACAAATTAACTGTTATTCATTTGTACAAACATTTTATTAAGATCATCACAGTGACACTCCTTTCCTATAACGCGGTAGGACTGCGTTATAGGAAATCGCGTAGTATTATAGAGTATTCTCGTTTAAAACCGTTTTTTAACGTTAAAAAACTAGGAACACGAATTTAATAAAGATATTTAGTTAAATTTTATAACTATAGAATAATACTTGACAAATCATTATACATTTAAACTTGATAAATTTGCGGGTCAAAGGGGGACACAACCGCGTTATACGGAAACGCGTTATAGGGGCGTTTACTGTAATATCAATTATGTGACGTACCTGAGGAGTGATATTTTTTGGAATCCATATTTCTGTATGACCGCGTCCATGCTTTCAGCGGTTAATTCGAAACCCCAGTAGGCCTGTGGACGATTAAAAATATTGAGAGAGCAGTCGAGGAATGAAAGGAGAAGAGTGAGTGAGTATCGTCACCCACCTTGAGCTCCTGCTGGATCTGCGCGAAGAGGTGCGCGGGCGTGAGGGCGTGCCAGTGCGGCGCCGGCGAGGGCGTGGCGGCGCGGTGACGGTGGCGGGCGCGGCGCCGGGGGCGGGTGGAGCGGGGGCAGGGGCAGTCGGGGGGCGACAGGGCGGGGCTGGGGCAGCCGCCCACCAGGCAGTTCAGGAAGTGCGCCACGCACGCGCCCGTCGACATCGCCTCGCAGTCCTGTTCAGATGGCGCGTGAATATTCATACAATAGTCGCATTTAAGACATAATTCAAAATTCATCTCCGACACTATCAACATATTTATATGTTCTCAAAGGGAATACACAGTAGCGATATTGTGTATATAATGTGTTTAATATTATATATAATATATATACTTTATTATATTTAATTTTTCTCGACATTATCGTATTGGCATGTATGTATTTCTGTAATAAATAAATTATAAAACGACGTTTAAAGAAAACAATAGCATTCGAGGAAATCTAAAAGATTCGAATGATATCAAAACAGCAGGTACCTGCAGGTACGTGGTGTAAATGTGTTTGGCGGCGCGCAGGATGAGCTCGGCGAGGGCGATGGAGTGCAGGTAGGCGAGCGAGGCGTGGGGGCGAAGCGCCATCGTCACTCGGCCCAAGTAGCGCACGTTGATGCCGCGGACGTGGAGGGCTTCCGTCAGCCCCGCTCCGTCCATGGGGGCCGAAGAGTGCTCCAGACATTCCCGCACCTGGAATTACACCATCGATGAATGACGCCGGTATCTTTTTAATTCCTTTTAAATTCATTCAAAACAAATAGAAGAACGTACGAATGCCGGTATCTGAGTAGTGAGCAGGAAAGCCGCAGCCTCCTTGACCAGATGTCGCTGCTTAGCGAGCAGTTCGGGCGTAGCCGCGTGTTTGATTCCCGCGGAATACACATCGGGGTTGAATCGGACATCGAACTCGGATTCCTTGAGCGAAGCCACGGCCCGGGCAGCCGCCGCCACCACCGCCCGGGATCTTT